>JAPWTK010000145.1:365000-840000 GCA_029963805.1 Aromia moschata | reverse complement strand
TCCGTTTTATTTATATGAGGGTAAAATTTAAAGAATTAACGAAACATGCACAACAATATTTAAATAAATACCACTTCATGAGTATTAGTATTCAAAACAATATTATTATAGTATTCAAAACACGAACGTTTCCGACAAAAAAAAAAAAAACATCGGAACTTTAATTTTCCCTCATCGGCGTGCTTCCATTAAATTTTATTATATTTCCATGCTATCATTTCATTTTCCTAAAAGCAGGTACCTACATACATATAAATATATCGAAATCTCGTTTATGTTTTTATTATTAACTGATGCGCACATACAACATTATTAACTTTTAGCGAAGCGCAAGTTTTAAATGTCAACTGTAATTGAAATTTGTTCGCTAATGACTCCAAACTGCGGGACAAATTAAAGCAGGGATTACGAAGAGTGGTCGCATCGCTTGCAATTGTTGGCCACCTGCGCTAAATGAATTTTGTGTCTAGCGGGCTAATTGCCTTTGTCTAGCGGTGTTTGGAAAAGCCGGAAAACGGAATTTTCTTCTTTATTACTGACAAAACTTCGTTTTCTTAGCGATAGCAAAATAGAAATGCAAATATAAAACTTTCTGAAATGTAATTTTCTTACATAATATATAACAAAAAATAGTTTTCTCGACAGTAAAGTAGGAAGCAACTTCAGTTTTTCTTGGCCATTGTAAGGATATCATGAAAAAATTGTGTAGCAGTCATGTGGAATCAAAAATATTTTAAAGCAAATGACGTTTGAAGATGAAAGAAAGATTGTAGAATCAACATTTTTTTGATAGAACGCTAATAGAAAGCAATTTTGTTTTACTTATAAATAATTCGATATTTACGATTTGACAGATCGAACAATTATTTTCAATAATTGCTTTAAAACAGAAGCGCTAGCAGCCAACTACGTTCATTTTGATGTCGACGATTCCCCATTTAAAATGTACAGTTGTGAGAAATGAACTGTGAGAAATGATTTCACGCGGGTATGAACAATGCACAACTTTGTAGTTGTGTAAAGCGTGAGAAAAATGCTGTTTTCCATAGAAGTCGTAGAAAAAATGTATTCTACAACAAGTTATGGAATGGCCCATATTCCACACGAGCGAAATATGCCATTCCAAACGTGTTGTAGACTATGCTTTCTCTAACAAGATTTAAAAAATCATACAATACATGGGTCTGAAGTCATAAAAGTAAAAAGCAAAACCAGGAATACATCTCAGCTGTCAATATTGCCTTAACTGTCATATTTGACACAACAATAGCAACCAAGGTAGGGGAGAGTCTGCAACAGTGGCTACACAGGAAAGTGGTCACTTTCGTGCTATATTTTTATTTATAAAGAGTAGTGGTTGCCACCCACTGCAGAAGGGTCCAAGTAACAAATTAAGTTTATTAATAGGCGATTAAGAAGGAGAAAGGGAAAGAGGAAAAGGGAATATCAACCTCCCTTCACTAAAAAAGGACTAATTTACTTAACTATCACTTTCCCCAATTTCAGTAAGCGTTCAGTTCGACCATATACTACATACATATGTATATTTCTATTAATCTTTTTTAACGTCTCAGCTACTACTTTTTTCTATTCCCAGAAAAACGGACAAATATTTCAATTAAAACATGAACAAGTAGCGCTATATCTATAGCAGTAGAGAAATCATTTTCTTGGATTAGGGTGGTTAACGAATTGGTTACGACTTTTTGAAAATCGTTTTTATCCCCCCCTTTTTCTTGGGTGGTTTTTTTCTCCCTCTTCCCTTGCTGGGGAGTTTTTTTTTTTTTTAGCCCTCTTTGTTTTAAACATTTTTTTTTTTTATCGGGGGGGTTTTTTGCTTTCCCCGTTTCAAAGGGTGGGGTTTTATTTTAAAAACGGGGAGACGTTGCCTAATTAATTTTTTTCGTAGAATAGCTGAATCGTAGAACCAGAATTTATCCATCACGTCAAAATTTTCAGACATTTGAGGTGAAATGACCAAACAAATAGTTTTTTTGAATATACATATTTGAAGCTATAACTGCTTGTCTTAAAATATAGAGACATCCAAAAAAAAAACGTCATCAACTCTGGCTGTGGCAGAGAGATGGAAATAACAGTCATGTCTAAGCTTTTTGGTTATGTCAAACTTTTGACAAGTGACTGTCACGATTTGTAAAATAAACAAAGGCTGTCATATGATGTGACAGTCTTGACAAGTAAATAAGGTTATAAATTCTATTAAGAATAGAAATACGTCTTTTTTCCTCGGCCAACTTTGATGACTTTTTTTTGGATGTCTCTATATTTTAACACATTTCTGTTAATTGCATCTTCTAGTATCATCTTTTCCTTTCAAAATGAGTTTTTGATTGGCCGTCTGTGGATATATTGCCTTCTAAAGATCAATGAATTTGAATACTTATGAGTTGCCGGAAGAATATTATAATATAACATTCTTCTAATCATCCAAGGTTTCTGAGGTTGTTGATCATAAATCCGATGTCAGATTTTTAAGATGGCATATTTAATATGAAGAAAGTCGTGTCAACATTAAAAAAAACTTGGAACGACCTTCGCCATATTGGATCCGCCATCTTGTCATACTACCTTAATTATGAGTAAAAATCATTTTAAATTAATAAGGAAAGTATGGTTTATTACCTTCACGGCTTAATTATTAATTAAAGCTTATCGTTAGATATTATTAGAAACCTAAATATACGAGGTGTGTAAATTAAATAATGAGACTGGCAACGAAGCACCCGATCTAGCAACACTGCAGAGACGGGACTTACAAGGGCGGCAGGTTAATATGTAGTGCAACTTCAGTACAAGTTTGAAGTTGTTAGAGTCATGTGTTTGTTCTTTGTGACTGTTTTCGTATACTGATTTTTTTCTAGTGCGTTTTAAAAATGAGTGACATTAATTTTATGCAACGGTGTGCTATCAGGTTTTGCTTCAGACTTGGACACAGCGCAACGGATACTTTTGCGAAACTTCAACAGGCTTACGGAGACTGTTTTTTCATCAGCCCAGGTTTTTCTGTGGTTTACGGCATTCTGAGAAGGAAAAGAGTCTATTGAAGATGAACCAGGCAGCGGAAGGCCTTCATCTTCAAGAACCGATGAAAATGTCGATAGAATACGGGATATTGTGCGTTCAGATCGTCGGTTGACGACGAGAATGATCGGGGAAGAGTTAACTTTGAATCACACCATCGTGTATCAGATTCTAACTAACGAATTGGGGATGAGAAAATTCTGCCTAAAAATGGTTCCAAAAAACCTTTCGCAGGAACAAAAGAACATCAGGAGAGAAATGTGTCAACACTTTTACAGAGAGGTTCTTGAAAAACTTCAAAAAAAGGGTCATGCGTGTGAGACCAAACATCAAGAACAACTGGATGTTGCATTACGACAATGCGGCTTGTTACACAGCCATTTCAATAAACGAGTTTTTAGCCAGTAAAAACATTCCTGTGGCTCCTCAGCCTCCTTATTCACCTGACTTAAGTCCTTGTGACTTTTTTTCTCTTCCCGAGATTGAAAAAGTAGCTCAAGGGACGTCAGTAATCGGCTGTAATCGATCAGCTGAAGGCTATTCCAGTATAAAAGTTCCAGCACTGCTGGAGGAATGGAAGAACCGTCTCCACGCTGTGTGGCTTCCCAAGGAAGTTGTTTTGAAGGAGACAATACTCGAAAAAAATTCAAAAAATCAGTCTCATTACTTAATTTACATACCTCGTATAGTATAAATCACACGTATTGGGTCTTAACTTTTTAAGACATGAAAATATTGAAAAATGGTGAATGGACCATAAACTCCAAATTAACAGACCATGTCATAAAATTTGCATGTCTCTGGAAAAAAATGTCTGAAGCGTTGCGACAGCTGGGTCCATGCAGTTATCTTTCTTTTATACATCTCAGATAGGAAAATAATTAACATAATATGGCTAATATTTTTTACAGTTTTGTACAGCCGTTAACGATAAAATGGGGTGGTCAAAATAAAATAATCTAAAAGCCGAAACATCTACATACACACACAGTGTATGTACGTATAAGTTTATTTTAGCTTGTTATACTTTGAAAGTTCGAACAGCACTCGTGTGAGACTTTGCAAGACTTTTATATGTTAATTAAACATAACTTGACTATGATAATTATCAATTCTATATTGAAAGGATTATACTTAACTTATACTTAATTATGAGCGTTGTACACTATTTGAACCTAAATATTGTGCTTTATTTCCAATTTAAACTACTAAACACGATTGTATTATATTTCAATTCAAGAAATGGTGTAGTCCTATTCTTAAGGCCGCTTTACAGTTCGCAATATTTCTTGCCGGCAATAAAAATTGTGAACTGTAAAGCGGCCTTTATTCTTATTCGTATTATTATTCTTAACTCTAACATTAAATCATTAGCTACTTACCAGCTCTAATCAGAAAGTTTTAAAATGTAACTTGGATTGTACTTAAAGTTAAAATTAATACGAAACATGTAAATAATGTTCGCATCCCTTCACAACTAATTTTATACGAAACATTTAATATATTATTAAATAGTAATATAAGAAATATTAAACCAGTTGACTGATTTTTTTACGCTGATATATTTTACATTGGTATTTATTATAATTTCCTTAGCAAAGTTTATTGTAAACCAAAATATAATTTAACCAAAATACGTATGTGTATATATGTATGTACGTTAGCATCGATGCACTAGTGGTGCAAAGAATCTGAAACGAATAGGAATCTGAAATATATCGCAGGGCGTAGGCATCAGGTGTTTCCAAAGCAAACAAAATGGGAATGTTATAACATAACTATAGATTTATACCGTTATCATTTACAATAATAACACATTTTTACTCAACTAATTCCAAGAATATCAATATATTGTTATAACTTATTTTTATTAACAATTTTAACTAACATTTTTAAGATATCTTAAATTATTTTCTATTCTATCTCAGATAAGAGATAATTAAAATTCCAATAATAGCATATTTTATTGCATTTTCCTTTATAATACATTTAACATGCAATAGAAAATATGAAAGTAGATGGAAATCATGTAGAAATGACGTTCCTCTCAATTACATGTTTTATACGAATATTTGGCATATTAATTACATTTTTATTTATAAATATATTGAGATAAAATTCCTCTCATATAGTGTCATGTGCTACTATCTACGATGTGTTACCTACTACTACATAAATTCAGTAAAAAAATGAGGATATAATATTCAAACAAATTGAGTTGGTGCTTTATTTTAGATTTTTTTAAAGAAAAACAAAATCTCTCTATAATATATCTTTAGAAGGCGATGTATGCCATTGAAAATTATACGTTCGATTATATCATCGACATACATATATATTATACTACCTGCAAATAGGTAATTTCCTATTATTTTAATTATTATAAGGACCGTCGTATATTAACTAATTTTTAAGTAGTTTTTCTTACAACAAAGATAAGTTTTTCATAGCAAAAGAGAATATATAAATACATTATATTCAGAAACATTTTGTTTTATTTTTTTTTCAAATCAACATCCACAAAAAAACGTTGATTGCGCTTACTAAACTTGTTGATCGCGCTTTCCAAAAATTGTAAGAATGCAACTATTACTATGTAAATTAAATATATTAGGTATTATTACATATACCTATTACTAAAGCATGATTTTTATTTGCTGTATAGTTCAAGCTAATTAAAAATATAATGTAAATATTACCTATGTAAGATTTAAAAGAGCAATGAAAAATGACTTTCTGTAGGTTTCTCTGAATTTAAAAATGTACTTTTATCGCCAATATGACTCGTTAAAATCGGATTGGAAAAGTCACAGTAGGCCTGAACTTTATTTAGAGTAATATCTTTTATCATCAACAATACACGTACAATCCTTCTAGGAACACAAATAACAACATTTTTTTTTGTTTTTATTTGTGACTCACGACAATTTACATTTATCACATTTACTTATTACTCTGTATTGATATTGTAGAATAGATTGTAAGTTTTCAAATAAAATAAATATACATAACGAAGATACGAAGCAAAATAGCTTCGTAACTAACGTTAATCAACTTGCCCAAAAAAAGTGTACCAGTCGTTAACCAACGCACGTGTACCAGACTTGTTGATTGCGCTTTCGAAAAATCATAAAAAAATCTCCCACTTACCTCGCCAAAAGCCATAATCGCCAACAGGGTACAAAATGCGACGATTCTCTGCAGCAAAGGCGCCATATCGAAAACGAAAATATTCTCACAAGTGTACTACTGCTGCAGAAAGGAGGAATCGTAAAACGGATGGCAGGGCTGAACTGTTGCTTCGCAGGATCAACACGTAACGATGTGAGCGTCGCGACGCCGCAGCGTCGGCTTTATACGGAAAGGATATAGCGGGGGAGGCGCCGCCGATGGCGCAGGATCGCTTTCGGGAATTGGAATCGGACCGAAACGGCCCTATTATCCTGTCAGTTGCCTACGAGGAGGTTTTGAATTATGGCATCTGGAAAACCATCGATCCGCGCTAACGAACCGTATGGGAATTGCGGATCCGATTAATTTTATTTTTAGTATTGAATATACTTCTGGGCGCTGTATATGTGAACCGACTCGAGAAAACGGAGAATTCTGTAGCATGTCGGAAAAATCAGAGTGTTCAAATGAAGCGCTAGATCCACCGATTTGTTCGAGGTGCATGTAGAGCATAGATTCCCAAAGTGGTCTATATGGATCCAAAGGTCGATTTAGATTTGCAGGGGGTCTATGTCAGCGAGAAAAAAGGGGTAATAAAAATGTGTCATCAACATTTAAACGTTCTGTATATGTCTTATACAGGATTATAGAAGAAATTACTTACTAAATTATATCTACAAAAAACCCTATCAAAGTGAGCAGCACTGTATCAACTGCCAAAAACACATTTTAAGTTACGTTTAGGAAAATTCAGTATTAGGCAGGTAGGGGGTCCACAAAAAATGTTTAGTGGTCTACGGGGCAAAAAACTTTGGGAACCTCTGATGTAGAGGATGTCCCGATTTAAAAACTCACTGGATCCACCAATTGCATCAAGATGTACATATGTACACGGTGATCGATTTATCGTAAGATGTAAATTTTTTTCAGAATCGACTGAGAGAAATTAATTTTTGTGAAAGACAAATCACTTTTACTTACCTTCACTCAAAATTAAGACAAGAATAAAAAATATGTCTCAACGACACTAAGCGTCTCGACGCCTCATAAAATATATATATTTTTTTCTATTTAACATTTTTTTTTTTTGTACCTTAAATATTTAAAAGTTATGGTCGATTTATTGTTGAGTGCAATTTATATATCATTTAACTTGCCTTTACTAAAGCCGAAGTTTCTGCCTTTAAAAATATAAGATAAGCCAGAAGTTTCTGCCTTTTAAGGCAGACATAAAAAATATAACTTAAAGATGCTAAGCATCGCGATGCCTCGATTTTTTTAGCAATATACCTTTTTCATGTTTCTTTTTTTTTTTTCATTATTTGAAAAGTTATGGCAGATTCCCAACTACATATTTAACCTACTAAATAGTCTATTTCTAAATTTCACACCATTGAGGACATATTCTAATGCAAATAAGAACTGAGTAATAAACCGTATTCAACTTTAAAAACTAACAGGATTTAACTCTTGCCTGTTCAGCAGTTTATAATGGAAACATTTATTACATTTTAAAAATATCTCATATTTCAAATTTATTTTGCTTTGACGTTCCTCCGATCGGTTTTTGTCTTAACTTTTTGGTGAAGAAAATAAATACATCTATTATATACATATACGTACTATTTATTAAAGTAATTGTTATTATTATCTGAATTCTAATAAAAAAACAAATGGGTTGTGCATAAAACATTATACATGTATTTGTTTTTTTGTGTGTTTTGATTTGTGCAAATTTGGAGCAAAAATCACTGCTGCTTGTGCTGAATTAGATGGAATTATTTTCAGAAAAGTGAATTCTATTGGACTAAGAAAACGTTACGCGTTGTACTTAATAACAACGGTGCTCATATTGAACTTTATATAACTTTATATAACAACACAATTATATTTTAATTTTACTTGTTATTTTTTTTTACTTAAGTATTTGTAAAGATTTCAGTTAGGACATTTGTATGTATATTTACAATTACAATTATTATTTGGGTATCTAATGATATATTTTTATTATAAATTATACGAAATTACAGCTATTAAAACAGGTTTTATATATATTTTGTTGTAAATGAAAATACATTTACGTGTTGAACGAGTAATACCGTCGGAAAAATGCAAATTTATATATTGCAATATTTACTATAGAGGAGTTCACCGGGAAATTGGGCATACCTTTTGAAATAAAGAAGATATGAAAAATGTATACAAATTAAATGCAAGAATCAAAAACATTTTTTCGAAGTCATAAAAACAGATAAGTATATCGAAAGAAATAGAAGCGTCGCGACGGTGAGCATCATTAAGCTATATATTTTATTTCCTATCTTAATTTTATTTATCTTAATTTTTAGCAGAAACAATTAAATTGAAATACTCTTATACATAAATTATATTCATTTAGCTAACAGTTTACGAGAAAAAACAGATAGTGTGCTCTATAATATCGACCATAACTTTTTAGATATTCAAGATACAAAAGGATGTTAAATATAAAAATAACTCATAATTAATGTACCTTAATAATGGTATAGTAAAAAAAGGTATGTTGCTGAAAAATCATTTTTGGTGCGTCATGACGCTTAGCGTCGTTAAGATATATTTTTTATTCTCGCCGTAATTTTGAGTGAAGGTAAGTAAGAGTGATTTGCCTTCCGCAAAAATTAATTTCTCTCAGCCGTTTCTGAGAAAAACTCACTTCCTATGATAAATTGATCACCCTGTACATCTTCAATAAAATTCAAAAAATTCAATTTAACGTCTCGTTGCCGATATTTTTCGGTTATTTTTGAGCTAAAAAGAACGTCTAACCGCTGAAGTTATACAGAGTGAGTCCGTGAAGTGTCCTTAAATTGGAAAAGAGGAATGAGAAAAAAATTCAAATATTCAGGAAATACTACAATATTAAATAACAAACATTAATTTGTTACTGTTCATGTGACGTCACGAGCTGTCAATTCATATTATTTAAATGGAAACCGAATAGTTTTTGAGACTAAAAAAAGTGTCCAAATTACTTCTAGAATAGAGTATATATTTTTTAACAATACCCGATAATATAATCCTAAGATCAAATTCAGGCTCCTCGGAAAATTCTGAATAAATTATACGTTTGAATTTTCTTTCTAGCTCAAAAATAACACAAAATATTGGCAGTGAGACTTGAAATTGGGATACCCTGTACATATAGTCTTCCTCTTAATTTGAATAAGACAAAACAAGTTGGTGGAAGTTGTCGAATTTGCTGCTAATTTAGAATTTCTCGAATTCACAGTTCTGTCTGTTTGCTCTTAAAGTGCCAACCGGCTAGCAAAATACTGTATAAATAAACATGAAAATGGAAATAAATATTGATGATAGAGTGTACAAGGCTCGGTCCCGCTGGTAGACTCTCTTGGAAGAATATTGTGCAGCACTTGAGTCCTGCTAGCAGCATATAAATTTGGTAAAGAAGTAAATAAACTAATAAGAAATAAATTTTAAATAAACTTTAAGAAATAAATAAACTGTCCTTCTGGTAAGATTTGCACCTTTCTAGCAGGACACTCTAACTAGATGGCTGTTGCCTTGTCTATTAAATTGCCGTATGTTTCAATAATAAGTTGATACAACTATTTTCTAGAGCCGCTAGTACTATTAGTAAAGTCAAGCTAAATGGTCAACGCATAGATACTTGCCAATTTGAAAATGATTGTAAACATATTTGTGTATTGATAACACAACATAACTGAAACTGAAATTTGGTATTACTGAACTAAGACAATCAAGAGACCTTAATTAAACAAATTAAGAGGAAATGCATAACACATAGGGTGTATTACTTGGTTCTGATTTTTTCATTCTGATTGAATTTCAATTAGGTACATTAAAACGACATTAACGTTATGATGATTGTAGTAAAATTAATATAATCCTGTGAAATGAAAATATTGCAGAACTTGTTCTCTTTGTTTTAATTATTAATAGTAATGTATTGATGATAATTTAGCTATTTCCCCCATCAAATATGCATGCTCTGATATTACATGTAAATAAAATAAATTCAAATAGATTTAATAAATTTGTTTAATATAATATAATGAATTATTTACAAATTACATATTATGTAATTGATCTCTTAATATCATTATGAGTATTCAAATACATATTTTAATAAAATTATTACAGAAAAAACCTATCTAGAAATACACACATCCATATCAACACACGGTACACTTGTATGGTGACAACTTTTGTGGAATATGCAGATATATATTTTGCTCCCACACGTATTGCAATAGAGATATTAATTAGTATTACTTTATACATTTTACTTATTATGAGTTTAATTCATTCTAATAAACGGATCCTGTTATAAAGATCATTTACATTTTTTCGAATACTAATATCGATATTTTGCATCGTGATAAGAAAAATTATGATTCGATAAAACCATCTTCGGTGATTGTCGTATGGTCTTTTTAGGAAAATCTCCGTTCTTTGCCAAAGCTTGTATTCCTGCAAAAAATAATTTCATTAGTATCTATAACCCTAAAATATTTTAGAAAAATAAAGTAGTGTTGTCGTTAGGTAAGAATATTCATTAGACTCAGAGAAACATTTTTCTCTATGGATTTTGGTCAGTGAAAAATTAATTCAGGTAAGATTTCATCATTTCTATTCAAGAACAGTTCAATGTGTTGTACGTAAATTACCACGTAATGATCAAATAAGAATAGGCTAACGAAATATTATGCATTGAAATAAACACAAATTGTTACTATGGAAGGTATTGTAACAGGCAAACAAAATTTTGTTTTAGGGAATGGAGTTAAGCATCTTCTTCAACCAAAGAGCTTCTACGTGTTCAAGATAACTAAACTAGTGCTGCTACTAAGTTTGCTCATGAATATTTGGTAGGTACCAATTTTTTTTTTTTACAAATTTACTCATATGTATATTTTTACAATAATTTAAGTACAATAATTTGTTGAAGGAAAATTGAGCCGTTAAACAGAAAAAAAAGGTTTCTATGGTTTCTATATCTAATAGAATAGAATAGAATAGAATATTTTATTAATTCTTTGCCAACAATTGCATTGGATAGAACATGTGAATAAAAGGTACATGGAAACTTGTAAATGCCTTATAGCTAAAACATATTAGGTATGATGTCACATATATTATATATCACATTATTTCTATACAAATAATTTGTTGAAAGTAAATAACTAAGATTACACACATGTATACATACATACACGTACATACATTACACACACATATATAAATATATTACACGTTTGTAAATGATAAAAAAAATGATTATGCGTAAGTCATATATTCATCTAAGGTGTAAAAAGCATTTGAACACAGGAACATTTTTAATTTAGATTTAAATTTTAATTTGCAGTATATTTCTCTTATATTCATAGGTAGTTTATTATAGAGATGACTCCTAGCACAATTGGGAGATTTTTTGTATAACATAAGGTTAAATCTGTCAATGTAAAAGTCTTCTCTATATCTTGTTTGATACGAGTGATTATCTGAATTTAATTTTAATTTATTCTTTATACTATGTATTTAGCAGAGTAGTTTATATAAATAGATGGATACCAATGTTAATATATTATATTTTTTAAATACCTCTCGACAAGATTGCATAGGTTTCATATTAAAAAGAATTCTTAATACGCGCTTTTGTAAGATAAATACTCTTTGCACGTCCACACTTTGTCTCCAGATAATTATGTTATATGCGATCTTAGAGTAAAACAGTGCATAGTAAACGCTTATTAGGAATTTTTGATCCAATTCTTTTTTTAACACAGTTATAGCAACACAGGACTGTCTCGATCTACAGCATAATTGATTAATGTGACTGGACCATTTAATATTTTCATCAAGTACAACTCCTAGGAAATTTACTTTACTAATTTTTAGTTGGTAACCATTTATTGCAATATTTGGTAAATTCAAGCATATTTGTCTAGCGGCAGTTTGAAAATGGATACAAACGGTTTTATCGTAATTTATAATAAGCCTGTTCCTGTAACACCAATCATGAAATTGCTGTAATACTAAATTAATTCTGTGTAGTAGATCTGGCATAGTTTGAGCAGAAATTATCACAGAGGTGTCGTCGGCATACATGAATACCTTGCCATAAGATATGTAATCAGGTAACTCATTAACATACATTAAAAAAATTAAAGGTCCCAATATACTGCCTTGGGGGTACCTAGATCTATATTTTGTGCTGTTGATAAGAAATCCTCAACTTTGACAATCATGCGTCTATCTGTTAGATAAGAGATTATCCATTTATTTCGATTTCCCCTAATTCCCATATTTTCAATTGTTTGTTTAATAAATGATATATCCAGGGTATCGAACGCACTAGAAAGATCAAAAAAACACACCCATGACATATTCGTTTGCATCTAAACTGTCATTGACGAGCTGCACGAGTTGAGTTGCTGCCGTTTCAGTTGAGTGGTTGCTCCTGAACCCATGTTGAGCATTGGTAATTACATTATATTTGTTTAAAAAGTTCATAATTCGATTTGCAATAACTTTTTCCATTATTTTTGAGAAATAAATATTCTTAGACCTGTTAAACTATTTCTTTGTTTAAAATATAATGTTTAAGTTTAAAATAAAGAAATACTCTTTTTAAAAAAAAAATATTTACATTATTAAAATAACCTTATTTCCGTGTATTTTCAAAGGAAGATTGCAGCGATTGATGCATTACAAATAAACATTTACGAGATTGGCACATTGTGAACGAGATTTGTGTCCACAGGTTTATCGAACCAGATATCGAATATTGAAAGAAAACGAAAAAAAAAGGAAAGCAAACTACAGATAGATCCCTCGTTCAAAGTTTCTCGATCTAGTTAACAGGTGCTTATGCAGCGTCATTCTCTAGAACACCTACATACTCTTATTACATTTCAAGCCCAAGGCTGACAACTTTATTTGTTTACTTATTCATACAGTTGTTTTCTTGTGAAATAAAATGAAAATTATGTGAATTTATTTCAATTAAATATATGAACTTCATAAAATCATCACCGTCACCAAATCTAGCTCTTGACTTTTAGAATAACGTCATTTATTTTGAACTGTATATTTTTCTTTCTTACATACAGGGTCGGTAAAGTATATTTGGTGCATGAAACCATGTTTGCTAAATATGTCCTATTTATTGGAGAAACAGGACAAATAACATACCCCAATTGACAAATAAATATTGTGGTAGACGGGGTCACCTTGAAAGGTCTATGTTATTTGTCTATATACTAAATTACTTAATGCCATATTCCTATTAACCAATCCACTTCCAGACAGGAGGTCTAAGTTTACCAACAGTGCATTCCTATATTTTGTCATAAATACCTTGTATAATAATTACTTTTTTGAAAAATAGATATAAAAAAATAAGGAATATCGTACTGCTACTCTTAAATTCCTACCTCGTTTCTTCTCCCATGTACTTTATTTTTCCCAAAATCCGACTTCCCATTTTGAAAGAATTTATTCCAAACTGATCTGTCCCGCATTCTCGTTGTAGGATGAGCTATACGGTCATAAAAAAATATCGGGTCATCACTTTCTTTATAATCCTTCACAATTTGGAAAACTGTCCCTGCCGATTGCGACGACTCTTGATTAACATCACACTGGGCCTAAAAGCAAAACGTTCAGTTTATTTGGTTAGACCAGGCTTTCAACAATTTACCACAGACAGACAGAATAATACTACAAGGAGTAGCAGACAATGGGGTGGTGTATTTTTTACTGGAAACGAAACCATTTCTTCAGAAATCTTTGATTTGTGACCCTAACGATGTTCGATGTCTTATCACGCGGCAATATCAGAAATGTCGGCATCCCAGTATTAGCCTTATATTAGCACTCCAGAGGCTCTGGAGCATCGTAAACATATCACATTCGAGTAGTAGGCACACCTCCCAAATGTACGAATCACATCGGTTTTTGCTTTATTGAATTTATCAGATTACAATCGCATGCGTCAAGTAGATTAAGAGTATATACGTACACAAGAAATAAAAACTTCTAATTTCATATTAGATCGCATTTTATGATGGAGTACAGTAAATCTTTTGACATAATTTACCCTAACATTACTTTTGCAACATTATCGTGTATCGCTAAGTGAAATAGCTTTTCTAAAAATTAGATTTACTAGGTACTGTGAAATGTAACGGTCAGATGTGAACGGCTTTAACTTTAATTAGGAGAGTACAAGAAGGGTCTATATTAGGAAATTTGTTGTTTTCCATATAAACACACATATAATGGATTGTACACAACTCATACGGGAATAAATAACGATATTCGGAATCCCGTGCAAGCTTCTACAAACCATAGTTTAATCTTATTATTTAGACTTATTAAACCAGAAATCCAGATAAATGTTATGTGATGCATTAGTCTTTATGTTTGTCTTAGTCTTGGTATTAGTCTTTAATTATTTATGGATTTAATAGAAGGAAACACGTCTTTTACAAAATTCCAGAGACGAAATACTGCTACCAAAGCATTTTTTTAAATTCTTTGTTTAAGACATTTCTTTTATAAATTAGGACTTAAATCTTAAATCTTAGTGTCTGCACCTTTAGTTAATATCAATACATGTTCCATAACTTTTGCCTCACCACCTGTTCATACTTAAAGTACCTACTTTTATAAATCACTCATTTGATATACGAGTATTTTCAATACTTTAATTTTTCTTGTCTTTCGTTAAATCTTCGGTTATAAAAATAATATTAAACTCTTTACAGTACACGATAAAGTAAAATGTCCATAAAAATGTATAAATTATTTATTCATCAATTGTCTTACAATTAGAAACGCTCTTCGTTTCTAATAATAATAAAGAAGTTCATAATTTTTCGTTGGCTTAACAAATTACAAACATAGTCATCTTTGTATTGTAGTCCAGTATAACGTAGATTCTAGAGACGGTGAGAATTTTTGACATCAATAATGCCAAACATTGTTCAATGCACCTGTGGGATTTCGAATTAAATATATCTATATCTAAACTAATTAAAAATGTTAAAAAACGCTAATAAACACATTCAAAACTCTACCTATTCTCACCCTCTTCATCCCCTTCTCAACCTGTTATAAACATCAAAATACGGTTATTTCCCTGAAAGCTGTATAGATCTACAGCACGTCCTATTTAAAATAAACAATTATTTATTTTATCTAATAAAACATAAAATTGTTTACTTTATGTTTTCAGCACCCTGTACATTTGGTCGTATATCTTGTATGCTCTAACAGTAAGCCCAGTCTTTCAAACTAATAAGATAAACAATTAACCATAGAATTTATTATTATCATTAATTTTTATTTGGGGATTATATTACAATTTTTTCTTTGAAATTGAAATATCTCGAAGATTGAACATTTAATAGGCTCATCAAGAGGCATCCTCTATACTTATTCATTTATTTATTTATTTATTTATTTCTGTTTGTTTGTTTGTTTGTTTGTTTGTTTGTTTGTTTGTTTGTTTGTTTGTTTGTTTGTTTGTTTGTTTGTTTCTTTGTTTGTTTGTTTGTTTGTTTGTTTGTTTATTCATTCATTCATTCATTCATTAATTCATTCATTCATTCATTCATTCATTCATTCATTCATTCATTCATGCATTCATTCATTCATTCATTCATTCATTCATTCATTCATTCATTCATTCATTCATTCATTCATTCATTCATTCATTCATTCATTCATTCATTCATTCATTCATTCATTCATTCATTCATTCATTCATTCATTCATTCATTCATTCATTCATTCATTCATTCATTCATTCATTCATTCATTCATTCATTCATTCATTCATTCAATCATTCATTCATTCATTCATTCATTCATTCATTCATTCATTCATTCATTCATTCATTCATTCATTCATTCATTCATTCATTCATTCATTCATTCATTTATATTTATTTATTTATACTTATCCAACAGGCAGAGCCCAATTACGGGATAGATTTTCCAATTACAGGATAGTATTTCAACATTACCTACAAGGGTGAATAAAATAACAATATACATAAATAGATAAAAAATAAAATATACAAATGACAAAAACAATAACACAATATCACTTTATCACAATTATAGTCTAATCACAAACGACTGGAATTTAATACAATAGAGACGTATAAGTACATACATATATTAAAAGACAAAATAAATTAACAACAAGAAATAAAGATTATATATAATTTTGTAGTGCTCACTTAGTGATATACTGTTACGAAAAGCCGTTTTTATAATATTGATATTACAGTAGAATATATCTGTAGTATTTTCTATGTGGCAATATGAAGAAACCATTTGATATAATGGCGAGGCTTTCATTATGTTGGTTCGTGCTGTGGGCAGTTTAAAAACATTGGCGTACCGTGCAGAGGGTCTAGGCACTTTGAAATCAATTTGGCATAATAATCTATCACAATCAATTTGGTTATTGAAAATTTTAAATAAACATTACTAGAGCCATCGATATGCGTTTTTCCAGTTCCGACAAATTAAAACGATTTAATAAAATATTATTTGGAAATCCCCTTTGTGGATAAACTCCATCCAGTATGTACACTGCAGAATTCCTGAATCGTCTTTGTATTTTTTTTAAAGATGTGACATATACTTTGTAAATAGGATTCCAGACAGTTGCTGCATATTCCAGTTTAGATCTGACAAAAGTTATATATATATCAATCAGAGAGCTTCACAGTTATTAAATCCTTTTGAATTTCGTAAGATAAGTCCCAAATTCGTATGTGCTGATCCTACAGTAATTTCTATATGCCTCGAGAAAGATAATTTTGGATCAAAAGTAACCCCAATATCTTTAACATATTCAGGTCTTTCTAGGATGACATTGTCCAGGGTATAACTAAAATTGATAAGTGTAGTTTTTCTCGTAAACAACATGAATTACATTTATAGGCATTTAATGGAAGGAATTATTAGCACACCAGACTTATGGTATTTAGGGATTTTTGAAGATGGCTACAATCCTCTTCGCAGGTAATTTCACAAAACAATTTTAAATCATCTGCATAAAGCAAGTATTGAACCCTATTGAGATTTGTCGTAATTTCATTAATGAACATGACAAATAAGAGGGGTCCCAAAATAGCTATGTGAGCTCAGTCGCAGTATTTAAATATTCAACTAATTATTTTACAATACACCACAAAACAAAAAATGTGTTTATTTGCAACTCTAGTTATGTTTTCATCAGCAACCCTTGTTAACCCTTCAACATGAATTTTGAAGGTTTCTGAAACTTTTATACAGAATCTCAGTCGAACATTTCTATTTAATCATAAAGCCATCGGGATTCTAAAACACCAATAATTATGTAGAGGTATTTTAAGAAACAAATTGAATCATTTTTTTGTTTTTTAAGTATCAAATTCATTAAGTGTAATCTTAAAATCGGAATGCTTTCAATAGAAAAACCTCGCGTCAATCAAGAAAAAAGCTATCAATTCCGATGTGCTTCAAAGTCCGTGTGGACCATTGTTTTGCGTCAACAGCAGTTTTTACGTAAATATTCACTTTTGCAGTACTCATTCGGCACAATGCAAACTTTCGCATCGACCGCACAAAAAAAGGTTGATACGTTTATACCTCGGCAGGAAATTCGTTTACGTTTATACCTTCAAACACAGCGGTCCTATTGTGTGAACACCCACCTCATCCAGCCTGGATACAAATCCGTTAATCCTGGCCGGCGATACAAATTTCAGCCAATTACGGTAGCGTTGCGAGAATTCGTGATATTCTCTCTGTTCCAGCAGTTAGTCAGGAATCTGCTAGCTCATAGCACGATTCCCAAATGTCTAGCGAATGACTCGATAATGTAGATTCTCTAAAAATGTTATCTAAAATGTAATCTCATTTAAATGTCAAAGGACTACCCATGACTGTAAAAAATATTTTTTTAAATATTTACTAAAAATCATTCAATTAGTAGTCTACATTACAGGTGGGTAGAGAGTTTGGAACAGTGGCCACGCACCACTGTTCCAAACTCTCCCCTACTTACTTACTTTCGTGCTATATTTTTATTTATAAAAAGTAGAGGCTGCCACCCACTGTGGAGGCAATCCTAAGAATATTAATGGGTAGTATCCTTGGGTTTCATAGTTTCTTCTTTTTACATGAACTTAACTTTAACCCTTTTCGGCCGAAAAACGCCACTCCTGGTACATCGCTTTTAGCGCATCATAACTAATAGGTATTATTTGCGACAGAAAAAATTGACAGGGACATATTTTTAAAGTTTAAGACGTGCCCTTTACGATGGAGTCCATAAAATTCCTCCAAAAAATTATTAATTATGAAAAAAGCAGTTTAACAAAAAACACGATTTATTCCACCTTTTTTTGGATCAAATTTTCAAGGGGTTTCCGGTCTGTAATGGACTTGGAACCTCACTAACCGGTGAAATAAATGTTTGAACTTACGTATACGTGCTTTAAAGACGGATTTTTCCTTTATGCGTTCAAAATGGCGCCTGCAATGCTAAATATTTGCGTAAAAATTCAAGAAATTTTTATTGGAAAATGATGCACTTTACAAAAAAATTGTCAATAATAAAAAGTTCTTAAAATCACTCAAAAAAATGCAGTGGAGTTTTTGAGCGACTTTTTGATTTTGCAAATAGGTAAAAATTTTTGCAAAAATTTAAAAAACTGTTTAAAAATTCTGAAAAGTATCCTTTGATTGATTTTAAGAAATTTTTATTCTTGACAATTTATTGCAAATGCATTGTTTTCGAGAAAACAAATTTCTAAATTTCGATACTAATTTGATCTTTTTTTTCTCGAAAAACAATGCATTTTTACTATAAATTGTCAAGAATAAAAAGTTCTTAAAATCAAACAAAGAATGCACTGGAATTTTCAGAATTTTTTAAGCAATATTTTAAATTTTGCAAAAATTCTTAAAACCAATCAAAGAATGCACTGGAATTTTATGAATTTTTTAAGCAATTTTTTAAATTTTGCAAAAATTGATTATTTGCAAAATCCAGAAGATTGCTCAAAAAATGTTGAAAAAACCTAGTGCATTCATTGAATGATCTTTAAGAACTATTTATTCTTGACAATTTTTGTAAAAGTGCATCATTTTCCAATAAAACATTCTTGAATTTTTACGCAAAAATTTTGCAGTTCAGGGCGCCATTTTGAACGCATAAGGCAAAAATCGATCTTTAAACCACGTATACTTAAAGTTCAAACATTTATTCCACCGGTTAGTGAGGTTCCAGATTCATTGCAGACAGGAAATCCCTTGAAAATTTGATAAAACATGCAAAAATCGTGTTTCTTTAAAAAAACTGCTTTTTTTCATAATCAATAATTTTTTGGAGGAATTTCATGGACACCATCGGAAAGGGCATGTCTTAAACTTCAAAAACATGTCCCTATCAAATTTTTCTGTCGCAAATAGTATTAGTTATGATGCGCTGAAGAGCGATGTACAGGGGAGTGGCGGTTTCGGCCAAAACGGGTTAAATTAATTGACCATGTAGTAAAATACAATGAGAGGTGAAAATTATGTGTATCGAATAAATACCTACATATCGAAGAAAACTATTAGTGACGATTTGTACCTAATACTTGTAAGCATTTATTGATATAACAATCTTATGATTGTATTAAATAACTTGCGTATTTTTTTTTATTAAATCGTTTATTTATGAGAGAAAAAGTCACTTTTTACATTTTTGAGATAGTGAAGAAAAACTACTTGCAATTTTTAGTCTCACAGATTTGTAATTTTTTAATAAATGCGTAGTCCACCTTATTTCGTATCTGTAAGGTAAGAACGTTATTTATATACAACTTTGGTTTTTGTATAAATGTAATAAGAAAACATTAAAATTTTAGGACAACCAAACTTACTATGCCAATGTAATTAATTATCTTTGAAACTCTCGAACAGTATTTGAGATACCTAATCTAAAAGATGATTTCAGATTCTGTATCAGCAATGAAAACGACATCCAAACCATATTTCATGTGTCCTAAAGTTTGCGGTTATTGGCACATACATATGTACAAGATGAGTTCTTCAGAATTCCCACCCCCATCTTCTCCATTATTTTTATGAGCTATGAAAATATTTTTTACTGAGGGTAACTTATTTTTTCTCAAATTTCAGAGTATGCTGTCAAAAAAACAATTGAAACAAAATTGTAGCAGCTGCATAACTAGCATAACTTTTTAAATGGAACACTCTGTATTTTTTTCATTTGTGGAAATCCGCTCGTTGTTCTGATTACAACGTGTCAACAACGTACAATTTTGATTACAACATATGGTATAACATATCATATATAATTTGTTCCAGAGGTTTTTGAAATATCATGCATCGAATATACAGGGTGGCTTTTTAGTTTGTATTTGGTCTGTAGAATCATTGTTTCATAAAAAATTCTAAAGTGGATCTCCTTTTTCTCTATCTACAGGGTGTATGTACAGGACTAACTTCCTTATTTTAAATGGAACATACTACATATTTTTACAAATTTGGAACGAGCACATACTTTTGAGTTGATAACATGTCCCATAACCTATACCTAAACCCAGCTGTTTCGGACATATTTGACCTTTAAAAGAAAAAAGTTGTTAGGTTCTGAAAAACCCGTTTTTTTTTTTGGGGTAGAAGGCTCTCATTTTATTGTTGGCACGGCGTAAGAACATAAGGTGGTCCGTAAGAACATAAGAATATTCTGTAATCAAAATAAATTTGAAAATGCTATACCAAGTGTTCAAATTATTGTGCTGCCAATAAAAACACTTTGCCAATTTAAAATTTAGATAACTTATTTAGTTCAAATGGAACACCCTATATTTCTTCGGCCCAGGATGTCTAACTTTCAGTTTTCTTCTTGGGGAACCACATTTATTGTACCTGCAAAGTGGGACGTGCTGTGTGTGAGTTCCTTTAATTCCACTCCTTCCACTGGGTCAGCTCCTTTAATCCACACGCCGCCGTTGGTATAAGACAAAACTGGTGATGGGAATTACCAAGAAGGTATCTTTACGATAGTACTATAGGATTATGAAAATATTCAAATCATAATGTAGTTAACTACAATAAAGTTTTCATAGTGGGATCTTCTAAGTAAGAAAAATACGACTCCACATAAATAGACAGGTAAGAATAGCCCTGTTCTTTAGCAGAATAATTGTACTTACCTCTAGTATATTGACCCTAAAAACACACACAGGTAGCAGGCATGGAAAATACACTTTCTAAATATACTCAAGAAGAAGTATATACGAGCTGGGTATCTTGATACTTTTTTTAATATTTCAAGTTACAGATACTCCCGTCAAGTATATAAAACTGATATGTTAAAGTATACTATTTTTTTGTAAACTGAACATGAACAAAGAAAAATAATAGATGTATGTACTTTCGTATAATATCACAGACATTTACCACTATCAATTTTAAATTATTGTATTATTATAAGTCACAAAATATTTAACAAATAGTGGACTACAAAAACGCTAATGGTGTTGAACATGAAGACTTAGGAGACAGAGTTGCGGCTTTTAGCTGTATAACGCGAGGGGCTCGAATATGTCCGCCTCCAGAGGCGCTGTAAGCAATGTCGTTCTGTAACAATCTGTGTGCGTTAAGAGTCCGTGTGAATGTCCGTGGTAGGAATACGGTGATACGAGTATGTAGCAGACGCTCGATATTTTTCATTAATTTGTTGTTATCTTTACAATTACAAATTTTTTCAATATATAAATGTACTCAAAATATTTCATGTTACGTGCTTCAACATTAACAATACAACAAAGGAAATATTTCGTTTCATACATACAGCAGTAATTGGAAATAATGTCCGGTTATTCTGACGCTTCGGAACGCTTCTTATATCACACAATGCAACACAGCACTTTCGAACCATATTTATTTAACATTCGGATTGTATTTTTATTATAGCCAAACAGCAAGCATACGTATTGACAGCCTACATTCATAAACAGTCAAATGTGATCCGATGCTCATCACGTGACTCGCAGATCACGTGACGTCAAGCACAACACTACATAGAGCGCCTTCTGGAGGCGGACAGATATGAGACCATTACACCGAATGACTTCGGTCTCCTTAGTTCTAGTCTTCTTGGTTAGAAGAATATCTTTACCCCTAGTACGCCATGATGGCCACATCTCTTCCCACGCTTGCAGCAACTTATATAGAATGTTAAACGAATTAATTTTTATTTATCATAATGACTTCTTTGCACTGGCGGATCCACGGGGGCCATGGGGGCATGGGGGCCATGCCCTCGGCACTCATAGAAATTCCAAAAAGTATTCTTGGGATAGTCGGTATTTTTGTATAAATGGATTTGTCATTGACATTCTGAAGTGCCAGGAAAACGCGTAACCGCGTCAAAATCCTTGCCTGCGGCGCCAATATGGGCTCTCACGGGTCATATGTTGCTTTATTCCTAAAATAACCCCCCCCCCCCCCGTTAAGAAGCCTTCTGGATCCGCCTATGTTTCTTTGAATAAATAAGATACATTTAAAGTGATATGTATTTGAGATACCTAATCTAAAAGATGATTTCAGATTCTGAATCAGCGTTGAAAACTACATCGAATCCATATTTCATGTGCCCTAATGTTTACGATTGTTGGCATATACATAATATATACAAGATGAGTTCTTAAGAATCCACATCCATTTTCTCCGTTATTTTTATGAGCTATGAAAATATTTTTTTACTGAGCTGCCTTATTTTTTCTCAGATTTCATAATATGCTGCCAAAAAAAAAAACAATTGAAACCAAACTCTAGCAGCTGCATAACTAACTTTTTAAATGGACCACCCTGTATTTTTTTCATTTGTGGTGTAATCTCCTCGTTGTTCTGATTACAACGTGTCAAGGTACAATTTTGAACATATAACATACAAGTATATGTAGTTTTTTGAAATATCATGCATCGAATATACAGAGCGGCTTTTAGTGCGTATTAGATAATTGTTTCATAAAAATGCTAAAGTGGATATCCTTTGTCTATATCCACAGAGTGTTAGTATTTTAAATAGAACATTCTACATATTTTTACAAATTTGGAACAAGCACATACTTTTGAGTTGATAATACGTACCATAACCTATACCTAAACCCAGTTTTTTCGTGAGATATTTGATCCTATATTTTTTCGGCCCAGGTTGTCTAACTTTCAGTTTTCTTTTTGGGAACCACATTTACTGTACCTGCAAAATGGGACGTGATGTGTGTGAGTTCCTTTAATTCCACTCCTTTCACTGGGTCAGTTCCTTTAATCCACACGCCGCCATTGGTACAACATAAAATTGATAATGGGAATTACCAAGAAGGTATCTTTTACGATAGTTTAAATAGATAGGGTTATGAAAATATTCAAATCATGAAGTAGTTAACTACAATAAAGTTTACAAAAATAGTGGGATCTTCTAAGAAAGACAAATACGACTCCACATAAATAGACAGGTAAGAATAGCCCTAGCAGAATTTGCAGAATAATTTTTCTTACCTCTAGTATCTTGACCCTAAAAACACACACAGGTAGCAGGCATGGAATATACGCTTTCTAAATATACTCAAGAAGTATATACGAGTTGGGTATCTAGATGCATTTTTTAAAATATTTTTTTACAGATACTCCCGTCAAGTATATAAAACTGATATGTTAAAGTATACTATTTTTTTTTTTTTTGTAAACTGAACAGAACAAATAATAGATGTATGTAATATTTTCGTATAATTTCACAGACATTTACCATTATCAATTTTAAATTATTGTATTATTGTAGGTCACAAAATATCTAACAAATAGTGGACTACAAGAGTGCTAATGGTCTAGAAGACTATCTTACCCCTAGTACGTCATGATGACCACATCTCTTCCCACGCTTGCGGCAACTTACATAGAAGTCCTTGTTTAAGTTGTAAATTATATTCAGCAGATCTATTAGTTTTCAGCTGGTACAAATTTAGAACATTGCGATTCAGATGTGATAGTTTCAATAGGTTTGAAAAGTGTTGAAATAAAACCATTAAATATACGAGGTGTGTAAATTAAGTAATGAGACTGATTTTTTTTAATTTTTTCATTCGAATAGAATTACAAATCAGTTTTGTGTCCTTCAAAATAACTACCTTGGGACGCCACACAGCGCTGGAGACGGTTCTTCCATTACTCATATCAGTGTTGCAACTCATATACTGGAATAGCCTCTAACTGGTCGGTTACATGAATGTTTTCTATAGTCTCAAAATTATGTCCCTTGAGGTGATTTTTCAATCTCAGGAAGAGAAAAAAGTCACAAGGACTCAAGTCAGGTGAATAAGGAGGCTGAGGAGCCACGGGAATGTTTTACTAGCTAAAAACTCGTTTACTGAAATAGATGTGTGACAAAGCGTATTGTAGTGATGCAACATCCAGTTGTTCTTGATGCTTGGTCTCACACGCATGACCCTTTTTCGAAGTTTTTCAAGAACCTCTCTGTAAAAGTGTTGATTGACTATTTGGCCTGAGGCACAAATTCTTTGTGGACAATTCCCTGGCTATCAAAAAAGCAAATCAGCATGCATTTGATCTTCGACTTGCTCATACTTTTTTTAGTCTTTGAGTTAAAATCTGATGAACAATGGTGTGGTTCTTTAACTCTTCCCCGATCATTCTTGTCCTCAACCGACGATCTGAACGCACAAGATCCTGTATCGACATTTTCATCGGTTGTTGAAGATGAAGGCTTTCCGCTGCGTGGTTCATCTTCAATCGACTCTCCTTCCTTCTGAGAATGCCTTAAACCACCGAAAACCCTGGGCATTTGAAAAACACTATCTCCGTAGGCGTATATTTCCAAAAGTATCCGTTGCGCTGTATCCAAGTCGGAAGCAAAACCTTGTAGCACACCGTTGCTCAAAATTAATGTCACTCATTTTTAAAACGCACTAGAAAAAAAGGTTTACGAAAACAGTCACAAAGAACAAACAAATGACTCTAACAAGTTCAAACTTGTACTGAAGGTGCATTACGTGCGAATCATCGCCCTCCCCAGTCGACGGGACTGGGGAGGGCGGACTCTGCAGTGGTGCTAGATCGGGCGCTACGTTGCCAGTCTCATTATTTAATGTACACACCTCGTATATTACAGAGCGTTTAAAAAAATTGTCTTCTAATTACAGTCAGCATAGAAAACTTTTTCCCCAAATATAAAGGAACAAAAAAACCATGGAAAAAATTGTTTTATAAATACTTCAGTTATTGTGAATGATGTACAAGGGGGAATATCTAAACATGCTCTTCAGCTATAAACATAAGTTTCCTGGAACTGGAAGTTTAATACTCGGAAAATTATCAGCATCTTTAGGATATTACGCGTTGAATGCATGTTGGCGCCTTCTTCCCAGAATCGCGTCATTAATTACACAGCCTACGCGATTATGTTCCCACTCATCCCCGTCTTTTAATTTTCAGGTCCGAGAATGAGCTACACAAGAGTGATGCACAATAGAGACGAGCCTAAGTATCAAGGGAAACTGCTTGAACATATAATAATATGTACATAGCCGTTACATTTTTTTTTTTTTTTTTTGCAAATGGTTTTGTTAATTTTCGGAAACTAAGAAAATAATAAAAATAAAACTCCCAAAACACAGGGATGTTACACGGTTGGCGGAAGTCAGATCTTCCGTCTGTAAGTAATTCATTCGTTAGAAGGAAAGACTATAAGCCAAAACAGTACACCTTTCATAATAGTAAAGAGAGACAATAATCAGATATGTAGTTAGCAACTCACTGAGTTTTTTGCTATATCTGTTCGCCGACCTCAAAACCTACTCTACCCTTTTTTGGTATTTAATACTTATCCGCCACTGGTAATTAGGTACGGCACATAGTGCGTATATTTAGTAGCCGTTTTTGAAAACGACGCACGGGACCCACTTCATTTTTTTAGGTGATGACTATACATCTTACAGAAAAGGATACAGTGAAAATGCGTTTGCGAAAAATTTTCAAAACACTGAGCATTCCAACTTCTCCTGTGGGGATTTTTGAAAATATATTTTTTCATAATCTAGAAACAATATATGAGACGTTTTTCGATTTGTTGCAAAATATTTTTTTTCAAAAGTTATGGCCATTTTAATTTTGGGAAACAAAATGTTCCTATAAAATTAAAATTAAAATGGCCATAACTTTTTGAAAAAAAAAATATTTTGCAACAAATCGAAAAACGTCTCCTTATATTTGTTTCTAGATTATGAAAAAAAATATACTGCAAATATCCCACAGAGCGTTACTGAGAACCCAGGAAGTGCTCCAGTGTTTTTGAAAATTTTTCGCAAACTTTGCTGACGGTTTTTTCACTATAAATCCTTTCTGTAAGAGGTGTATAGTCATCACCTAAAAGTGAAGTGGGTCCCATGCGTCGTTTTCAAGATATGGCTAACTGAAATATCACGCACCGCCACTGGGCACATACAAAGCTGAAGCGAGCGAGACTGAGCCGTAGGGATGGGCGATACCGATCGATATATCGAAATATCGATACTTCGTTTGTAATACCTCGAGTTTTTGGCATCGATAATTTCTCCGAGCGATATTTTAAAATATCGATATTTTCGTTGCGATACCGAATAAGTATTGGAAAATTTTACCCGGTAAAAAAACGCATGTTCGCCCTGTGTTGTTAGTTGCCAAAACAATCGTACAAGAGTGAATTTCTGTCGTTTGTTGCGGGATTTTTTGCAAAAACTTCGATGAACATCAAGTAAGTATTTAACCTAATCTAACTCTCTGTCTTTGCTTTAATATTGGCAAGAGTCTGTGTATACAGCGCAGGCCATCTCTTAACCTAACTCTCTGTACCTACACTTTTTTGCTAATGTTCAAATTTTTTGATATTGCAAACGGACGGATTTCAATATGCAAATGTATATTTTATAATTAACCGTTTCATTCTTTAAAAAGGAAACAGAAATAAAAATGGCACCTCCGAAGAGCGGTCTGTTGTTGAAAAAAATTGTTCCATTTTTACCAAAATGAGAAAACGCTTATTATTAGGGACAATATTTGTGATGCACGGAAAAAAGATATGTAAGCATTAATAAATAGTAATAGTAAAATGACGATGGAGGAAGTTTTCATTCAATTTTTACCATTAAAACAGTAAAAATTGAATGAAAACAATATTTTTCGAGAGTCAGTTTTCCATTCTTTCTATAGTGTTTACTTTTCTTTTTTTTATGTGTACGATTAATCGAAATGTTTTTTTAAATTTATGTTATTGATCAAAACCAAAGAAGTGGGTATTTTTATTTTTGTTGATCTCGCTTGATGTTGAAATAAATTTGAAGTTTTAATTTATTTCAGAATGTTTATTCCAGAGCAATTCTTTTTATCATTTTTAATAAATAATAAAAAAATTAAAATAAATCGTTCGTTAAACTTTGATTATTTTCCTGCCCGTCAAATAATTTTTTAACTTTATATTCACATTAAATTATTCTAAATGTTCAAATTTTGGAAAATTATTCATTTGATTACCAGTATATCGATTAATTTGATAGGATGTATCGATACCCGGGTCTCGAAAAATTCAAAATACTTGCAATATCGTATCGATATTTTTTATTTCGATTCCCATCACTACTGAGCCGAACGGAAAAGGTGGGAAACAAGTTAGAATATCTTGACGTGTGTGTGTGCATGCCGAAGGTGTGACCGAGCGAGACGTTGCGAGACCAGACTGAACGGGAACGCTCGAAAACAAATAAATTTGTCTTTAGACGCGGAATACAGCGATTTAAGGCTAACACCACTCTAGCGGTCGAAGGGCCCAATTTTGATAATACATTGTGGGAGAATGAGAAGAGGAATAGGATTTCTTTTTGAAGGGTTAATTAAACATGTATGGAAATATAAAAAAAATTATATTGCTATTTTCATACAAAATGGCGGCGATACAGCGTATCTTTAAAAACACCTTTATCAAGAAACCCTCCACGGGCGGATAAATTTCTCGAAAAGTTTTAGACCTGAAACGAAAACCAACAATTTTCTTAATTTACATATTATTGGCTAGATAAGTACGTAGGGATTTTTTTTTAAATTGATTTTTCTAGAAACTGTGCACTAACGAAAAAAAAAATCGATTTTTACCCTAAAAATTCAAGAGTAAATTGTTTATAAAAATAAATAAATTATATCAAAAAACGGCTACGCACTTTTATGAAGAATATAATTGATAAGCTACTGTTAAAATTTCAAATCAATCGATTGAACGGTCTTTGAGCAATGTGTCCGTCCATTTCGAAAAAAGTCATTTTGAGATAATGATGTTTAAAGTTTAAAACAATTTGCACATACATGTGTATTACGGTATTTGCGCACCCTGGTGGACTTCTGAGGAACCCGAAAGACCTTTACTCTGTTGGTAATAGGGCCACTTAAGTTTCGCACACGCACACGCACACAGTCGCATCGCACTCGACGCGCGCTCAGAGGTGCTGCGGCAAAATCGAAAATAAAACCTTTTTTTTTCGTTATAAGACCAATTACATATGATTTTTATGATCCTAAAGTACATTTTAAGCCAGAAACAAAAACGATTTTTCGAAAATCCTAGAGTGGTGTTACCCCTTAACGCGGACATTAACATTGAGAAAATAATCAATGAAATATATTTGCGAAAGCCAATTTGGGATTCCCAAAAATAGGTGTTCTGTTTCTAGATGCGTCTTTTCACACTTCACAATGTAAAACAAAAAAATTGTTTGGTATTATCTTGCAAATTATTATACATGTGATCAAAACGTTCCTCAAGTTATTTTGTTTTTATATGTTGATATCATCTAAATCTAAATTCTTCTTTCTTTCAAATATGTCGTTTTATTTACCAATTTTTTTCCAATAACAAGTTAATGTTGTGTTGTGGTATCCATGTTGCAACCAACCACAGCTGTTTAGGGGAAGTGTCGAGACCAATTACATTCAGTACAAAAATCCGTTTTGTAATATACATTCTATATGCACACAAAAATACGTATCTTAACTTAACTTAAGCTCGGCCTCTCCACACCACGCTCCGAACTCGCTCGCTCGCTCCGCTTTGTGTGTGCACGTACACTTATTCTGTCTCTCCAATATTTACAGTTTTATTCCTAGTGTTGTATAAAAAAGTTTCATGCAAAAACTTTCATGAATAGTTAGAAATCAGGTTAGATTTTTACCCCTCATTTTTTAAATGTACATAAAGTATATAATCTACAGTTTTTGATCGGTATATTAGTAGTGTTTTAGTTGTGCCTCCATTCTCCAAGTAAGAATATCCGTCATCTATAATTAGACTTGTGAAGTTGAAAAAATGTATTTTTTAATAATATCTACTTATGGTACATTAAAGGCCTACATAAATTACCCATTTCTCTGGTACACAGAACAATGTTTGTAGTAAGAAAAATAATTATTCAGATGTAAATAAGACAAAATTAGGCCGACTCTCTAACCCAGAAACCAGAATATATTTTTCCGAAGGTTTTTGATGCGCTGAATCCGAATCCGAGGTCCAAATCTCTAATTGGCTCTGGTTTTCGAGATATCATAACCTAAAAGTGCAAAAGAGAGTTTGGGCTATATTTGAGGTTATGTAGCATCGCAATTTTTTTCTCAAAAATTATGAACAACATCTTAAAATACATGCCTTGCCCTTTTAAATGACGTCGAGTTTACTCAAATATCTTTATTTTTCGCTGCGATATCGCATTTTGAAATTTTTAAGCTTGTGAATTTCTCTATATTCACAGACCGACAAGATTTTAACCCAGAAACCAGAATATATTTTTCCAAAGGTTTTTGATGCGTTGAATACGAATCCAAGGTCCAAATCTCTCAACTGGCTCTAGTTTTCGAGAGATCCTAACCTAAAAGTGCAAAAATAATAATTTTGGCCTATATTTGAGATTATGTAGTATCGCATTTTTTTTTTCTCAAAAAACTATGAACAGCATCTTAAAGTACTTACAAGCCTTGCTCTTTTAAATGCCGTTGAGTTTGATCAAATATCTTCTTTTTTTCGATGAGATATCGCAATTTGAAATTTTTTATGTTTGTGAATTTCTATATTTGGAAACTCATTAAGGACCACGGGTACATTAAACAGTTTTGTTTTTTTGATTCGGAAACACTGAAGATGTTTGAAATTAAATAGCAGGTCAATGTTTTCTTATGTAAAAACCTGAAAAATTTTGAAAATCTGACCTTGGATTCTGAACGAGAAAGTCTTTTTACATATAAGAAAACATTGATCTGTTATTGAATTTCAAACATCTTCAGTGTTTTCTAATCAAAAAACCAATCGACTGTTTGATGTACACCCGATCCTCAATAGGTTTTCAATTATAGAGAAATTCACAAACTTGAAAATTTCAAAAAAAAAAAAGATATTTGAGTAAACCCGACGTCATTTAAAAGGGCAAGGCTTTAAGTAATAAAGTACTCAGTCTTAAAGAACTTTAAGATCTTGTTCAGTTTTTTGAGAAAAAATTGCGATGCTACATAACCTCAAATATAGGCCAAAATCGCCAATTGAGAGATTCGGATTCAGTGCATCAAAACCCTTTGGAAAAATATATTCTGGTTTCTGGGTTAAAATCTTGTCGGCCTGTGTAATCTAAACGTTTTTTTTTTTTTTGGCATTGCAATGTATCCATCAGACACAAGTTGTTAAAAGTTGTTGTTTTTTTAATATCATTTTTATTATTATCGTAAGTTATTTAAAACGGGTTTTTGCTTTGTTATACTTTTATCTTAGTTATTTTAATATGATTCAGTAAAGTTTCTAGTATGTGCTTATTACTTATACTACCATTCTACTAAGTAGAATGGTAATATTAGTAGGACCTGGATTCCTTAACCTTTAGCTTTTCTATAAATTCAGATATAGCTTGTTGGTGATTACTGCAAGCAAAAAATAGGTGATTAAGGCCAGCTATGGAATTATTATCACAAGTTCATGTCGAGGTTTCACTTAATCCGATTTTATGTAGGTGATATGGAAATACCCCATGGATGGTTCAGTTTTCAGACAAGTAATAGTTAAAAGGGCTTTTAGGGAGATGGAATTTCTGCATGTGTAGGATCTTATCTGGGAGTGTCGAATGTACAGCGCATACTTTTTGTACAATTAACGTAATTTTTCCAATCTTTTTGCCAGCCTGCCCTAACCTCACGCCTGTATACATTGTACATGTCTGTCTGGAGCGTGAAACTGTTGCCAACTAGAAGGAGAGTGGCATATTTTGCCAGTTGATCAACAGTTTCGTTGCCGTGTGTACCTGAGTGCGCTTTATCCACAAACAAAAATTTGCATACTATGTTATTTAATTTTTTTAGAATATTTTTTATTTCAAAGATTTCGTTACCATCAGTAATGGACAGTAAAGTGGATTGTGAGTCCGATGCAGTTATGGCATTCCTTATATTTTTAGCATGTATATAACGTAGTACCTGTTCTATCGCATATAATTCGGTTGTGTAAATGGAACTGTTGTTATGAGTTCTCAGTTTTTCAGAAAATTTATTATCATTATTAAAATACGTACTACAGCCTTTGCCCTGTTCAGTTTTAGACCCATCAATTTAAATTATAGTTTTTATTTCATGTTCACTCTGTATAGATTTCAAGATAACTTCGTTAATTGCGGTGATATGTGAATATTTAAGAATTAGTACCGTGGGTTCAATCAGTATTGTGTCAAAGTCAAAAATCTAAACATTGTAGAATGAATTTTCGATTAAACATAACTAACGACCAATAGGCCAGTCAATAGAGCTTTTTGACATGACACGATTGATACCTGAAATCCGACTACGGGATACTTTTAAGTTCAGTCCTTAGATGAAAACGTATATGAATTGGACTAGGAAATAGTTGCACTTTTTTTAATAACAAATTAGTACAAAAAAAATGTAGTTTTTTCAGTTTTTTTTTATTATAGAAGAAAAAGCTATTGAAGCAATCACATCACATCCAATAGAAAAGTTGTAGGAAATTCAAAAACCTTTTGAATGAAAAAATTCAAGTCAATAAGGTATATTTTTCGCTGAGAAAACTCGGAAAAACGCAAAATATTACCTTTTCTTAATAAATTCGTATTTCGAGTATTTTTGAATTAGAAGAGTCAATCTTGTGGGAAAATGTAGGTAATATTACGAAGAATGAGTGTGCAAAAACTGGATTATGTCCGATGAATAGTTTTTGCACAATAGTCGAATAAAGTTTTTTACATCGTATTTTTAATATTCCATAACACGTCGAGCGATAGATTAAATAACATTTTCTCGACAGATTCGGAAACTACAGAGTGTAAACTACAGTTCGTCCATTTACTTTGTTTCATTTAAATGCCATTAAATTGGTGTAAAACGCCTCTGAACACCGCGCGAAATTTGCTGGTCGCTGCCGCCGCTTCCCATTAAACATTAAATGATGATTTGCAAAACTAAATAGAATGAAAAAGAACGTGCGTAAAGGTGCCCCGATGTCAATGAGTAAACGTGCCCCATCGCCATGTCTGGATTTATTTTTAACGTGCAACGAAAATTAATAACATTTATGTTCGTACAAATACAGTTCTCAAAAAGGAAAAAATTCGCTAATGTTCATATATTTGTTTATCCTTAACTAAGTATTATTAGTTCACAATAAGTTTCAATAAGTTCAACACAAAATTTACTCAACCTGACAGAAAACAGATTATCCTTTCCGCATGCTAGACCGAAGCTCGACTGATGCTCAAGAACTTGTGAGAATACCCGCTGGGGAGCAGCATAAATCTGTCATGACTGGTGGCGCGCCAGTTATAACTCGTTTCGGAAAAAGTGCACTGCGTAAACGTGCCCCATGCGTAAACGTGCCCCGGTCTACCCTACAACCCCGATAATCCGACCTAACTATTGCAACGAGTTGTGCGGACTATCAATTTGTTGGGATTATCAAAAAATAGTTATTTGTTATATTGAACAGAGATACAGGCATATTTATGCATAAGTTTTCTTTCGTAAACTAAACAGGAACCCAAAAAACGATAAGTTATAAAATTATAAAGTAGGTATGTAAATATTTTTTTTATTTGAAAAGGCTTGATCAGATAGGTATGAATCATCTAAACATTCTGAACAAAAGGTTGTGGTTCAAAAACACAATGCATAATGCATTATGTTACTATGTAACAGTAACATAATGCAATAAAAACAAACTCACCCCATATTTGAAGGATTCAGTTGAAAAGTTGCCTATCTCGCAAATTTGTATGTTTAATTTTATGTTTTGTATCAGGATTATATTTTTTGTACTTACAAATGTACTTACAAATGGTTTAAATGTAAAGGATTATTTTTCTTTCTAGCACTGCATCATGTCCTCTGAGTGTGGTGGCCTTGAAAAGAGATCTCCCTTAAGACCTCCTGGTCAGAGTCTTCTTTTATCCACTACCCAGAAAGAGATCTTGGAATGGAGTATAAAACTCTAAGCTCCAAATACTTACTTGGAACTTGGAGTATACTCCAGATGAAAGTAGCGGTGGTAATACAGTACCCTAAACCCTGGCGGTAAAGCTAGGGTTCAGGGCACTGTAGCTGCAGTATTTGGTAAGAGACGTATACAGTGTGACACCAACGAAGGTGTCAGTACGAAATATTTTTTCTAATAACTAACGATATTTCTCTTCGTTAAAAATGACACATATAAAACAAGGTACAATTTATGTTTTTTTAAAATTTGAAGTAGTATGGAAAAACGCTTTTGTGGAAATTTATTTACAAATTTAGTCGAAATCGGTGCCCAAATTTAGTACAATTTTTATAATTATTATAATTCAAAAAGAACCCACATTACGCAGCTTAAAACGCAGAATAGTGTTATTTATACATAAACTAAAGAAAACTTATTTATTATACCAAAATTAATCAAACTAATAAAATTATTTATTATAGCAAAAAAGTAGAATCAACAGGGTTAAAACGTATTCTCCAATTAAAAAAATTGTAGAAAAGCAGACACGGTTGAGTTTTCTTACATAATAAGTAAGTCAAATTCAAATTGAAATCATGTACTTTCTAGCCTTATTCAAAACTAACCTATTCACTCAGAGTATTCTTCAGCAAAGTAACAAATATCTATTTTTGGCAACAAACAATTTGTTCCTGTTTATAACTCAGATGTATAATTCAATACATTATATATATACCATACGTATGATATACATATGACCATTTTACGAGGCAAGCATTTGGTACCTTCGGTATTTTATCACTTTTAGGTCCATTTTTAAATCGGCGCTATATTTTTATTTAACTACGTGGATTTTGAAGACGAAATTAAAAAATATTTTACATTTTCAGAAAACTGTAAGATTAAAAGGTGAAGATCTGGGGCTATACGAAGGGGGACAATGCATTATAGCAGTGGCGAATAAAGAGGTCCATACAGATCCATCAGATTCTAAGGTCATACCTGCTACTGGAGAAGCGTTACAGGATATGACGGAAAAATATCTGAATCTAGAAAGAGAACGGGATGATTATGCGTCTGCTTTTGTAGGTGAGAATTAGCATAATGGCGCAAAGTAAACGAAAATGTTAACCGCTTTTAAAGGGTTATACCTACCAAGCGCACTGAAAAATGAAGCTGTTTTGAAGTTTTTTTTCGATACCTATGTAATGGATCAAAATGAAATTTTGACGCTTGAATCTGTCGGTATTAATGTATATAAAAATATTCTTTATTTTCATTAAAGTTACAAAATGGCGTAGTAACTAATTATTTATCAATCGAAAAATCGTATATACTTCAATAGATAATCTATATAAGAAGCTACAATTAAAATTTCAAGTCTATCGGATAAAAATCTGAGCTGGCTACGTTGTACGCCAATTTGAAAAACACAGTTTCGATAAAAACACGTTTGAATTTTGAAACGTATTCAATCATATAAATAATACGGTTATTGTAGCGTCCTATTAGCTTCCCCTAAGATGGAATAACGCCCTCTGTATACCATATGTGTAAACCAGACATCGGCCAGTTATGAAAAAGGACAACTACAAGTGAGACGACAGATAAGAAGCAACAAACATTTGCATCGAAAGTAGCGAGGGAATAAGACCAGTCCCTCTCACTACCTGCGTTAGTAGTTAGAACGAAAAGTATGGCATTTGTGTTTGTTCACAACCGGCCTATGTCTGTTTTACACATAAAGTATATTTCGAGAAAGTATAACTCATTTATAGCGACGAAAACTACCAACAGAACTGTACCAATACAGCAGAGCGGCTTTTTCGAACGTTCTGGACCTAGGAGACGTGGTTCTGAAAATAAGCTGTAAAAATTTTTGAAAGCTGCCCCCCCCCCCCCCCCAAAAATTCTTTTGAATACCAGTCTTAGATAGTTTATACATCTGAAAAAAAAAATAAAAAATAAAATAAGAACAAAAATTTGCTGGGTAGTATAACCTCTTAACCCTCATTTTTAAAACTTTCGAATTTTTCGACGTACTTATAATTTCTTTAATTATTAAGCACATAATAAGAAATCGTAATAATTTTTATAATATGTTAAAAGAATGCCTTGTCATCGAAAATTAGTAAATGTGCAAAATTTTGAACCGATAGATATTGAATTATTTTTATTATAACATTTTTAGAATTGGCGAACGTTTTCGAAATCGAATCGGAAATGATAACGACGAGTCTAAGGAGCAATCGTGTCAAATACTCTCCAATAATTGATCCAATACGTGCAAAGAGGACTAATAATACTCCAAGATCTACACAAAATGTGAATCCTGAAGAGGTCAGAGAAACGGTAATTTCATGTTATATACTATACAGTGAGGACGTAAAGGTTTGTAAAAAAATTGAATATTCTCCAAAGTATCAGTGACGTCACCACTTTCTTTGTACACTTTATTCATATTTTTTACATGAAACTATATATTTTCCTACGTTTGGATTCTCCGGCAACAGCCAATTTCAAAAGTGATACAGTTAGTGAGTTAAAATAATTGAAAATCGACTCACACAAATAACTTTAGACCATAAGTATTATAGGGTGGGGCATTTAAGTTGACAAATGCGAATAACTTCGAAATGAATCGTTTGACAAATAAATGTTTCAAACAAAAGTACCATCATTCTAAGTGTTAGATCCCGCCTTCAAAACGGTGGCACTTTTGTTTGAAACATTTTTTTGTCAAACGATTAATTTCGAAGTTATTCGCATTTGTCAACTTAAATGCCCCACCCTGTACAAAGCTGTTACTTGAGACAAGGAAAAAGTATAGGGTGTACAAGTTATCTACAAAAAAGTGGTGATGACACTGCTACTTCTAATTACACAATGAAAACAAAAACATTATGTATCTAAATAACGACGCAATTTGGGAAGTATGTTGCAGCTAAACCCTTTCTCTTATGACTTATACTATCTGTTCCCGAAATTACGGACATTCCTTACAAAACACCTGATATATTCTGAGCAATTTTGCAGTCGGATCGGTGAAATCCGTTTGCGCCGGATCTCCAATATTTTCCTATACCATGAAAACTTCCCGACAACTAGATTCTTTTTAGGTTCAACTGGGCAGTGGAGGCACAACTCTATTAAAAAGTGTATACGATATTATAAACTGGACAAGTTACACTACCGCTACGAGTAATCTCCTAGATGTCCTATTCAAAAGAAGTATACTTGCAACACATTCGTTAACAGGAGACGCATGTACAGTGTTCTTATATACCAACAAAAAAACCGAAAAAAATGTAAGTGTAAAATATTATTTCAATAATCTACTGAGTTTAACCTTAATAAAAACATCCCATAAAATATATTTACAGTGACCGTAAAAAAATGGCACTAAATACAAAAAGGTTTATTTCAACATTTTTTGAAAAATAAATTATATTCAAGTTGTTTGTGACTATATTAAGAATGAGTATGTGCACTACAGCTCTACCATGTGATTTTTGGTTTAGAGGACGGCGGTTACTTGATTTGATCAAAATTAAAAAAAAGGATTCAGTACGTACGGATATTTTTGGAAACAAATGTTTACTTCTAATTAGATTTTAATGAACTGAGTTGAATTTTAGATTTTAGTACAACAAATGTACTTATTAAATATCACTTTTGACATATCAAACATATTGGTATTACTTCTAGTTTCACCAAATGTTGATCTTTAAATGGAACACCCTGTGTATTATACATTTTCTACATAATTGTCGGAATCAAATGATACCACATAAGTGGTATTTCAATTGTTATTTTTTTTTTAACAATTTAAATTTTTCAATTTTAGGATGATATAACCCCTCAATTAAATTATAAAGTAATTCAGCAACACTAAAAGAATATATATTTTCGAATATAAACATTTGTTTGTTTAATTTGTGACGAAATAAAGTTTAGAAAAATAGTTCTCGAGTCATTTTTTTTTTGAAAATATACAGTGCGTCCATAAAGTGACGCATAAATTCATTATTAGCTAAATGAACAATATTATTGAAAATTCCCGAGACAGGTCAATTTTTGATTGCGATTTACTATTTTGTCACATAATAATTTAATATACAGGGTGTCCCACCTTCGAGTAATGACGCCACCACCGATTTTTTTTAAATGGAATACTACATTTTTTTTTCAAGTTTCGGATGACCCTGGCCGAGCTGAGTCCAAAAAATGTATCACAAGTTGCTTCTATCTATTACAGGGTGGACAACAATACATAAAGTGTTTATGAAAATTTCATTAGAAAGTTATACGTTTCTGTATTTTTAGAAAAGTCACAATAAATGCTCAAATTGCTCCCGTTGAGCTAAACAATGACCGAATCGGGCAATACATTCGCTTTGACATTTTGTAACATAGCAGGTGTTATGTTTAACGTTTCTTGCCTGATTCGATCTTTTGAGCTCACGGATGTTCTCGGGTCTATTAGTATAAACTTTAGATTTCAATAACCCCATAAAAGAAATCTAGTGGAGTAAGATCAGGTGATCTAGGGGCCATTCCACTGATCCTCTTCTTCCTATCCACCGATCTGGAAAGGTTCTGTGTAAAAACTCGCGCACAGCTATAGCAAAATGTGGTGGTGCACCATCCTGTTGAAACCAAATTCTGCCGTCTAAAGTATTGGCTATTTCAATATCAGGAAATAGCCGGGTCAAGTCAGGAATTAATGTATATTGTAAAAAATTCAGATACAATGCTCCTGTCAAATTTTCATCAAAAAAGTATGGACCAACAATTCTATTTCTCACAATACCAGCCCACACATTGACCTTTTGTGGATGTTGCGTATGGTATTCTTGCATCCAGTGTGGATTTTCCTGAGACCAGTAGCGGGTGTTTTGCCGATTAACATGCCCGTTCAAAAAAAACGTTGCCTCGTCAGAAAATAAAATATTAGCAATGAAACCGTTATTTTGATTATTGTGGTCCATCATGTACTGCAGAATTCAGTTCTTCGGTCAAAGTCGTCTTCAGCCAATTCATGGATGAGGCGTACTCTATAGGGATGGTATTTTACCTTTTTAAAAATATTCGATACTGAAGACTTTCCAATATTCAAATCCCTAGATACTTGCCGTACTGTACAATGTGGATTTTCTAGTGCCGACAAAATTACGTCTTGTTGAACATTTTCATTAATTTTAGGTCTACCTTGCCTTGGTGCATCCCTCACGTGTCCTAATTCTCTGTATTTTCGCTCTATTCTGCTTACTGTAGATTGTGAAACAGGTTCACGATCTGGGTGCATTTCATGGAATAATCTACACACCTCTTGTTGAGTCCGCATTCTGTCGCCAACACCAATCATTAGAATTTCAATCCTATCCCTTTCATTTAAAGGCATTTTCAACAAAAACGTTTTAAATAAAATTAGATTTAGGTTTCACTTAAAGTACCTACTTTGAAGCGTTAACAATACAAAGTGAACTCTAAATAGCCGTTTTTAATATGGCAAAAAATGACAATGACAATCAAAAAACAAATGACAAAAAAATAACGAACCACGTATCGCGCCTCGCGTCATTCGCGCGTCTTGTCCAAACTGGTGTTTATTAAAGTAGTTGTATTTTTGTATCACAATAACGTTAATTTAATTTTTTTTAGTGCGTTTAATCAGCAATACATAATTTGTAATTTTTTGTACTGTTGTCCACCCTGTAATGGATAGAAGCAACTTGTGATACATTTTTGGACTCAGCTCGGCCAGGGTCATCCGAAAATTGAAAAAAATGTAGTGTTCCATTTAAAAAAATCAGTGGTGGCGTCATTACTCGAAGGTGGGACACCCTGTATATTAAATTAGTATGTGACAAAATAGTAAATCGCAATCAAAAATTGACCTGTCTCGGGAATTTTCAATAATATTGTTCATTTAGCTAATAATGAATTTATGCGTCACTTTATGGACGCACTGTAGATGATCCCTAATTATCTACTTTAGGTAGGTCCCTACCTACCTTACATCACTGTCAAAACACAATTCACGTACTGATTATTACGTTTTTTATTTCAGTTTTTAAACGAAGGTGGCTTTGATCAAATAATAACAAAAAGATACAGAAGAATTACAAAAATAAAGAAATTTGACAGAAGTAATAATTGCCGAAGTTTTGTTTTTGTTTGTTATTATTTGTTCAAACCACCTTCGTTACAAAATGTTATTAAACTTAAATAAAATACGTAATACTTTAATTATGTTTTAATAGTAATGTACGTTGTTGTATTTATTGGACAATCTAAATGGTTATATGGATAGATTTTTAATTACCTGTGTTTAAAGAAATAAATTTATGACTCAAAAAACTGTTTTTGTGGACTTTATCTCATCATGAACTAAACAAACAAATGTTTATATTGAGGGGCCATGGCCTCCTAAAATTTAAAAATGAAAACAGAAAAAAAAATTAAATTTAAATGTCACTTATGTGGTATTATTTGATTCAGAAAATTATTGTATATATAGATATCAAAGATATGAAAAGATACAAGAAGTTCCATTTAAAAATTAGCATTTAGACGGACTTCCGGTGAAACCTAAAGTGACACCAACATGTTTTTACGTCAAAAAATGGTATTTAACAAGTACTTTCGTTGTGCTAAATTTCAAAAATGTTTCTTAATAAATAATTAATAAAAGGGTGCTACCATGATCCTGTTTCACACTAAATATATGTCCTACGCACAAAAATCTGGTTTGTCAAAATTGTTTATAGTCATGTTTAATAAAGGAAGTGCGGAAAAGAAATCAGGATTAATACGCACAGTTGTTCTGATATGTTCTGACCGTGAGAAACAGATTTTTTAAGGCATATTCTTGGGTATTTTAAGAGACCCCACGAGAGTATTAATGTAACTCTTTCTTACTAGAGTAGTTAAGAGAAAACAAGCAAAACACCTGTTTTATAAGCCAAAACACCTGTTTACTTATTACTTATTGTACATTGATAATTCTATGGGCTAGTACCATTGTGTACCGCCATGATCCTTCCACTACGATCCTTAGTTTTGGCGATGTCTACTTATCACCATTTTTTACTTTCCAGGCTAAATCCTACGATAGTTTCCGACATTGTGGAGGGTGTGAGTAGAAAATTTTGCGTACCAGAGTCAATTGTAAAGAAGGCGATCGCGGAAAAATGCTCAGAGGAGAAGCAAAAGTATGCTGAAAAAGTATGCAAGAACTCTAAGCAGCGACTCTGACGAGCGTAAAATCGAAACAACTGAAATGGGCTTATACATTGTAGATACAAACAAGCCACATTAATGAAAATTAAATGTTTTTAAAATACTAGAGTTATAATTACTTCCCGATGATGTCAGTATGGTTTGGAAAACGTGTTTTAAATACACGAAAATACGAGACTGCCAAAGATGTTGCCAAAAAGTAAACTTTTTTTCTAAAGTCCAAAAAAGTCTAAAGCCTAAAATTAAAACGCACTAAAAGGTATGGTATACGTTAAAACTTATTAAACGATGAGATATACATATATAGACCAACACGCGGACTGAAATACTTACATATTTTTCGCTTGAGGTCTACATTTGAGAACAATAAACCAGTATAAATATATCTTTTCTGATCTGATACTTTCATTCTTCTCTTTCTCATTATTCTATTGGTACTTCGCATTATATTAATTATAATGCGATTTTTTTTGGAAAGTTCTTCACTTGGATATCTATAAAGTGAAATTAGAAGTTTTTAAAAATACTAGATATTAGAAAAAAATATATCTATACTGGTTTATTATTCTCCAATATAGACCTCTCCAAGCGAAAAATATGCATTTCAGTCTGTTGGTCTATGTACATTTAACAGTTTAATTGTTATTAGTGTATACGATACATTCTGGGCATACCTGCTCAGTAAATATCAAAGAAAATGCTAAATTTTTGGTTTACTATAGAGTAAATAAATATTTCTTTGTTACTTTTATAACAACTTTGTCAACAAAATTCGGCGAAATAATAGGTTTAAGTTTTGGTCAGCTATCTATAAATAATTCATATGTACATAAAAGGATAATTCTTATCTACAAAAAAAGGGTTTTCCAACTTCACCATGGGCGTCGTCAAAATTTTTTACTATTAGGACGCCTGTATTACTATTCTATATTAGCTGAAAAAATAATAACAACAGTGTTTGTATACTTTTTTATTCATTGAACAGAAATGTTAATATTATTGCCAATGCCAAATATCTTTAGTGGAGCAAAGATTCAAATCCACTCGAATATAGTCCTCAGAGTAATCATATTTTTTACCTATTTAATCATATGTTTTAACTAGTGCAAATTACCTTTGCAATATATTAATTATGTCTCAAACTTGGTACACTCTCAGCAAATGATAAAAATGTTGATCCATATTTAGCGGTCGTTCTTAGTTTGGAATATACTGGTAATACAGAACACAATTTCTCACATTTGCAACAAGCAAATGTATATAATATCTTTAATGTTGTGGAAAATAAACATAACATGTATTAACATTTTTTAACGTTTGCGCAATTTAGAAACAAAAACTTATAAAGTACCTATACATATCAAACACAGAAATAGATTATTTAATTAGTGGTTAAATCCTTAAATTAAAACAAACCCAGAATTCATTCTCATTCTCACTCATTAATTTATCTGTTGGTAGATTGAATAAAATATATTAAGAAAAATGTTAGAGTCAAAGTAATTGTCTTGCAACTAAAGTGCTATTTTAGTAAGTATCATCTATTGTTGACCAAAAATAAATTTTAAAAATATTGTTCTCATAGTACATAAAAGTGTACTTCCTACCATAGTTTGACATCCTACAACTACCCTTTTTTGATACCAAATTTTGGGTACCTGTCGATGCGCCACTGGCCCACAACTACTCTGTCTTTTCAGTACTTCCCTAAACGTATCAGTGCCCCCTGCCGCAGATTTGCTGTGTCCTTTAGATGTTCATTATGGGCTGTCCAACTACCCCAAATAATTTGCAGGTAGGTGTAATGGATAGATGAATGAATATAACAAAGTTGCCCTATCAGACACCTCCGTTTCTCATTTAGATAAGAGGGGGCAACAAGGAAGAGACGCTATAAAAGGTCACTAGCAAAATAAATATTTTAATTGGGGTACAGCCTTCAACAAGTGGAAAGGTTACTCTAAGCAGGAGCTACAGAACGTGCAGTTGTGACATTTGTTGTTTTGAGTGTTGTGGTTTTGCTTCTATAATTTTGGTAAGTATAAACAATTTTGTTTTAAGGGGTAATTTAGACGGCTTTAATGCAGATTTTTTGAGAAAAATATTGCGATTTATCCAACATTATTTCTGACCAAAAGTAAATAGTAATCAATATACAGGATGTTAAAGTTATAATGTTATTTTCGATTTTCGTAAATAACTTTTTAAATACAAATTATAAAAATTAGACATTTTTCACAAAATTTAATGATTGGGAGTTTTTTTGGGTGAGACATTTTAAATTATCAACCATTTTGATAATAGCCTAGGAAAGATAGTCAAAGTAGGTCCAATTTTATATTTTTCCTAGGCTACAAAAACGATAAAATGTGCTCTGTGCAGGATTTTTAGTACATACCTAAAAACCGGTGTATCTTTTTTACGCCTTAGAGTAATTGTTTTTATTAGATTTTAATGAACGTAGAGCCCGATAGTGAGACGTGCAGAGAGTAACGATATTTCTATCGTAAATCTATAGAAACCTGAGACATCTGGAACTTAAAATTTTAATAAGCAGACTTTGGATAAACGTGGTTTTTACCTTGAACGGCTCCTACGAATGGATTGCTTCATTCTTAATTTCAAAGTCGGGTGCGCGGTTGGTCCTGCAACTGAACAGTTTCTGTTCATGAGATATTTGCATTGCTTTGATAGACAAAGCTTGAATATTATCGGCGAAGTACAGTGTGTCATTTTTTATCAGTAAAGTATTATTTAAACGAAAATTGCACTGTATTTAAATATATTAAGGTTTTTTAACATAAACGAGTTATTTTAACTACTTATATCAAAATATACTAAAAAATTGTCACCAATAAAATATAAGGTTGATATACGATAAATAGATACTAATGTTTTCTTGACAGCCGTTCAAGATTAAAACCACGTTTTGTCCGAAGTCTGTTAATAAGTTTCTACTCTTTAAATACAACTACAATGGCGTCAAACCACAAGAGAGTTTGACAGAAATGGAGTTTGAGAGTGCTTTCTTTGCATTAGTTTACACACAAGTCTATTACGAAATATTGTAAGTACATCTCATAATTATGATTTAAATATGTGTACTGACCACTAAAATATCTCGAAAACGGTTACTCATAGTGACATATTCGCATAAAAGGTATAATACAGCCAGAATATCATTGCCCGCGAATTGCGCACAATGAACGTAGTACAATGTAGTATGACCACACCCTAGAGATATGAGAGATACCCTCAAACAAACAACAGACTGTATACGCCAGTCAATAGAGCTCAAAAAGGGGTCAGTTTATGACACGATTGATACCGAAATCCGACTACGGGATGCTTTTAAGTTCAGTCCTTAGATGAAAACGTATATGATTTGGACTAGAAAATAGTTGCACTTTTTTATTTAATAACAAATTAGTAAAAAAAATTAGTTTTTCATTTTTTTCTTATAGAAGAAAAGCTATTGAAGCAATCACATCGCATCCAACAGGGAAGTTGTAGATAATCCAAAAACCTTTATAATGAAAAAAAAAATCACGTCAATCGGTGCATTTTTCGCTGAGAAAACTAGAAAACGAAAAATTACCTTTTCTTAATAAATTCGTAATTCGAGTATTTTTGCATTAGAAGAGTCAATCTTGTGGAAAAATGTAGGTAATATCACGAAGAATGAGTGCGCAAAAACTGGATTATGTCGGATGAATGTTTTTGAACAATAGTCGAACAAAGTTTTTTACATTGTATTTTGAATATTCCATAACATGTCGAGCGATAGCTTAAATAATGTTTTTCTCCACGGATTCAGGAACTACAGAGTGTAAACTACAATTCGTCCATTTACTTTGTTTCATTTAAATGCCATTAAATTGGTGTAAAACGCCTCTGAACACCGCGCAAAATGTTCGGCGGCGCGCTGACAGCCGAGGATAGGCGGTGGAGCGAGGGGGAAGCAGCGGCAGCGCGCAGCGGCCAGCAAATTTCGCGCGGTGTTCAGAGGCGTTTTACACCAATTTAATGACATTTAAATGAAACTAAGTAAATGGACGAATTGTAGTTTGCACTCTGTAGTTTCTGAATCCGTCGAGAAAACATTATTTAAGCTATCGCTCGACGTGTTATGGAATATTCAAAATACTGATATAAAAACTTTGTTCGACTATTGTGCAAAAAGTATTCATTCGACATAATCCAGTTTTTGCGCACTCATTCTTCGTGATATTACCTACTTTTTTCCACAAGATTGACTCTTCTAATGCAAAAAATACTCGAATTACGAATTTATTAAGAAAATACAAAACAATGTCATTTTTCTCAGTTTTTCCGAGTTTTCTCAGCGAAAAATGCACCGATTGACTTGATTTTGTTTTCATTTTAAAGGTTTTTGAATTATCTACAACTTGTTTTTGAATTAACTACAACCTGTTGGATGCGATGTAATTGCTTGCAATAGCTTTTTCTTCTATAAGAAAAAAAAAATGAAAAAACCCAATTTTTTTCACTAATTTGTTATTAAATAAAAAAGTGCAACTATTTTCTAGTCCAAATCATATACGTTTTCATCTAAGGACTGAACTTAAAAGTATCCCGTAGTCGGATTTCATATCAATCGTGTCATATCAAAAAGCTCTATTGATTGGCCTAGTACTTCTCGAAGCCTTCACTGCCGCAGTAGTCCAGTAGGCAGGCAGCTAAAATCATCAAAAACTCTTCTTGAAACATATAGGGCTAGTTTAGACGGTTTGTATAGACATCCAAAAAAAACGTCATCAAAGTTGGCCAAGAAAAAAAAGACGTATTTCTATTCTTAATCGAATTTATAACCTTATTTACTTGTCAAGACTGTCACATCATATGACAGCCATTGTTTATTTTACAAATTGTGACAGTCACTTGTCAAAGTTTGACATAATCGAAAAGCTTAGACATGACCGCTATTTCCATCTCTCTCGTTCATAGCCAGAGTTGATGACGTTTTTTTTGGATGTCTATAGTTTGTATATTGTCTATTAAATTCAAACGGATGAAAATTTCCGGAAATTTTTTGTCCTGCTAGGTATCCAAGGCGAAATTATACTGGAAACTTTTCTCTTAAATGTTGACGGGACATCAAACTGACGTTTGATTATATTACTGACTTCCTTTGTATTTCTACACGAGCATACATTATAAACAAATAATATAAATATAAAGTTTTTACGTAAATAACCAAGTTCTAAAACGGAAACAATATATTTCCAAGTGGTATATCAAACTACAAATGTAATAAGATCACATTTAAATACGCAATAAACGTCACATTATACTTACAATAGTTTTCTGTCAGCCTGTTTTTTTTTCATATTGAATTTTATAATAAAAACGTCAACTGTCATGAAGAAGAAGAAAGAACATTTCTTAATAATATTTAGATGTGAAATTTTCTTACTGAATCTCCCACGTTATATTATTGAATCTCTCACGGAATATTATCTCTCGTCTACGACTAATTTTCACAACATTCGAGACCTCGAAAAAAATTTCGGTAATTATTCAAGCACTAGGGAGAATACTAGGTTTATATGTCTTATCTTACATTAGGCTTTACTATGGCAATGAAAGGACCCCGCACCTCTATATCTCAAAATCTGTCCATTTTTGGGTCTTGTGCCCATGAGAACTTTTAATCAGGGGGTCACAACCTACAACATATCAAAATTTCAGAAGTTTTTAGTGAGGTCAGAAATCCTATTATCTTGTGCGGGGTTCTTTACCGGAAATATTTGTCCTGTTGGATACCCGACGTGACACTACACAGCAAATGTTTCTGATAAATGTTGAAACAACATTAAGCTGACGTTTTATTGTGATTAACATGCAATGTTTCATTTCTACATCAGCATAAATTACACTACCCTATAAATTTTTGGAAATTTTGTGCCCCTGGACAATGAATTGTTGTTTCCGAAGTAATTTTTCCCGCTGAAAACAAATCCGGGCTCAGAATTTCTCTATCATGTCAGGTTTCACGTGAGATATTCTAATACCTGTATATTCTTTTCTAAAAAAAAACACGCATAGGATATTATAGTACAAGTCTTCATCTTTCAAATGCCATCGAGTTTACTGAAATGTCTTATTTTTTTCGCCCAGATTTCACATTTTAAAATTTTCATGTTTGTGATTTTTTTTGACATATTTGAGGTTATGTAGCACCGCAATTTTTTTTCTCAAAAAAACATGTGTGGGATCTTATAGTACAAGGCTTCATCTTTCAAATTCCGTTGAGTTTGCTCAAATATCTTTTTTTTCTGCCCAGATATCGCATTTTGAAATTTTCATGTTTATTCACCTGCAGTCACATGTTTTCATGTGACTGCAGGTAACCCCTTAAATCTACTACTTCCAAATAAATAAAGTCTAACAACAAATTCATCTTGAAGGCTTTTCTACTTAGTACCGAAACACTTTTTACACTCAACGCGCGTTTCCCCAAACCGTGTTTAAAGCTTTCATCATGAGATTATTAAAACTGTCATCGTTATACATATTCTTTATGCATCCTTTATAATAAAAACTTTACATTAGATGTAAAATGTTTACATATAATGTAAATATTTACATTAGATGTAAAGTGTTCTTACAGAACTGAATATGTTTCCGCCAAGTTCTAGAATTATTACCGAATATTTTTTCGAGTTCTCAAATGTCGTGAAACTATCCCTCGTCCTCATCAGTTCTTTCTCATACATTTGAAAAAATTCTATTGTTAAATCGTTTGTCCACTCCATTTTACAACAAATCCTTTCACTGAACGGCACTGAGCTAGACTCAACGCCTTCACAAACCCAAGCGAAGTATCTGTAGTCCAATCAACGAGCGAAAGCCCCCATGTAAATTGGTCACTAATTGTTATCAGCAGATTAGATTAGAATGTTTTTCTCTATACAACCATATTTTTTGTTTGCTGATAACAATTAGTGACCGGTTTTCTCCCCGTTGATTGGGCTACTGGGATCTTTGCCGTAGTACCTTCGTGGTTCTTTGCTTTGCGCAATTTTACCGCCAGCAATGACGAAGGTTCAGCGAAGTAGCCTCTCAGACACTACGCGAAGGTCCTCGTATGCCGAAGTTTCGCCGAATACACGCAGTATCTGGGACCGGCTTTACGGAGAAACTGGATTACGAAGTCCTGGGTTCCCGCGAAGACTTCGTTTGAGATACCATTCTACGCACGGACAGTTGCGTAGATGTAGATATAGGGGCAAGAAATATGGACTTAAAAAATACTATTAGAAACCTTATTTTACTATTATTATCATAGAGTTGTATAGTGCAGGCTCTGCGTGACAGCATATTTTCCCGGATCTTAGTTATTACTGTCACATAAGGAGGTAAATTACGAACGAACATTGGCAGTTCTGCAATAAGTTAGAACTGTCAATTTTCGTAACTCACCTCCTTAAGGGATAGTATTTCAATAACAACATTGATTAAGCCCTGAAGAACAGAATTATATATCCGAAACGTTGGCAAGAATCAAATAGTTGTTGTCTATTCCTGGATTTAAAATCCAACAAACCAAAAACTACTAAAGAGATTACTAGTGAAAATTTCAACAAAACTGCGTATCGTGGAGAATAGTGGGGTATCTTTCTTCACCTTATATTATTATTGTCTTATCCGAAAAGAAGGAATCTCCTTATGTTTTTATCATTTTGATAACAATGGTAAAATGCGTTTTTGCAGGACTTTTAGTACCTACATAAAAACCGGTGTATCTTTTTTATGCTTTAGAGTAATTGTTTTTATTAGATTCTCCTTATATTATCATTGTCTTATCCAAAACGAAGGATAAGATTATATTTCAGAAAACTTCAATGTAGCCTTAAGATACTTTTTCATTTTTAGGATCTCGTCATGTCTGCTGTAGACGGCATGTCCCAGTTTTATTTTATAATATATTTTGCCGGAAGCGACCCTGGCAAAGAGTATGAAATCCTTAGTTGGGAGGATGTGGCCGCTTATGTCACATTAGCGCCAGGGGAGACGGTGACGGTAAAATTCGGACATGCACGGATTGAGGGAACTGTGGTTGCTGTATATGGTAAGAAACACAAAGTCAATATTTTTTTATTTAAACAATTGTCGCCAAAAAATTTGCACCAAATGATAAATATATGTTTCAAAATTTGTTGGAAAATAAATTATACAAGTTGTCTATATCAGCTCTACCGTGCGCTAAATGCTCTAAAATAGCGCTCATAAAACCTAGTAAAAAGTTCAAAATATACGAGTAACATACGAAAATTAGAAAGCGACCCAACAGTAAACTACCTTTATTTTCAACCCGAGAGAAAAATATTATAATGAGAAGTTATTAGTTGTAAATATTGGTTCCAAATGAAGTTTGTCAAATAGTGAAAAAGCGGTTCAAAACAATGTCAATGGGCAACAAATAACCCAATTAAAAAAAGGTCAGCAAGAAATAAGCGAAATTTTGGTGCAACTTTATTTTATGTTCAAGAATAGGTAATATAAAAAGTAAATAATTATGGTAAACCTAATAGAGAGCACACTTTTTTGAGGCGATCCTTTTGTAATAATATTTGAAAAACATACAAAATTATATCATTCGATTATTGCCCTTCCAAATTCTTTTAATAATATTTCTATTTGAGTAAAATACTAATGTTTATTTATTTATTACGTTTTGCTCTTCATTAATATCCTACTGTCGTATTTCTTCGTAAAATTATTTTTTTCCACCTTATATCAGTTACATTTTTTAAAAACACTTATTGAAAATCATATTCTAAGCGTGCTTTCTAACTTTTTGTATTAATCTTGAACATAAAATAAGGTTTGTACCAAAAATTCCTTTATTTCTTGCTTGACCTTGATATAATTGAGTTATTCAATTGTACATTTACATTGTTTTCAACAATAATAATATTTTTATTGGAGAAGTCTCCAGAATATACGATTTTAATAATGAAGGATTTCGTTCGAATTGTCGTACGAGGATAAGTTGAAAAAAATGTCAAGAACCTATGAATAATATTTTTTTTAAAGATTTTTTTTTTTGGTAAATTAAGCAGTTAATTGGCCATTTGACTAGGTGCTGTGAAACGTTCGGCTGTCATTTACAAATTGATATATTGTGGAAATATTTTTATTTTTGGGGTGGTGTTTTTTTTTTTTGGGGGGGGGTGGGGGGGGGGGAAACCCTTTTTTTTTTTTATAATTTAATAAAAAAAACCTTTCCTTTCTTTTGTGTTTTTTTTTGTTGGGGTTTTTAAAAAAGGGGAAAAACAGATAATTTAAAAAATAAAAAAAAACCCCACAGAAAAATTTTGGTTTCCAAAAATAGGCGGGGGGGGGGGTTTCCCCCTGATTGTGTTAAAATTTTTTTGGGGGGGGGGGGGGGGGGGGCCCCCCCCGGGGGGGGGGGGGTGGTGGGGGGGGGTTTATTAAATGTTGGTTGGGGGGGGGGGGGGGAACTTCCCCCCCCCCGGGGGCCGCCCCGGGGGGTCCCCCCCCGGGGGTAGCAGGGGCCCCCGGGGGCTTTTTAAAATAAGAAAAAAAGAAAAAAAACAATTGTAATATAAGCGCCCAAAAGTGTTTAACTTACCACACCACCCATTGCCATAATATGAAGAATTAGTTTTATTTTCGGATCGAAAAGACAAAAAGCACGTATTTACTATTTTCAAAAAAAGCTATCCAATGATACCAAAAGCCATCCAAAGATGCTTGCGCCGCAATTACACCAGACATACCTACTTATGAAATGTGTACAGGCATTTGAAGCACGAATCAAAGCATTAAAGTTCAAGGTCATCATTTTGAGCATTTAATTTAATTAAATGGTGAGAGGTGAGGGGACTCCTAAACCAAGCACCCCGAAAGGAACAGAAAACTGTTACGTCCTCATCCTTGTTCCTAGGTAACGCTAAAGGTAGGTTTTCATGAAAAAAATTCAACGCTATGAGTCAAGAATTAAAAAATATTTCAATAAAAATCTAATTCCTCGAAGAAAAATGTCGGTTTCCATTTAACATTTGAACATTACCGCCCAATCTACCCCGAAGGGGTGTGAGATCGAGTTTGGTATCATTGGATAGCTTTTTTTGAAAATAGTAAACACGTGCTTTTTGTGTTTTCAGTTCATATAAAACTAATACTTGTGACCACTGTTCGGTACTTCATACTCGTACATGAATATGCGCTTGTATAAAATTTTGTTTTAGATGAACTTGACTACCTCAAGAAGAATTTTGAGTCGTTTGTGGAAGACCATCAGCAGCACATAATAGAAACATTTCTAGGAAATGTTGTAAGTATTATTTATTTCTAACTATACAATATGCGTCGGTTGAAATTAGTAAACAGTAATACAGTGAGCAGGTGTAGCTATGATTAACAATAATCTTATTGGATAGTGGCTTCTGTGGTGTAATGTTACGTTATGTCCACCTTCAAGCACATAGAAATGGTTTACTATTATTTTTTGACAATAGTTCACTAGAGTTGTTAATTCGTATCGATTACTTGGACCTTATAATATTTTACTAATTATATATAATATTTTACCAATTTAGTTAGCACCATTCTACCGGTGGCTTACGTATACAGGCTGTCTGATAAAAAACGCCGCAAGCCATAACTCCGTTATTTATAGCCTGATGTTAAAAAACAAAAAAAAAAACAGATGAAATGGCTCTAAAGGAACTATAAGTGACACTACTGCAGTATTTTTCAACTTTTTTTTCTGAAACGCGATAGTCAACTTTTTTTTTCAAATGGCAATATAGGATTTTTTTGTAAATTATAATGCAAATTTGTTTTCTGAATCCAACGATGTATAACAAATTGACTTTTGTGAAACATTTATTGCAGAAAAAATGCCAAAATATTTGTCATTATCGCACTCGGCATCCTACCGGCTAATTGATACCAACCATCCTACCGGCTAACTAATACCAAACGTAGTTTGACTAATCTAATCACGTATGCCGTGGAAAACAAAAAATAATACAACAAAGCAAATAAATGTCATTTCAGCGTCCGCGTCCCAGTCTTTTTTTCGCATTCTACTTTATGTCATTTCTGCATTAGGTTATTTTTTGTGAAATAAACTTAGCAGAGAAAAAACTCAAATTTTTTTACATCCTTGAAATCAGAAAACAAATTTGCATAGTAATTCCCTATCCCTTATAGTTCATTTAGTGCCATTTCATCTGTTTTTTTGTTTTTTAACATCAGGCTACAAATAAAGGAGTTATGGCTCGCGGCGTTTTTTATCAGACAGCCGGTATATTGAATCAGTAGATTCCCCACTGATACTTGTATATGTATGCCTTAGAACTATGCCGTTATAATATATATTCATTCCAAATAATGTGTATTTTGGCTGTTTACGGCGTTCAACAGTACTTTTAATCGCTTAATCTTTTTCATTTCTAGTACTGTTAGAGGGATGTTTTTGATTCTATGATGAATTATAATGATGTATGATTCTATAAAGCTAATTGTCGTCCACAGGCATTAAACACTGGTAAATAATACAAAATCTTGTTTCCTTCAACAAAATGAAAACTGGCGCTAAAAAGTAGACCTGTTTTCTACTTTATTAGACGTATAGATTTGTGGCGTCAACAAATTTAAGTGAGTTTCCAAACGCCACAAAACCAACGCCAGTCGACTAGGGCCACTAACAGTCCAGTAGGCAGATTTTTATGTGTTCTTGAAACATATAGGGCTAGTTTTGACGGTTGCCTATGTATTTTTTTACGTATAACACAATGAGTGGGGTCCGTCGAGCTGAAACCGTCCGCAAATTTTTTAAAATAACAATTTGTGAAAAAAAAACGTATTTTTTTCACATTTCCGCTTATATCTCCGTTCTTTGGCTTATTTTATATATCATATGCGTATAAGAAGTTGTAGCCTATTGAATCTCCAAAAATGTTTAAGCCCAACCCGAAGTCTCAAGTTTATTGTTAACTTGCAAATGACTGCTGAAGTTGAAAAAGTGCTTTTTCTTCAACATTTTTGTACTTCGAAAGTAGGGCGACTATGATCATGAAATTTCTTGGAGAGACTGTTATTTGTAGAATGAAGTTATAAAAAAAAATCAGCTCGATCCGTTAATAACTTTTCGAATAATTAACGATCGATTTTTTTTGCAAGCCTTAATTAACAATGACATCATTTGTTTGTTTGGGGGATGTTGGCGGGGTTGGGTGGGAAAAAAAAAAATATCTCTTCAAGTTTGCGAGACTTTTTGAGATTTTAAAAAATATTATTTTGGGCCAGTTTTTTTAGCGTTTTCTACGCGACTACCTTTTTTAACGCGACGTATATATTCTTGCCGCTTCGAAATTCTCGGAATTGTGACTACAATATCTTGACGCCCATTTTTTTTAAAGCGTACTTTCAACGTGTCTTGAATCGTACGTCAATTTTAAGTACTTCGTCGATTTTAAAAACGAAATTATATATGTATATAAATATTTTCAGAAAACTGAAAGATTAAAAGCGGAAGAAAATTTGAAGCAAAATGAAGATAAAAAAACGCTTTGCAACAACGCGGAATGAAGAAGTGCAGGCAGGTCCATCACATAATGAGGGCGTACATACTACAGAAGGAACATTACAGGATACAAACCACATAAAAAAAGAACAGGATGAATGGAAAACTGCTTATTTCGGTGAGTAAGACGAAAATGTTGACAGCTTTAAGGGCCTGAAATTTTAAGGGATGAAGGCCACTTTCGCTTAAGTTAACCCTCCCATTTTTGAAATCATTTCGTTTGCTCGTGACTGCCCATCTGTTGTTCTCATTTGCTTGTAATTAATTATGTGAGATATCTGTTTTTCCTGTATACGGTTTTGTTAGGGTTCATAATTTCTTAACTCTAGTGATCAGATTAATCAACACTGACCTGCATTACATTCGCTTGATCTGCATTAGCAAAAATACTAGGCATCAGTTGACGGTTCCTCCGGGTGATATCTTCCCCATCCTAACAGCACAGAAAAAAATGCCACCCTTGGCAGAAGGCATCCAGCCTGTCGTACTGCTATAATTTACTAATTCAGATGATTTTTTTCCACTAACAAAAGTATTTTAGTGATCTTGGCCAAAAAATACTTTCCTTGCATATGGATAACTGTCTAAACCAACGTACTAATAGTTTTGTTTGTTTGAAGAGTACATTTTTTTTGCCATTTCTCAATCTATGATAAACCAAAATGTTTTTGTGGTATTTATCCAGAGGTGTGTAGTATTAGGCGCACATTTTTCTCATATGTAAAAAGAAACACAAGTATCATTGTTTTTACGTGTTATAATTATTTCTTAAATCAGATTTATGTAGCTCTAGGTATTATTACAATGATGATTATCAATTATTTAATCACCACCTCACCAATTATTTAATGTTTAACAGTTACAGGAATTGCGTAAGAGGGCAGTAATTAAATCTGTGCAATTTTATTATCCTAAATTTTTCGCATTGTAAGATTTATTAATTGAAAGATATATAGAGTTCAATGTTACCTATTATAAAAAAGAATTTTTTATTAATAAAAATATTTGTTTAAAGACCTCCAATTTACACGAATCTGAAGTAACAAATAGGGGTCGAAACAGATATCGAGGGTTTCAAAACCAAACGACGTATTTATAAGATACCAAATTGTTCACTTTTCTTATAGTCTTTAAAAAATATTGTCTATGATGTAAGGCAGTTTTTATACCACATGTAGACAGTCAATATTCAAAATTGGTGAATGGACATATGCTTATGACAATGCCCTTTTGCTGTAACACACAAATTGTTTAGGCAAATACATGACCAATACGCCCTTTTTCCGTGAACATAACGTCTTTTTCCGTCTACATATACCCAACAAAAGTCATAAAAACCGATCAAAACCACGTTTTTCCAACTTTAATGGGCTTACAGAAAAAAGTGGTTTGCGCTGGGGTTACAAATACATTATCCCTTTGTATTTTGACTTCCGGAGCATGAATCTGTTATCGAGTATGTCGAGCAAGAAAGTAGATGAATCTATCGAATACTAAATAACCTCATGTCAGGGCGAACCTCATGAAGGTCAGGGGTTATAGAAGTTTTTTCCAGTTTAATAGTTAGTGAGGTTCCCACAAACATTGACTACTGGTGCCGCAAAAACAGTTTGCTTGGAAGATCTAAACTTTTTAAACTCTAAAAGAAGGCTTAAAGTAGGAGTTATTCTAGTTGTTTGTTTGTTTGAGTTCCATATTTTATGGTGTACCAGGAACAAGTCTAAAAATTATTACACCTCTACGGGATTCTTGTTTTATCGTCTCGTAGGATTTACATATATCAGTTTGTGCTTTCGTACGCGTTTGGCTTCAAATGATCTATATCAATTTCTACGGCATTTCTCTCCTTTTAGTCTCACTTGAACATCTTCAACATCTAATAGTAGTCTGCCACCATGTTAACGTCCCATTTTCCTTGATACCAACGTTCAAATTATTTTATATTTTGATTAAATTTTATCAAGATGAGAATCGAGAAAGTGTGGCTTCAAATTCATTAAACAGGCTAGCTTTTGGTTTTTATCATATTTTCATTATTTTGTTTTCACCATTTATCATAGTTTCTACAATGCTTCTATAGTCTTTATATTTAATGTACGTAGGTGACTTGAAGACAAATGTCTGCGAAGGCGCAAACCGATATAAACTCTGCATGATTCGGAAATGAAAACAGAAATTCTCTCCCGGTAGACCTGGTCCTATTATTACATCAGAAAATATGTACATACGTATATCCTTCCCGCTCCGAAAGACAAATAACTTCATGAATTCTTACTTTTAACTTCCTGTTAGTGTTTAAAAGGTCTTCCAAACAAACCTTTATGCGGTATCAGTACTCCCCTTTGAAGATACGTCACTACTATAATGAGGAATATGGATGTTTTACCTATTTGATCCTTTTTGAGAACAAAATAACTGTTGTAACCCCTGACTGTGGACATCAGGTTAGTTAGTATTCGGTTCATTTGGTCTGTTTATACCACTTTCTTTCGATTAGCATATCTATTTGCATAGTTCACAGTAATTACAGTTGGAAAAATTTGGTTTTGACCGGTTTTCTGATTTTCCTCGGATGTATGTACATATGTCCATCGACCAATATTTTTTACTTTAGATTCTTGTTCAGAGAATATACAAAGGAGTAATGTAGCCACACACCAGTATATACTATTTTTTTTTTCGTGGGCATGTTATTAAATAAAACTGTTTTTATAAAATTTTCAGATCTGGTCAACACTATCGGAATCAGTACGAGAGTGGTAACGGATGTTCTACGACGCAAAGGTCTCGCCTATTCTCTAGATGATTTCCTATTAACGTCTGAAAAGGGGGCTAATAGTATCCCTATACCTGCACAAAATGAAGAGAACGCTGAAAACTGCGGAGAAACGGTATTTCATGTTATATGTTATATACACTACAAATTCGAATGCAAAATATTCTATTGATTTACAAGATATCTCGGGTAATATAGCGTAAGAGATAACAAAAATCTGACACAGCAATCTCAAACTATTTTTTTTTTTTTGAGAAACTTAGTTTTCCTACTACATACTCAACAAGCTATTTTTCAATGGCAGACCATGTCTATTTCACACCATTTTTTTATTTTCACATGTTGTTTAAGAATATATTTTATAAATGTCGTATGTATACCTGTACACATGTCATAATCGAACAAAAATACGTATTTTAGTGAAAATACTTATGAGCGTGTTTTTAATATTACAAATTGTTGTCCATTATTATCTAAACACAATTAGCACTGTCGTGTAGAGCAAAAAAAAAAGGCAGTTAAGTAGACATGTATATATGAATTTCTTTTCCTCGCACTTTAACAAATAGCTCACGAAGCTACGCACGTGAGGACATGGAACATTCTACCTTACTGGAGCGTACCTCTCTACCTCATGGAGCATACTACCATACTGCCTTAAATTAACTTTTTTCAGTCTTTTTGAAATTCTGAGAGTATCCTCAGTCGATTTGATCGGTAGTTTTGTCCAAAAATCCTTGGTTTAGACGCTTTTGTATCCATACTGAATATTATGAATTATCAATTTTGGCGAGATTGTGTTTCAATAATTAAATAGTTTAAAAAATATTTTTTAAGCAAAAACAATTTAAATTAGATATAAAAATTCTGGTTAGTCCAACTTTAACCTTAAATAACTTTTGAAAGACTAGATTTATCAAAAAATTATGAGACATTTTTTGTAGTACGTTCAATTCCCTACAAGAATATGTCTTGGTCTTATCAGTCTGATAATCGGTTGAAGAGTTACAAAATTCCAAAGCTTGAAAAAAAAAGTTTCCCATGTTAATTAAATTCAGAGTAATTTTTGAAAAAAAAAATAGTCGATTTTTTTGATACAGTCTTGCATCTTCGCTATCCAAGATACGCTATGAAAACATATAAAATGGACACGCTGTAGGTATATTGTAAGATTTATCTAATATTATCTTTCGTTTTGGAAAGTATACTCTAGGCTAGTTTTGAGATATTATGAATTTAAAACATTTTTTTTATATAAATTTATTAGAATACTTCATAGTAGTGCGAGTACATATATTAGTATACTTGCTATGCACTGCAGTGCAACCTATCTGGATTTGTTTTATGTTCACAACAAAATCGTCTTTTTAGGTTCGACTAGGCAGTAATGGAACAACAATATCAAGAAGTGCATACGATTCTATAAACTGGGCTAGCTACACTGCTGCCACAAGGAAGCTCCTAATTATTCTCTTCGACAGAAATACACTTGCTACCCATTCATTGACAGGCAAACCAAGTCCAGCGTTCTTAAATGCCGATAAAAAGGCGAAAAAGAAGTAAGCACCAAATGTTTAGTCAATTATTTACATTTTAAACCCTAACAAACTTGCATAAAATATACATATGTACAACCCTGCGCGACGCACAGTGGGGCAGAACTGTAGTGTTTTACCCAAATCACACTATATGTAGATCGTAAAAATAAAGAATTTAAGTTGCTTTTTATTTTACAATGTTCGTTATGAATTTCTCCATAAACGCCTCTAGCCGGATTTTTTATTTTCATTTTCAATATTTTAATATTTCAATCAAAAACATATTTTTATTAGAAAATATAGGTTTTTTCAATGAAAATCTTGTAAATATTTTTGACTTTTTAATTTTGAAATTTTATTTTATAAATTGCCAAATGATTTGTCAAATTATATTATCCGATTTATTTTTTTAATATTGGCAGCTACCAAATTAACTGTCAAATATAATAAAATAAACATATTAATTAAGTTACACAAAAAAAATGTATAATTTATTTAAATAAATTACATATCACATACCTCAAAACGCCTTCTTACTAAACTGCTATTTACGTCATTTATACTAATATTTAAATATGACAGCTGTCAAATTACTTAAGATGCCATTTATTGCCCAGGGTTTCTTAAATTCTTAGAAAATGAACTATTATATTAAGCACTTTAAGTATTGAAAATAATAAATAAATGTTTATTCTATTATATTTGACAGTTAATTTGGTATCTATCAACAATAAAAGAGAAATCGGATATCATTTGACAAATCATTTGGCTACTTGTAAAATTAAATTTTAAAATTAAAAAGTCAAAGATATTTATATATTTGAGACCTTGACACTGATTTCGCATGAAAAACCCATATTTCGCAATAAAAATATGTTTTTAGATTAAAATAATAAAATATTGGAAATGAAAATAAAAAATCCGGCTATAGGAGTTTATATAAAAATTTATAACGAACATTTTAAAACAAAAAGCATCTTAAAATCAGTATTTTTACGATCTCTAGAGTGATTTAGGTACAACACTAGTTTTGTCCGACTATGCGACGTGCTTATAACCTCATACAACAGTTCACCTGGAGCAACGGCTCTGACGGATAAGTCGGTTAATATTCGGGGTCGAAATTACACTTTAGCAACTTATTACCTGCACACTTTAAGCGTGTAGTATACACGTGTTCAAAGTCGGCACTATTTATGACTTTGTTGTTACAAGAGATTCGGTTATATTGGTAACCGAAATAATCATGTTAACTTTTGTTTTTACTGTGTACATGCGGTCCAGATTTGAACATACTTAACGAAAAGATGAATCCAACCTTTCGCATGTTTCAGCCGATATCACATAATACCGTTATCCAGTTTTTTTCTGTGAATACCTACATCACGAGCAGAGTAGCGAAGATAAAAACTTTTTTCATGTTCATTACATTGTTTTTTATATCTCATAATGGAGCTACGAATAAGAAAACACTCGAACTAGTGCAATTCAACGGTGAACTAAACTATCTACATCTCTAAAACTACAAACTCAACGCCATTGACGTGAAACACCTGAAAATTTTACGAAATTTTGAAATTTCGTATCTTTTGATTGAGTCTAAACCTTAAAAAAATTGCACCAGTTGATTGCTGTAACATTTGGCTACACGTCAAGTACAAAATATAGACGCATTAGTTTTCAACAACACCCTTTATACAGCGTATTTTGCTCAGTACTGTGTTTTTTTCATAAATTTTGAATTTAGGACATACCTTCCTGTACATACTGTATATAACAATTTATTTTTTTATGGATTCCATGAACAAATTGTTTTTTGAATTATGGAGATATATGTTTTGTTCTTCGAGATATGTGTTTTTAAAAATGTATTTAGGAATTTATAACCTCTGGCTAACAAGGCGTAAGAACACAAATTATAACAAATAAGAGAGAAAAAACTTTATTAAAAACCAAAAGTTTGCTAACAGCCAGTAAGTCTTCCTCTGGTTGTCTCTCCAAAACTAGAGAACACAGATCATATGGCACAGGTTCACTACAGATCAGAACACTTACTACACTTGCTGGCGCATACAGGGTGTTAACTAATGTACTTACTGTAAAGAATGATTTCTGTACCAATTTTTTAAGTCGAAAAGTTTAACGTATAAACGGAAGTCCTAAAATGTTTGTTTGATGAGATACAGAGTGCTAAAGTTTTTTAGCACCCTGTATTTCGATCTTCTCGCTTCATCTGAGCTTAACAGTTTTACCGTTAAAGTGCTTTGGGAAGAACATTTGGGAATTCCTGACTTTGTCGGATTTCCAAAATGTGTCTGGTTTCATTCAATGCACTAGAGGGCGATACCATGAGGGTAACGCCACATTATACCCTCCTGATCTTGATATAACCGACACGCTTAATATTCCGTTAAAAAAATATATCTGTCAATTTCACATCCGATCGTGATGTCGTCAGTAGTTTTTTTATTGTCATTAAATTCAGCATAAAAAACTATCTGCAACTCAACAACAGTGCCCACTTACGTTTGAATATGTATTGTTTCTAGTGTCCTGATATCATTTTCACAAACACAGTTTGGTTGTTTCCATAAAAATTATTGTGACTGTAGATCACGTGTGAAAAGAATGAACATGTGTTGTGTGTCGCATACTGTGTTTAAATGTATGACGATGGGTGGTGTGGTAAGTAAAGCACTTTAATCGGCTATATGTACAGTGATTTATTTACACATTTACAAGATATGAGAGACCGGGGAAGTCCGGTAAAACGCGGAGATAGACTCCGGTGTGGAGCCGGTGAACGGTAAAGATGAACTCTAAACAGGGACTGCCGGAGAGTGTCTGTCCAAACGGAAAGTCCCCCTGAACCAACATTCCGACACCGACCTATTTAGGTAGGTTCCCCGAAACCAATCTCCAATAAACAGTTGTAAACTAAATTGGGAAAACCAACCGCAGGTCAGTTTGGGAAAACCAAACTATTATGCGGGTGTTTTTAACAGAAATCAAATAGGCTGTACCACGTATTTACATAAATCTACAAACGGTACATGCCGAAACATGAAATTAGGGTTTTACAGAAATTTACATAAATAAGTAGATTCGTACCTACCACGTACATAATTCAACTAAAATTAGACCCTACCTATTAAATAACAATAGACCCTATAAATGAATGCTACTGATCAACCGATTTCGCTATTATTTTCCAATTTAAATGGTTATGTACTCGTTGCGAATATTTTACTTTTATCAGCTAAACTAAAGTCAGTACTTAATCAGGCAGACACTTCGTTTTTATCTTGAATGAACGTTTGTGGTGTCTTCCACAACCGCATGCGATAAAAAATACTCGATTAACCCCATACTTATAACTTTTTTTATTTTTCAGGTTAGACCCTGCTATTGTCTGCGACATTGTGGGGACGGTGAGCAAAAAATGCGGAGTCTCACAGGCACTTGTAAGGCATGCAATTACGTCCAAATGCGCAGATGAGAGCAAGCTCTCCAGGAAGAGTTTGCTCAAGAAAAATGCGCGTGCGTCCACAGACAACTCTTAAGGTTGGTATTCATTTGACAATTTTTACGCACAAATCTATGCGCGAATGATTTACGCGCACACATGTTCGTTCGTGGAATATTAAATAACCTTTATTTTTGCGCGCAAATACCCGCTCCAGTTAGTTTGTATCTATCTGAAAATGTGTATGAGAAAACAAAATGTTTCGTAATATAACAATTGCAAGTGCAGCTCTCATCGTAAAGCATTTTATAAAAAAAAAAAAGAAAGAAAGAAAAAAAAAAAAAAAAAAAAAAAAAAACGGCCCACACGATCGCGATGGTGGATAACACAGTTATATCAAGGCCGGCAGCTGTATAGTGGCGGCAGTTTATAGGCAGACACGAAGCTGCAAGAAATGAGTGGTCACTTTAAAAACTTTATTCGCATATCTTCCGAGGATTTTGAATTTTTGATCAATATGATGATAATAGGAAAGGTGAATACCATTAGAAAAAGTGTTCCTATAAAAGAAAGATTAGCTGTAACGCTTCGTTTCTTAGCGATTGGAGATTCTTACTCAAGCTTACTACCTATGCTTTTAAAATTTCGAAATAACTTATTAGTAGAATTATACCAGAAGTCTGTCAGGCAGGGTATATCATGAGTAGGATTAACGCCGACGGGATCGGGGCTATCAGAGTTATGCTTATAACAACTCTCATTGGAGCCGACAGAAACAGATGAAAAGGAAAAAGTAGAACAATTTTGAGGTAGCCTGTACGGTTATTGGTTCCAAAAGTAAATACGTTGTTTTGCGACGGGTTGGAGGTGTTATATTTGCCCATATCTGCATCATACAAAATGTTATTAATGGCATGCTCTACTTGCACATGCACTTGTGTGGCGCATGCATCTGGAAGTGGGACCGCAAGTGATTGTTTTAAAATCGTAAAAGATTCTTCCAGTTTGGTATCATCATTTATAGTAGATTTATGTTTTTTTCTTTTTTTAAAGTATCTAATGAAGGCGCAATGCGTTGTTCTTTTGTGTTAAGAACTGTTTCAGTACTCTCCTGCGCCTGGCTCTCCTGAATTTCTTGTGTATTTATCAGGCCGGTTCCATTTTCCTGTGTGGCATTACTATTTTTTTCAGAGTTGTTTTGTAAATCAAATACTTTAGAATGTTGATCTTACGTTTTCCTAAAAATGTTTAACACTCTTTACTGTCCTGCGTACAGGGTGATTCCTAAACTGAGTCATATTTTTTAATAGTGTGTATAACTATTCAAAACAAACATTTTTTCCAAATAACGTATTTCAAAAAACTCGAAAAGAAAACAGTTCTTTTGTTAATATTTTTGAAAACAGTATTTACCCGTACCTGCCTTAAAATTAAATAAAAAGTTTACACAGCGAAAGTATTATGCTGTTCTAGAATTTACAACTTCTTTGTAACTTTTTTATGTTTTTATTTAAGAGTTTTTTAATGATATATGAAAATAATGTTTTGTATGGTTCTAAGTAAACGCTGTTAAAATGCTTCATCTTATGAATCACATCGTATAGGAAATTAATTTAAAAAGACGGGTACCTCGAGTTTTTTTTTCACTCGCTACATTTACAGTGTGGTATTTTATTTTTTATTTTTTTTAGATGCTTTCATCATCACCAGAATGGTTGGCAATTTCGCAGGGGTATGAGGACTGAGGATCTATGGAACTTCCCACATGTATTAACGGCAAAGGATGGAAAACATGGTATGTTGCAATGTCCACTTAAAAGTGGAAGCGAGTATATGAATTATAAATCGTTTTTTAGTACTGTGTTATTCGCCTTCGTTGACGCCGACTATACATTTATATAAGCTGATGTTGTATGTCAAGGTAGAATTTCTGATAGTAGAGTGTTTAAACATACCAAACAATACAAAAAACTAACAAGAAATACATTAAATTTTCCTTTAGAGTCAAGTTTCCCGGGACGAAATTTTAAAATACCATACGTATTTCTTCGTGACGAAGCTCTTGCTTTGACACAGAACTTTATGAAGCCATTTTCAGCCACGTATTGTAAAGGATCAGTTGAAAGGATTTTTAACTACCGGCTTAGTAGAGCTCGCTGGGTTGTAGAAAATGTATTTGTTATTTGTTCTGCAGTATTTGGAGTTCTAAGGAAACCTATGCTATTGGAACCAGAAAAATCAAGGGTTGTTGTAATGACAATAATTTACCTTCATAATTTCTTAAGAAAAAGTCCGGAATCTAAGAGATTATATAGACCTCCAGGAACTTTTGACTGTGAAGTGAAAGGTATGTTAGTCGAAGGAAATTGGAGGCAAAAACAAAGCGAATACTTTATTTCGCTACTACCTATTTATTTCGAAAAACAAATCGAACAAAAAAAAAAACGAAATGTGTTCGAAACTGATGAAGAGTACCTCTTATTTAGTAAAATGTCCAAGGAATCCGAAAATTATTTTTTCGAGATCAATATTTAACATCTGTTAAAATTTCAACTTTTTCGTATTTACGTCAATCCACTTTTGACTCTCCCTGTTGATTCGAAACACCCCTTAATATCACTGTGGTATGCGTTTATATGACGATATTACACAGAAAATGTCCAAAAATATGTGTTCCTGTGCGCTCCTAGAACTGTATAACCTACATACTGTATATAACAATTTATTTTTTTTACGGATTCCATGAACAAATTGTTTTTTGAATTATGGAGATAATATTTCGTTCTTCGAGATATGTGTTTTTAAAAATTTAAATTAAACCTCTGGCTAGCATAGCGTAAGAACACAAATTATAACAAATAAGAGAGAAAAAACTTTATTAACAACTAAAACTTTGTTAACAGCGAGTGAGTCTTCCTCTGGTTGTCTTTCCAAAACTATAGACCACAGATCACGTGACACGTGTTCATTACAGATCAGACACTTGCTGTCGCATACAGGGTGTTAACTAATGCTATGTACTTATTGTAAAAAATTATTTCTGTACCAATTTTAAGTCGAAAAGTTTATATAAACGGAAGTCCTAAAATGTTTGGTTTATGAGATACAGTGTGCTAAAGTTTTTCAATAAAGCTTTTTTAGCACCCTATATCCTCGATCTTCTCGCTTCATCTGAGCTTAACAGTTTTTGTTACATCGTAACGATATTTAATATAAAAAAAGGCTGTAATAATTTGTTCCAACTTTGCATATATATTTTTAAATGCCTGAAACCATGATTTATAGCAAATGTAATGAGGCGGGCCAACCTAACACGTATTAAGGTAGATCCAGTGTATGGGCAACAATTCAATCCAACTTGATGATTTTTTTTTGACAAAATATCTTGCACATTACATAATCTGAAAAAAAAGGTTACTTGTACGAAACTGTCTAAATTTCCTTCATACTAAGAATATAAAAATACTTCTTTTCCTTGGATTCCTGTAACATACACATAACAGTCAACAACAAGAAAAAGTGCTTATCTACAAGTTTTAGTCATCATACCATATGCATACCATATGAGTGCCTTAATCTTAGCAGGTAGGGACTATAGATAGTTCAATAGGAGTGATTATAGATAGCGATAATCTTATTGGATAACGGCTTTTGTAACATAATGTTGAACACCTGCCATTGGCGACGCATACGTTTGGCACGTCCACTTTCCACGACAATTGATTAACTCAAATTTACATTTGCTGAGATACAGGCAAAGTAGAGGAATATCGTATGCACATTAACTTATTTTCATTTACCGTTAAATATAATGACAGCAACTGAATATACATATTTTCTTCTCTAAACAACGCTTATTGTTTCTATCTAGTTGTCTACTTCAATACAGGCCGAACGTGACTTAACGCCTTATTGATATAAACTATTCAATGATAGATCATTAGTTACATCAAAATCATATAACGAAGAATGATTGCTGACATGAAATTAGATTATCACAGCTCGAAGTCTGTATCTTACAATTTTAGTGGTACATAATACTTAATTAATAAGTATATCACTCAGCTATCATACATACTTCAACAGAACAGTAGGACTGTTCACAGGACATTGCCCGAGTGGGTATGCGACATCTCACTTCCACATATTATGCGAATGCCCAGTAATATTCGAACTTTGAGGCTACAACAATCGAACCAAAGGAAGTAACAGACGCTCCATTAGAAACTGTCCTTAAATTTCTTAAGGAAAACAAGGCTAATGGAATGATTAGTCTGTGGGGGCACAATAAACAATAAGCATCGGCTTAAGTGCACAGGGCTCGTACCTACCGCATACGTAATTTTAATAGTAATTGTGCTCATATCTACCTGTATTGACTAGATACGTAAGACGCTACACAGAGAGCTCCGATATAGACAGTGACGTGACGCCGATTGTACACATATTTAGGGTGCCAGAGTAATGTTGACTACCTATCGTCCATATTTTTGCCTTTGGTCACAAGTCTTTGATTACGACACAGGAAGATGCGACATCCTCCCAATTCCAGGGGAATATTGTAAGGGGATTATCTGGTGATATCGTTAAGTTGCATATTTTTACAAGACGTTAAAATCATAAGTTAATAAGTTAATAATAAAGGAGGTGTGAAATAAAATATAATTTTGTATATTAACATGAGTACTATCACTCACAGAAAATCCCATCCCTCTACGTCTCTTTGTGTGCTCAAATAAATTATCGAAAAAAAAAACATGATGAACGGCCGCAAAGATATCAAACTCCCCCTTAAGTCGCTCAAACTAAATATTCCGTATTGCTACATAAAGCAGAAGTACGTTTAATTTTGTTACTTTAATAAATAACTTTTTTATCTTTCGTTTTTAGAAACACACACAGTTTTTTAAGAACTGGCATGATGTTAATTAATAATTTTCGCCCTTAAATCTTATATCTAATCAAAGAGCCAAGGAGGAATTTTTATTGCTTTAGTCAATTTTGTTTTATTTCACAGGGTGGGGCATGGTAAAGTCGTTCGGTTACACAAAGAGGAGGAGCTACTAGCTGAACCCTTCGAGGACATTCAACCTGTCACCTGACGTGCCGAAGAGGAACCTGCCCTCGAAGGAGCTCTCGAGGTCTCCCCCGAACCACTAGCGCGGTCTCCAACGTTGTTTGGTGACGACGGAGAACACCCTGTAAACTCCGTTACTGGTTCGGGGGTAGAAGATCACGAGGTCCCTTTGGTCGAGGAATCGGGCGCAAGAATATCAACAGGAACGACCCTCATCCAGTCTCCGGAGGGTTATTCAGTGGATTGTCATCAAGTGGATCGTCAACGTCTTCGCAATCCGTCTTCACTCAATCCCAAGAGCGAGGAATTTTACAACAGTTCCAAAACTTATACAGAGGGGTAGAGGAGAAGATAACGGAGTACGAAAGACACGACGCCGATTCAAGCAGGGACCGGCAGAGGACGCTACAACACCTCGAGGAAGCTCGACGTCAACAACGAGCTGATAGGGAGACGCTGGCAGGTCTTCAACAAGAGATTCAAGCACTGCAACAGAGAATCGCGCGCCAAGAAGCAGTCTGCCAGCAAAACGATCGCACTATCAAGGCTCTCACGAGGAACATGAGAGATATTGTAGCGTCCGACGACAGAAATAGGGCAAATTCAGATAAATATAGGAGACGGCGGCGACACATCAAAATATTGGTTCCTTATTAAAAACATGGTAAGGAACCAATTTTTTTAAAAGTTCGTTATGAACTGGTGGGATATACTTATTTAAAGGGTGTGATTCTTTCGTGCCCTTTGTTTAAGTGTATATAGGCCTACTGGGGAACCAACCACCTTAAATATATGGTAACGCGCCGCAGTGTGTCGACCTCAGCGGTGGTGTGGAAGCGGGCACACAAATATCTATCTTATAACCACGTGCTAAATATGTGATCATCTATTAGGTGTTCGGGTACTTGACGGGTGGCTAGAAGATGTATGTTTGCTTCTTCAAGTTTACAAAAAAAGAAAGAAAAAAAAGGAAAAAAAAAAAAGAAAAAAAAAAAAAAAAAAAAAAAAAAAAAAAAAAAAAAAAAAAAAAAAAAAAAAAAAAAAAAAAAAAAAAAAAAAAAAAAAAAAAAAAAAAAAAAAAAAAAAAAAAAAAAAAAAAAAAAAGGGATTAAAAAGTCCCCGAAGACAACGCAGATGCCGCGGGGAAGGGGGGGGGGAGGCGCCACCCGGGGGAGGGGGGGGGGGGGGGGGGGGGGGGGGGGGGGGGGCCCCTTGCACCCGCTGGGGGGGTTGGGGGGAAAGCTTCGGGGGTGCGAAAGAAGACAACTACTCTTGAATACCCAAAATGATCGACGAGCTTACCTTACGCTCTCGGAGGTTTTTTTTCCAAAACAAAAGAAAGAGAAAATTTTTTTTTCCAACAACAACAATTTTAAAAAAAAAAAAAAAAAAATTACTTTTTCACTCGGAAAAAATGGCTGGCCGTTGTAAAAACGCTTGAAAATTTATGAACTTTATTTACTATTACCTCTCATTTGTGTTCAGGTTTCCCAATGCTCTAAATTAATTGAATGAAAGCATTGGGAAAACAGCGAGGGAACCGAAGTTAAGAAACAGGTTCTGCTGCCAAGATCTCGAGTGCCTGAGGTGCTGCAGGAAGTCCATGAAGGCATTGGCGAAGGACATCTCGGTACCAACAAGACGCTACAGAAGCTTCGAGATGGGTTCTACTGGGCGAACTGTAGGACGGACGTAGAAGATTGGTGCCGAAAATGCGACACCTGCACCGCTAGCAAAGGACCAAAGACAAGATCACGAGGCAAAATGCGCCAATACAACGTCGGCGCACCGTTCGAAAGAATAGCAATTGACATCGCAGGCCCCTTTCCCAGAATCCAGGATGGGAACCGTTATCTGTTGGTTGCGATGGACTATTTTAATAAATGGCCCGAAGTGTATCTATTACCCAACCAAGAAGCGACGATAGTGGCTGAAGTACTAGTCAACAACTTTTTCTGTATATTTGGAGTGCCAAAGGAATTACATTCTGATCAGGGCAGAAATTTTGAGTCTGCAGTGTTAGAAAAAGTTTGCGAAACGATGGGAATTCGGAAGACAAGGACCACACCACTACATCCACAATCTAATGGCATGGTGGAACGCTTCAATGCCACTTTAGAAACCCACCTGAGGATGTTTGTGAATGACCACCAAGATGATTGGGACAAGCTGATTCCGCTCTTCCTGTTGGCATACCGATCTGCTGTGCACGAGACAACTGGAAAAACTCCTGCTGGGGTTGTCTTTGGAAGAGAGCTTCGTCTCCCCGCAGATTTACTCTTTGGCCATCCGACTGAGCGACACACCGACCCCGACACTTATGTTGAAGAGTTGGAGCAAAGGATGTCAGCGGTACATGACCATGTAAGAAGCCGTCTCCAACTGGAAAGTGACCGCATGAAGACCAGATACGACGTCCGGGCCAATTCCTCTGGTTTTCAAGAAGGCGACCTGGTATGGCTCTATAACCCAGTTCGACGTAAAGGAAGATCGCCAAAGTTACAGAACAACTGAGAAGACCCATTCACAGTAATTAATAGAACTACAAAGTTATTTTTGTTGATTTTGCTGAACAATTGAATATCACATGTTTTTATATAGATTCACGTGAGGTTTTTACTTACAATATTGAAGAGCAGAGAAAACTATATATGACGTATTTGAAAAGTAAATATACCTATTATTATGTAGAAAATAAATTTGATCTATTTCAAACGCCTCGGCAAAGGCGCCGAGATGAACACAATTTAAAATCGTCGCAGTCGATTTGGTTTCAACAGGACTACAACTTAGCTGTGGCGCGACGTTGCCACATTTACATCGTGGCTTGTTCTCAAGACGGCTGTGCCTGTACGTATAGTCCTTCTATTTTTAATTGAAAATGATAAATACGCCTGGGGAACAAAAAAAGCGGTGCAACTTTATGATTCCATAGGCGTGCATATATCTTTTATAAATTCGAAAATTGTAAAATATTTTTTTTTCATTCAAATCAATATAGGAGATTAAAATTAGCCTGCATACAAAACTCTTAATATTTGTAATATAATTTGCTGTAAATAATGCTCATTTAGCCAGATAATCTCAAAAAAATTCTCTGTGTTAATAAACCTAGCTGAAATACACGTCACTGGAGTCTTGTATTACATTAATGTATTACACAATTAATAAACAAGTAGAATTACCAAAGTCGTAAATCATTTTAACGACGTCGTAAAAATTTTATGGCACAATGGACCGAATAAGTATTTAAGTACAAAGTATTTGATACAAAACAATCCAATAGTATACTGGATCGGCATTCGCAGGGCATTCCCTGCTGCCGGCAGCTCAGGCATTGCCGGTTCTTCAAAAAGTTTCTTAAGTATAGTAATATACATAAAGTTGTTTTAATTTATAATTATTTTTTCCAGCCATTTTGAACGCTTTATTTTAATGCTAACTAATAAATTTATATCTATATTTTTTTTTAATATTTCCAAACTAGCTTTCTAAGAACGTCACGAACTAACAGTTTACTGAAGTATGAAGTATACTTGTATAGTGAGCTTAGCAATTTTAGAAAATATATCTGACAACCTTGCTTTTTTCTACATATTTTCAATTTAGAATGGAAATACAGTATGTACATCTAGGTGTACATCTTATAGGATATCCTGTATGATGTACATACAGGGTAGTATATCTATAACGATTTACTTATTTCTGTTTTATAAAATTATCAAATTGTTTGCAGCGGTAGTTGCGGACTATGAAAATATTCATTTCATAAAGCAATCAAGCAAATTACATTGCACAAATCTCAGACAGAAATACATATAAACTGCGTCCATTGATAATATGTATGTAGTAACATAAAACAGTGAGTAGGTGTGATTTTGGTTAGCGGTAATCTTATTGGATAGCAGCCAAAGATCAACGGAAACGGAAACTATTGGCACGTTAAGGCAAGACGAGTTTGGGCTGTTAAGGCTGTTAATGTTTTACAAATTAATTTTTTTTTTCAAAACAAGCATACTATGATATTGTAGGTATATTCCCATTATTTTAGTTACCACTGATACACTTAGATAGCCGTGGCACCAGGTCCTTGATTCCGATGTAGTAGAACTTCGAAGCCCGCGTTTTCAGCCCTCTTCACGTAACCTCTTCCTCGACGTCTTTCATCGGTCTCGAAGCGTTTAAAAACCTCCGAAGGGCTATCAAAAATAAGCGCCGAGGAATGCTGATAAGAGTTTGCTTTTGGAGTCATTCAGATAGCAGCTCCTTTGTCTTCCTCTTTACAACCCTAACCTGGCGCCGAGTAATTTTTTTCTTCACCTTAAACAACATTTGGCCGAAAAAAGCTTCAAGACCAGCAAGGACGTGGCGGAAACGGAGATAGGTTGTTGAGAACGCAGACGCTTCTACGAGTGCATTAATCGTAACAAGGACTACGTTGAAAATTAGTGGGTACGTATATTTTTGTAAAAATAAAATTTTCTCGGCTTTTAAAACAATAATAGTCTTTAATTTTTGGACAACGCTCGTATTTTTCTTTGTTTGGAGTTATTTATTTGTCACTTATACTCTTAATTTTTGAAAAATTAGTGATATCTATGTTACATAGTTCAAAAGAGTAGCAGCTCTACAAATTTTAATAGGAGATTCCCATACCGTATAAACTCAACTTTGTTCAATCGCACATAGATTGCGCCAGCATCAATATCAATATGTATGCGTATATCTTGAATTGCAATGACGAGAGGAGGTAATCATCTCATCTGCTCATCATGTATAATTAAATAACATACATTAGTGGTTTAGGAACTATACACTCAAAACAGTGGTTAATTTGTCCAGCTGGTTCATGTCTACGTGTTGATTTTGCCAAAAAAGATGTCAGCTATCAATTAGTTTTCCAAGAACTGCTTCAAGTGCTTTTAAATTGAAATTGTTTTCTTGTTAGACAAGGAGTCGTTCGTTGTTAAGTTCCTTGTTAGAAACAATCATTATTAGCTGCTTTTGTTTGATATATGTACACAAGAATGTATGAGGCCTTGCATAGTATTTAATTCGCTTTTTTTAAATGTGGTACAGAGGAAGAAAGTCGACATCAATTAAGATTTCTCAACTTTTGAGATCATGTTGATATGTCTATAAATGTTGACAAACGTTTTTACAGCAGTCATAATCTTGTTTATGCAAATATATGTATATTTGCATTGGCATTAAAAGTAGATATATAAATGAGAAATATGTTTGCCAGCATTTAGGAAAAAAATTATGCGATAATACGGTAAAGGTTTTGTTTACACATTTTTGTAAGATTTGTGTAGAATTTCAATTCTACTTTTATTTGAGTTGTTTACATCTTTGGTCGAGTTGTATACATATGTGTCTAAGAACAGTATTAGAACAAAACAGTAATCCGGTCATTTTGACTAGCAAAATTGAAATATGCTGATTGCTGAGAGCTTCCCTTGTGATGGGAATTCACGATAGTAGGCATTGCCGAACGTACATGCTGCTGGAGGCGTAAGTTTCGAAACAGTACGTCACAGAAGCCACCAACCAAGTGGCTTAGCACAAACCACTTAGCACAAGCCAAGCAAGATTATTGCTAAACATAATTACGCCTATTCTCTATTTTACTATCTACTAAAATCAAGGAACACAATTTGTAAATTTTCAAAATATATTGCATAATATGAATAAGTCTGTCTACCTCTCCGACTGTCTATAACGCTCTTTTCCAGTTATCCCCGAACCTTCCAAAAACTGATCAATTTGTGCCTGCAATTGGATGCACCAAGTTCTCGCCGGTGTATCGAAAACTTGCATCAATTTTTTTTTGGGTGCTATGCATGGTGCGTGTCGATGTACTATGCAATTTTCTTTGCAAGAATCAGGTACCTACTAAACATATAATTTTGTTTTTCCGTAAGGGCAATTTGTGTAGTGCCACACATCATCTCATCTGAACGGGGAAAGAGGATTTTGTGTTTTTATTAAACAAGCAACTAATAGTATAAAGCTTGTGGAACTTGAAATTAGCAATGACCAGTTCTTCCAAAATTGCAATGTATATTGGTACCTAATTAATTATTACTAACTGCGACTATAATTACGTGCAGCAAACTGCACGATTTTATTTCATTCAACCCTGTGTCATGTAAGAAATTGCATAATATAAATATAAAAAGAAGTTTCTGCATCAATTTGCAGGGGAAAATTCCATAAGTGGAAATCCGTTTTAAAGTATAAAACTTGAAAGTGAATCAACGAAGCCTATATAAAACATAGTTAACATAGTTATAAAAACATAGTTATATAAAACATAGTTATATAACCCATTGTATAACTAATTCAGCAATATTTCGATGCATTGGTTTTTTGTACTTCTTGACTCCTTTCAGAACATGTTACGTATGAAAAAACGAAATTAATATAATGAAGTGGTGAAACACGTTTCAGTTTAAAAATAATCAAGAATTATCTATAACAATTATATGTACATATATAGTGGAGATGGAAGGAAAAGCAACTTAAACGAAATGTACTGTAATGTATTGTATATGTAATTTGAGTGAAATTAAACAAGTTAAATGGTTTAAACAATTATGTGTTTGTACGTATTTATTTGAATAATAAATAAGTTTATTTTATGGAGAAATATCATGTTTTTAGCTGTAACTGTGTTCAACTGTTGATTATTATAATTTGTTAAACAAAGTGTGTTAGAATAAGAATTACCTTTTATATTAATTTGTATAATGTCAACATCTTACTTCTAATTTTAAGGTACCTAACGAATAATAACCATTACTTTTAGCAACCTAAATGTATTGCTTTTGAATAGAACCACCTCTATCCTACGACCTGAAATTTCATTAGGGCATTCTATCTACAGGTCAGTCGTTTTCGGAAGGCGATGTAGGCAATACAACGTTGGCGGTTGGTTGGTCTCTGATCTAACTAATTCCTCTGTAACATTAGTCGTAGAATATCAAGCGCCGTATCTGGGCGTGACTTAAATATATCACAAACAAGTGGAAAGCGTTTATACTTTGTACAAAATAAAAACCGATGCTCGTAACCAATAACGCTAATTAAATGGGTGCAAAGATACCACCACTCAATTATGGCATGTTTTCAACGGGATTCAAATTGGACCATTTGGTAATGCTCCAACTTTCCGTAATAAATTATTTTTTTTGTAAAAAAAAAAATTAAATGTGGTCAATGGGCAGAAATGGTCGAAACTAAACCTATTTATACTTTCTACGGTTGAGAAAGGGTTTATTACTGAATTACTTAGGGTGGATTTATAGGTATGTATCTATAATTTGAATCGACAAAATGAGTGACTTTGACGATCATTAAGGTATATACTATATATTTTAGAAAATATGAAACAAAAACGAAGTATTTCACAACCAACTTGATTATTTTATCGAGACGTCAAGTTGATGATGTTTTGAGTTACACGTGTCTCATATAAAACAGTCTGTTATCAACGGTTTCAATATATTCGACAATTCTTCGCAATCAAAATAATGTTCTGTCGAAATATCCACTTGTTGCGAAGTTGTTTGACAAGAGGCGGATCACGGAAAGATTTTGGAAACCAAAAATACAACAAACACTTTAAAATATCTAGGAAAATCCCGCAACAAGTAAATAACATTGAAATATATTTAAACCGTGTCATCTGTCACCATAAAATTAAAACGGAAACGTTATCTTAATTCATAAACTTACAGTAGTTATTTACGGTTTTTTTTTTTAATTTTATATTTATTACTAATTATTTGGCAGTTTATCATAGTCTACTTTAATTAAATTAAACGTATTACATTTGACATTTTAACGGCTTGTTTTATTTTGATTAAAAAGGCTGATGATATAGATCTCTAGAAATAAAAATTGTTTTTAAACATAATTTTCATATTTAATTCATCCATATTCTATATTCGTATCAGTCTTTTGGATTTTACATCTATATGAATCATATACAAATATATGAAACAGGTAATAGAGTTTATTTTGTCAAATTTTAGAGAAAGATTAATTTGACACAGCTATAATTATTTGCTAAAATATGAATGCCAGAAAACTAATTTTCTTTATTCTTCGTCCATATTCCCAAAAAAAATTAAATCTGTATCTTTGCCTCCGTTTATTCATAGATTACACTAATGATCAATAATCATGTACATCTGCGTCTAATTATTGTGTCTGATTTTTAACATCTTGAGTGTCTGAATTTTGACAAACCCAGAAATTTATTGCAAGGTTCGCAAAAGAAATATTATTGAATGGTACTTCGATAATTCTAAATTCGATTCCAATATTGACTCATATTTGATTCCATGTTGACTCTGTTTTTTTCTGTTTCTGGCATTTATCGGTAGGAATGGTAAGTCAGGGAGACTTCTCTATATTGAACCCGTTCCTAAATTGAACCATACAGGTCCTATATCTATTTTTTCTACACCGAGTAACTACCTCCATTTATCATCGAGGGTCTACAATTTACTGCTGGTAGACGCTTTACCTGGAATCCTACTTCATTTGATGAAATTTATCCAGTCGAGCACTGTGCCTTCTAGTTTCTGGCAACATCTGTTTTACTTAGTAAATATTTTGGAAAAGGATAGTTGGAGGTAAAATGCATTATCTCCATAATTACAACATACATGAACATACAGGGAAATATTCTCCCACAATTTCAATTCAGAAATATGTTTTTTTATAAAAGTGAGGTTAGTAAGGTAAAATTATGTCGTGTTGCCTATATTGAACTGATTTATGTTGATGTTTATAGCGGCCTATTTGTTAAGTGGTTTATAATCTCGTTCTTCTCATCCATTTGTGCCTGTGTGTAGTGAATTGCTTCTCATAATGTACTGAAACATACCACACAAAGAAAACCAACAAGAAAAGAAAATAAGTCTTAACCAATAAACAAACGAAACTGAAAAAAACAAGAGACAAATATTTTTAGAGAAAGCAACAGTGAACTTATTTTCAGAAAATAAATATGATAGAGAAAAAGGTCCATCCCCTGACTGAACTGATTCGGAAGAGACAACAAAATAATTTGTTGCCTCTTCCGAGTTCAGTCATTAGACGAACTCTGATTATAGAGCAATAATTGTCACTAAAATTCAACATCAAACAAAGGTTGAGCTCGGTGCCAAAACTGCTCGAAATGGGCGTATAAACAATGTTTCGGCGTTGAGAGAGACGAGGATTTGATAAGCAAAATTTGCTTCAGAATTTTATAATCACTAATTCACAGACATTCTTAGTGCAAAAAATTGTTTTTTAAATAAAAGTCTGTTTGAAATGGGTTCTAATTAGGGAACATCTGGTTCAATTTAAGCAAACGATTTCCTAAAATGTAAAAAAATATCATATTTTCTTATACATTTGTTAATTATGAAATACTTTTTACAAGTTATTTTCACTACTGATTACAAATAAGGTAATAAACTTATATCTAAATTTTAGAACATAATATGTTCTAAAATAATAATATTATTATCCGTTTACTCTACGTTATAGCGATTTTTTTCAAAAGTGGTTCAATATAGGCAAGTCTCTCCTAAATACCTACATAGAAGATTCACTTCAAACAAACAAGTACATAATTACTATCATTATCTTTCTCCTGTAAACAATATAACTGGCGTAATTTCCGTTACTGATGTGTTACTGATCCCGAGTCCAAAACATCTGCATCTCCAGTCCCAATCTTTGACACTGTTTGTTTCCCACGACGAGAGGTCATCGTCAAGCGCCTCGCCGTCTGCGATATCTGTGTTATCGAAATAATTCTACTGTCAAGGACACACGTGGACACTTGCCAACTCTGATCTTCGCACCGCAGCTCGTTTCTATTTATCCGTTGAGCCAACATCAGTTTTTCAAATACTGCCGCGCCGTGAACTCGCGCCACCCAGCCTACTTGATACTCGATTCACTCTATATAGCATAACCTAACTATTCTCCATTTTGTGGTCGCTGTCGGCGCCGTTGTTCTCTTGTTCAGTGAAAGTTGGTCGGGTAAGTCTTATTTTTGTCTGAATTTGCTTCGAAAACAGAAGAAATAAACAGCTGCTATCTAAAATTCGAATGATAAACGTTATTTGTCTAAGCGTAATCTCAAGCTTGCATTCAAATAGTAAACAAGTGAAGTACCTACTGCAACAGCTTACCCGATTCGTACAAAGAACAGACTGACAAAACAATTGGAAACACCATTACGTTGATAATTTTGTAATCGTTAGTAGGTCTTTGGTCGATATTGTTTTCTAGTGTTTGCATATGAATTTTATGAATTTCAATAATTCAGAACAGAAGGATATAGTTTTTATTTTCAGCAGCTTTATGAATCTATGTTATCTGTAGTCTCATGTAAACAAAACTGTTCAGAGAAAGAGACTGTTGTAAGTTGAAAAGAGAAAATACTGATTGATCTATTTTAATTCAAGGAACGACATACTTCCTGTGTTTAACTGATGAACTCTGTAACGTATGAGAAGACACTGTTAAGAAATAGTTTTGAAAATGTAACCATGCAAAATATTTTTTGTAAAATAGAGTATTGTCTACATGTACATAGGTACAACATCTGTTGTCAGTTTCCATTTACATATTTTATTTACTGATACATTCAGAATATATAATAGGGTACCCAAATTCTAAATGGAAACAATCAACACAATATTAACCTCAAAATTTGTGTGGGTCTGTGGGTATATTTCTAAAAACACTAATTGTGGATACATTGATACACTGATATCAGCCACATTTTTCTTATAATGATATTGACGCCTGGATGACACTTAACAATAACGAAGAAGATGAATGTTTACATGTAACATTCTCAACAAAAATGTATAGAAACTTGTCCGAGATGAAGACAATAATCATAAGTAGATATGTACTTCTCACTTATATTGCTTTCAATCATCATTAATTTAAATTTCCTTAAGATATTCCTAGAACTAAATTACGTCTTATTTCTATACTCAATGACAGATGGCGTTATATAATTGTATTATACTAGTATACGCTAATTTATTATATCAGCTCTTTGATTTATGTTTACCTCAGTTATATAAAATTAGAAATTCAAATGAGTGTTCACTGATATTCCGGCTGACAAATAACCTTGATAATCATCCACGAGTTCCTCGATGTTTTGTTTTTTGTTGTCTTAAGTAAAATAAATCTCAAATTTGAGACATATATGTACAAACAACTGAAACAAACATTTATTTCTAGACGGAAACCTATTGGTACAGAGTAACCATTCGAAAATTATATATCTTGTATATAGCTGCTGTTACAACTATCTTTATAAAATATATTAAATTATCATGATGGTAGTAACAATATGACAATCGTCTTGTCCAATTTAGTGTTCTGTTAACGTTTTATTTAATGTATTTAAACTAGATGTACTTGCTGGCGTCTTTCTTTGGTATCTATTCCAAAAATAACTGAAATAGGTTGAGTGTTCTTTTACATTCAATATGCGTATATTATTTAAAAATATGAAATAAACGTGGAAGTAAACAGTCATGCAATTGGAATGAACTTTGTTTGAGTCAGAACTATGTTTCACATAAAACATAACTTGTTTTACATTAAATTGCAAATTCCATTTATCTGAAAATGAACAGAAAGCGAGAAAAGTAATATTGGTTCAAATATCTTTGTTTGACCCAGTATTATTCAAAAGTTTTCTTTGGAATAAACTGGATCTGCTAACTGGACTAATTGAACTAAAAATTTAATAACAAGTTAAAAAATCCAGGGGAAATATATGTAAATTATAATAAATCCTAATGCATAGAAATATAGAGTGGTGATAGCAATAAGAACGCTGACTTGTTAAATAAAGAAAAGGAAAACAGATGTGTATAATTTACTGATTCATTATGAAATACTCGAAAAGTAGTCATTTTTAAATTAAATTCTAACTGTTTTAATAAAACCACGCAGTGAGTCAACTTGAGCAAGGACCACCCGTGCCAAAACTATATCAGTTTTTTGTTTAAACCTTTTCGAATGGAGGTTCTCTGAAAATGTCTGTTAATACATATGAATGTAATATTTGTGAACCTATACAATACATGCAGACATACACGGTGGCGCACCACGGTATGTAGGCTTAAGTATATTAATATTCCAAAACTATGGATATTAAAATTCATCAAATTTGGAGATACGTTCTATACAATTAAAATAATTTGAGAGATGCGACTGCGACTTCCGCTTATCCGGGAAATAAATGTCAACTTGTTTATTTTAAAAGAAACAGCCTGTCCCAAGATAATTTTGAATGCCATTTTCTATTGTTAACATCCATCAACTTTTCAAATATTTACAATTTTTTTATCAAAAAGGACAGTTTACGATCGATATAGGCTTACCATGGTATGATACTCGAGATATAATGTGATTGATCAAGACCATTCATTAAAACTTTTATTAAACATAGAAAATATTCTTAAAATGGCTTAAACTTCCGGTTACACTGGAAGTCAGCACTAACTTCCTTATTTTAACCATTTCCATTTTTTAACCATTTAGGTAGGTATCTATCTATTACCGTTTTTCAAATATTTCGAGATTTTTTTTTAATTATATTCATTAGCACCATCTGTAGTATCTGTAGCGGTTACTTTAAGAAATAACATATCGGTATTGGTACTGTGGTTAATAGATCTCAAAAGCTTTGCAACAATGGTTTTATTATTTCTCAATTGAGTATATGTATATATATGGTGTTTAAAATAGAAATAAATTTTTGCGTAAATTCGAATAGTTCAAAATCGAATTTTTTAAATACATTGCCCTATATTTTACTTTACATTTTGATGTAGAATTCAATTCAGCATCTGAATAACATGCCTATACGTAGATAAAAATATATTTATTTTTGCAGTCCATATTAAGAATTCAAAAATGTTTTTAATTCATTGTACAAGCAGCAGTAAGATATGCCTACTTAAATACATAATATGTACTGAAATCCTTATTTAAATATGAAAAACTAAAATATCATGTAGCCGACAAATAAATATGATTTCTAAAAATATCTCCGAAATATCCGAAATTAAGATTATAATTCTTTCCTCCCATTCTTCAGCCAAATGTAATTAAATATTTTAAGTGATCAAATATAATACAAAAAATCCAGAAGTCAGACATGATAATTAAATAAAGCAGTTCCTATTAAAAACGCTGAGGTCGTAATATTATAACCTCAGTCTTGTGCTTCATTCCAATCTACTCAGAATACGGAAACTCAATTTTTTATTCATCAATTTTTTTTTAACAAAATGCATAACAAATGCTTACGTCACAGTCATTCTAAACATTTTTTCACATATGAATTATAGTCTTGGCATAAATAATATCGATTTTCCGCATTTATTAAATTCTAGACTTTAATTGCAGCTTATAATATTTTTAAACAGGTAATTTTTTATAACAGCCTTTGTAACTGGTAATAAATTAAACTATTTTAAAACCTAGAGGCAAACATCATCAAGTATAAAATATCCACCTCATCATGATTATATTAAAAATAGGATATTTTTATATTTCTTGCATACTTATGATAAGAGGGGGAATATTAACAGATCCCGTTTGAAAAATGTGTTGAATAAAATTTCATAACTATCGAAATGTTAAAAATGTATGGCCTCAGTAAACACGGCGCTATTTATAGGCTCAATAAAGTATACAATGTTGTGACTATAAAAAATATTTCGTAAAGCATGAGCAGAAAAAACTGGATTTTGTTTAGGGGACCAAATTAGAAGCCAACAAATCTTTATACCAAACATCTAGTATCCGCGTGGTTGATTTGAATCTTTTCACTACTTAATTTTTTATTACGATAAATGTTTATTTAACTTTTTTTATCAACAACTTGTGAATCTTATTTATACTATATTTTTCGTGCAGTAACTTTAAAAATTCGTAGAATAAAAGTAGCTCTTAAAAAATAGATGGTATTTCCACCCTTCCAGGAGTTGACTTTAACATGCGCTACAATGGACGTTTGTTTATTTCTAACGAAAATTGTGCAAATTAAAATTTTGCTTGTAACAATTCCTGGATATCAATCTAAATAAACTGCTCGTCAAAATTAGCGTAACACTTTTTAGATTCGCGCCATTTGCGTTCTATTCAAGTTAGAGATTTAAGGTTTTTAATTTTCGGTAGCGTATAGAGTTAGTTTTAATGCCTCGAAGTCGCTACGCTCTGACTTAAACGGTTCGCCGTCCACACCTCAAAAAGCAACCCCATGTCGAAATTTGATTTGATAAGATTTTAACGCCAATTTCACAGACCTACAGAATCGACTAAGAAGGAATGCTGACGAGTAAAATCTCCATCCCGGCACACATTAAGACCTCCTCAGTAAGTTATGTATATTTGGTCGTGTTCCATCTCTTCAACCCATTTTTAGACCCCGTAACCCACCCCTTTGCATTTACGCAGGGTTTTGCGTGGTTTGACCGCTGTTGGGTGAATCCATTGATCTTAATGCTGACTAATAAATTGGTGAGGGGTGCCACAACTATCTCCCTTTCTCAAGCACCCCTCCAAGCCACACCTACACCGACCGCCACATCTCCCTCTGGTTCCGCCCCCGTAGAAGGCTGGGTGGGGTGTCTATTTGTCTCGAATTTTTGTCACGGCATTATTTGAAGGCTAATTGCGAACAGCAGATTGAGCGCCAAATATGATATTCCATCTCCCTCCTGAAAATTTGCCACGCTGAGGGGATGTAAGCAGGTCTTAATAACGGGACTTTGAAAGCCTTCCTGAGTTATTTAAATGAGTGGAGGGTCGATGTTGGTGAGGCCTGGAGGGATGCTTAAGTTATCAAAAGGAGAAAGTGAGTTGTGGTACCCCACACCAATTTATTAATCAGCATTAAGATCAATGAATTCGCACAACATAGGTCAAACCACGCAAAACCCTGCGTAAATGCAAAGGGGTGGCTTACGGGGTCTGGAAGTGTGTTGTACAGATTTTACAACGACCAAATACACAGAACTTATTGAGAAGATCTTACTGTGTGCTGGGATGGAGTTTTTACCCGACATCAAATTTCGACATGGGGTTAGTTTTTGGGGTGTGGACGGCGAACCGTTTAAGTCACAACGTAGCAACTTAGGGACATCAAAACAAACTCTACAACCCTACCGAAAATTAAAAACAGCTAAGTCTCTAAGAGAACGCAAATGACGCTAATCTAAAAGTGTTACGCTAATTTTAACGAGCGGTTTATTTGCCGGCTTCTCACTGAGGACTAATATTGAAAAGGATATCTTAAGAAATCACAATTTAAAAAATGAGAAACGCTATGACGACAATGATTTATTTTTGAACTAAATTAGCTTGTTCTGCAGTTCCGACAAAAAGAATACAAATTACAATTTCGATTACGTCTATCACTTGCTCTTTGGTCCATATCATGTTTGCTGCAAAAGATATGCAATGAACTATAATACATTCTAAAATTTTAAATATACTACATTTATGTTTCTAAAAATAAAAGATAATAAATTTATATAATTCGGAAACTTCACTAGTGTGATTAGACAACTGTTGTTGACAAAACTGTCCAGAATGAGTGATGTTTTCCATTGGAAATGACAAACACGGACACCACAATATGTAACAATTTCTTTTGATGTCATGCCACCTGATATCGACGAGCACCATTGCTAGTTGACGGGATATATGTACATATGTTGACCTCACCGATATCAACTTGTTACCAACTTTTTTTGGCTGGTCTGTACATAAACCTTAAAATCCATCTTTATGTATACTAAGCCTTAAATTACTGAGTTATTTAAAATTTAGTTTTCAAACTACAGTTTGATTATAATTCCACTAATACATATTTCATTAAAGCTGTTATATGCATTTTGAGAGAATTAACATTAACATTTAGTCGTGGAAGAACAATGATAAAGAAAGACACCAATTGTTTTTAAAAAAACTCTAGTTGTGGAACCAAATTTTGGTTACCAAAGAAAGCTCAAAGTGACTGAAATCTTAATAACTGGAATTTTGGTTTTAAACACTTACTTATTTGTGCTTAGAGACATTCTAGTGATCACCTCATCAATTTTCATTTCTAATGATTTACAATTATATACTTAAATTTTTTGTCCAAATAATATTTTTCATTTTGCAATATAACATAGAAAAAGTGTTTTTAGAACTTTCTGCCTGTCACTCTAACAACACCGAGATAACGTCCCGATAATACTAAAAGCAGAATTGTGGGTATAATCGCCGTTATCTTTGTTTTTGCAGATCCTAATAGATCAGAGCTAAAATTGGACTAAACTGTAGATCAAAATCTGACAAAACGGCAGTAATACCGAGGAGTTAATCATATAAAAAGATATGTAATTAACATATTTCGATAATTACGAATATATCGTTCTCGTGTTAATAGCAGATATTATTAATAGACACACATGAATATTATGAGAATTTAAGTGATATTTTATGATTTGCTTTAATTAAAATTTAAAAACGAATTACTTAATTGTGGAATATGATATTACAGACTAAACATGTAAAAAATATGTACAGAGTATCCCATTAATAAAATTGACGCAGCAAAACTGCTGATATTTTGTTTTAACATTTAACTAAACCTTAGTACAAAAGTAAATAGTAACCAAGAAACACTTGAGTGTCACACAAGAGTGTCAAAGTTATAATAGTATTTTCCATTTTTGTAAATACCAAGGGTTTTTTTAGACCAACGTTTTTTCACAAAATTTGATGATATTTGAATTTGATTTTTTTGGGCGAGGAATTTAAATTTGTTTATATTTAATGTGCTCAGTACAACCTATTTAAAACATGATTATGATGTGTAGATTTTTCATAAAAGGCTTTAAGTAAAACAATACAAGAAACGTCAATTTCCGTCAAACCTTCTTGTGATCTGTCAGTTTTACTCGAACCTTCCTATAAAAATGTACATCTCCTAATCAAGATAGGTACCCTAACGCTAATTCGTTGGCAATATTATCTATAACTAAAAAAATTACTCTTCCATCATCACAATATTTGAAAAATGTAGTTACGCTAACTGCACCCAAATTACTGGTTTCAGAATTGTTGCTATTAAATTATTGTGGTGGATGAGAATTACGTAATAAAAGCAAATTAGCTCAGGCATCATTGTTAGTGTCCATTAACATTAATTTTTCATCGGATGCGAAAACGAGATCAGGGCTACCTCTGAATGCAAAATGCGGACATATTATTTAAGTCAAACACACACGAGTTTTTCAAACATACCACTAATTCTCCGGAAACAGAAGTATAAATGAATACAAACTGTAGCTGTCTCTATTTGCAGTTCTGATGGTATTCAGCAATGCTAAATAATTTTCGCAATATTATTTTTTTTGTAACTAGAAGCTATAGTAATTTCTTTAGAGCTACAGTTCAACGTAGAAAACTGAACGAGCTATTATAGAAAAAAAGTATATCTGCATCTGTAGGTCCAAAATAAATATGATTCAAATAAGTTAATGATATATGATAAAAACATACATCATAGAGTTCAAGATGTATTGAAAAAAAAACTTTTATATTGTAAGCAACATTATATCTTACAAATACTAATTTATTAAGTATCATCAGAGTCATTTTGATCCAAAATGCGGTAGACAAATACAGGTTACAGATTAAGATATAGATATACAGGGTGAGTCAGAAAGAATGGGACAAGGCTAAGCTGGAGATACTAGACACCAAAATATTATGATTGAGCTCAACATGCCTTGTACCATATTACTGATTTAAGAGATACAGTGTGTTCAAAATATCAATTTTATTCTGAAATTTCTCAATAACTGAGAAAGTTTTGATAATATAAATCTGAAAATTGGTAGTTTTATTCTTATAGGTACACAAGAAGTCGCGAATACATTTAAAAATAATAGAGAAATTTTGTTTAACATTCAGATACATTTAATAAGGTGGAATTTTAAAATGTATTGAGGTAGGTGGTTGCCACTTCCAACATTTGATTTGAAGTTTTCATTAGCACTATTACCAATAATTGCTATTGTTAGTTACTGTTGCTTTGATTGCTTCTCCGTATCTTTTCGTCGTTAAAGAATATAAAAATCATAACCAAATATATTGAATCTTTTAAATGCAAATAACTTAATAACCGATAGATTTTGACGACCTAAACAAGAGTGCCTTTTCTCTGTAGAATTGAGCGTTCATTTAGATTATCAACTTGTTTCACACATGGCTCAGCAGATAAAAAAAATATGTTTTAATTTACCTAAATAATACGGTGAAACTAGCGCCCTCTAGGAGCAACGTCAAAATAAGCTTAAAAATCGTAATTCTCAAACCAAAAAAACATAAAGCTACCGAGTTTCAGATTTATTCTATCAAAACTTTCTCAATTATTGAGAAATTTCAGAATAAAATTTAAACTTTGAACACGCTGTATCTCTTAAACCAACAACATTGGTATAAGGCATGTTGAGCTCAATCATAACATTCCCAGTCCCATTCTTTCTGACTCACCCTGTATATGCCTATTAAATTAATACTTTAGTGTCGTCATGAAATTTGAAAGGTTCAATTAACTACCAATGGTCAAAAATATAAATAAACCTGACAAATTTTAATAGACTGGCTGCTTGATGTTATATTTTGAAATTTTTTTAAGACCGAATCAATGTTAGAAACGAATCAAGGCATACATCATATTTTTCTTACATTAATAAATTAGTTACTTTAATTCATGTCTTATAAATTATAGCATCTGCAATACTTACCAGACGTTCACAATATCTAATCACCCAGTTATCTTTAATATGTTAGGTATTATTCTTTGGTTACAATTTCAAAACCTCACTAAAGATTTGTCAATAATTGAAAAGTTCACACAAGATTTTTTCATAACCATGGCATTATTTATGTCCTAAAATTTTTTTTTCGGTTTCTGCTAAATATCTCAAAAAAGGCTTGAGATATCAAACAAATGGTATAGTCCTTATAATTTTAATTGAAAATGATAAATACGCCTGGGGAACAAAAAAAGCGGTGCAACTTTATGATTCCATGGGCGTGCATATATCTTTTATAAATTCGAAAATTGTGAAATAATGTTTTTCATTCAAATCAATATAGGAGATTAAAATTAGCCTGCATACAAAACTCTTAATATTTGTAATATAATTTGCTGTAAATAATGCTCATTCAGACAGACAATCTCAAAAAATTGTCTGTGTTAATAAACCTAGCTGAAATACACGTCACTGGCGCCTTAAACGCGTAGAATTTATCAGGTCGTAAATCATTTTAACGACGTCGTAAAAATGTTATGGCACAGTGGACCGAATAAGTATTTGGATGTATTACATATAAAGCAATCCTATAGTATAATGGTCGGCATTTGCTGGTGCATTCGCGGCATCGCGTTACCGGCTCTTCAAAATTTTCTTAAGTATAGTAACATAAAGTTTTAATTTATAATTATTTTTTTCCAGCAATTTTAAACGCTATATTTTAATGCTAACTAATAAATTTATATCTATGTATTTTTTTTTAAATATTTCCAAACTAGCTTTCTAAGAACGTCACGAACTAACAGTTTACTGAAGTATGAAGTATACTTGTATAGTGAGCTTAGCAATTTTAGAAAATATATCTGACAACCTTGCTTTTTTCTACCTATTTTTAATTTAGAATGGAAATAGAGTACACACTATTATCGTTTAAAAGCACACTTTTTGACCTGAAACATTGTTTTAACCAGTGGCGTAGTTATTGGGATTCCCAACACAATTTTAACGGAAACAATAATACACCACTTTTTAATTACAATTAGTTTTGTTACCATTTCACCATTTTAAACAAAAACAAACATTACCAATACAAGACCTCTTTCATTCTTGTCGTGTCAGATATCGTTTCAAAGCAATTTATGTAGTATAGAAATTTGAGAAAAAAATATAACAAAACAATTTCTCGTCTTTAAAAATTCGAAATTCATCACTTTATTTTTCAAAATGTAAAAAAAAAAAAAAAAAAAAAAAAACTGGACGTTTTTCCACGAAACACCGAACTACTACACTTTTTCTCGACGCGCGTTTCGCCAACCAAGTTGGCATCTTCAGGAGAAGATTAAAACTAAATTCTAGCCTATACACTTGCACTATTTATACCAAATTTGTTGCCACGGTTCACTGAACCGTAACCGTCTTTGTTTATCAGAGCAAACAGTGGACTGGTGGGTATCGGACCATTGTCCTTATTCATACTATTGTTACACTTAATGATTTCTAAACTTTCAAAAGCATCCAACTGTCTACTGTTTGTTACATTTCTAATTAATTTTAAATTATTTATATCTATCCTATGGTTGTTGTCGAAAGCATGTTGGGCAACACAAGATTTTTCAGTTCTGCCATATTTCAAATGAAGCCATGTGTTCTTTAAATCTAGTCAATATAGATCTTTTTGTTTGCCCAATATACTTTTGATCACAATCTTTACAACTTATTTCGTATATTCCTGACTTTTCGTTATTGTTGATTTTGTCTTTGGGGTTACCCAAAAGCGTCTGTAGTTTATTTTTTGGAATTATAAACCAAATTGATATTGATATTTTTAAAAATCTTATCTAGTCCGCGGGTGAATTTAGGTTCATATGGTAACGAAGCAAATTTCGAATTGTCAGTATCTATACGAAAAGTCGTGGAATTGTACAGGATTCTCTTAAATTTATGCTTCCTTATTAACTTATCTATTAAATGGACTGAGTAACCGTTACTCTTAGCTATATTCCCTTAATTAATTGTGTCTCATGTTCAAACCTCTCTTTACTGAGGGGGAAATTTAACAAACGGTGAATTAGAAAATTAAAACTTGCCATTTTATGTTGAAAAGGGTGGTGTGAATCGTTGGGAATATATCTAAGAGTCGCGGTTTCTTTTCCTATATACATCAAACTCTAACTTATTTTCACTATTTCTAATAACTAATACATCTAAAAATGGCAGCTGTTCATTGTGTTCCACTTCATATGTAAATTTTATGGTAGGGAAACGGTTTATTTAATTTGGCAACAAAATTATCTAAACTAATTGCTTTTGTATCAAATACCGCGAAGATGTCGTCCACATACCTGAACCAAACTCTAGGGAAATACTCGAATTTATCTTTTACTTCTGTCTCAAATTTACTCATAAAAAGATTTGCAATGAAAGGTGACAAGGAGTTACCCATTGCCGTTCCCTCATGTTGTTGAAAATATTCACCATTATACTGAAAACAATTTTGATTCATACAAATACTGGTAAGCCGAATGTATTCCTTAATAATTCTATCGTCTAAACCATTCAATTCGAGTAATTCCCTGAGGTAGTCCAAAGTTTGTGGGATTGGAACACTTGGAAACAATGAGCATACATCAAACGAGACCAAAATTTCACCTTCTTGCAATTGGATATTTTTGATATTGTCAATGAACTCACTAGAATTTTTAACTGAAAAACTTGTTTGTGCAATAGGTAAATTTTCGAACTCGTTCGTTAACCATTTTGACAAATTATAAGTTGGGGATCCTATCGCTGAGACAATTGGTCTTACAGATTTTCCTGGTTTATGAATTTTTGGTAAACAATACAATTTAGGTATTATCGGATTTGACAATTGTAATTTTTGTCTCAGTGAAGGAGTAATAAGGTTGTTACATTCTTTTAAAGATTTTTTAACTTCCGTTGTCATTTTTGGCAAAGGATTTTTTGACAATTTTTTGTAAGGGCCACTATTAATTAAATTGTCGACTCTTTCAAAATAATCTTTTTTGTCTAAGATAACAACCTTATTTCCCTTGTCAGCTTTTAAATAATTTAATAATTTAAAAGCTGAAAAGGGAAATAAGGTTGTTATCTTAGACAAAAAAGATTATTTTGAAAGAGTCGACAATTTAATTAATAGTGGCCCTTACAAAAAATTGTCAAAAAATCCTTTGCCAAAAATGACAACGGAAGTTAAAAAAATCTTTAAAAGAAATGTAACAACCTTATTACTCCTTCACTGAGACAAAAATTACAATTGTCAAATCCGATAATACCTAAATTGTATTGTTTACCAAAAATTCATAAACCAGGAAAATCTGTAAGACCAATTGTCTCAGCGATAGGATCCCCAACTTATAATTTGTCAAAAATGGTTAACGAACGAGTTCGAAAATTTACCTATTGCACAAACAAGTTTTTCAGTTAAAAAATTCTAGTGAGTTCATTGACAATATCAAAAAATATCCAATTGCAAGAAGGTGAAATTTTGGTCTCGTTTGATGTATGCTCATTGTTTCCAAGTGTTCCAATCCCACAAAACTTTGGACTACCTCAGGGAATTACTCGAATTGAATGGTTTAGACAATAGAATTATTAAGGAATACATTCGGCTTACCAGTATTTGTATGAATCAAAATTGTTTTCAGTATAATGGTGAATATTTTCAACAACATGAGGGAACGGCAATGGGTAACTCCTTGTCACCTTTCATTGCAAATCTTTTTATGAGTAAATTTGAGACAGAAGTAAAAGATAAATTCGAGTATTTCCCTAGAGTTTGGTTCAGGTATGTGGACGACATCTTCGCGGTATTTGATACAAAAGCAATTAGTTTAGATAATTTTGTTGCCAAATTAAATAACCGTTTCCCTACCATAAAATTTACATATGAAGTGGAACACAATGAACAGCTGCCATTTTTAGATGTATTAGTTATTAGAAATAGTGAAAATAAGTTAGAGTTTGATGTATATAGGAAAGAAACCGCGACTCTTAGATATATTCCCAACGATTCACACCACCCTTTTCAACATAAAATGGCAAGTTTTAATTTTCTAATTCACCGTTTGTTAAATTTCCCCCTCAGTAAAGAGAGGTTTGAACATGAGACACAATTAATTAAGAATATAGCTAAGAGTAACGGTTACTCAGTCCATTTAATAGATAAGTTAATAAGGAAGCATAAATTTAAGAGAATCCTGTACAATTCCACGACTTTTCGTATAGATACTGACAATTCGAAATTTGCTTCGTTACCATATGAACCTAAATTCACCCGCGGACTAGATAAGATTTTTAAAAATATCAATATCAATTTGGTTTATAATTCCTAAAAAATAAACTACAGACGCTTTTGGGTAACCCCAAAGACAAAATCAACAATAACGAAAAGTCAGGAATATACGAAATAAGTTGTAAAGATTGTGATCAAAAGTATATTGGGCAAACAAAAAGATCTATATTGACTAGATTTAAAGAACACATGGCTCATTTGAAATATGGCAGAACTGAAAAATCTTGTGTTGCCCAACATGCTTTCGACAACAACCATAGGATAGATATAAATAATTTAAAATTAATTAGAAATGTAACAAACAGTAGACAGTTGGATGCTTTTGAAAGTTTAGAAATCATTAAGTGTAACAATAGTATGAATAAGGACAATGGTCCGATACCCACCAGTCCACTGTTTGCTCTGATAAACAAAGACGGTTACGGTTCAGTGAACCGTGGCAACAAATTTGGTATAAATAGTGCAAGTGTATAGGCTAGAATTTAGTTTTAATCTTCTCCCTGAAGATGCCAACTTGGTTGGCGAAACGCGCGTCGAGAAAAGTGTAGTAGTTCGGTGTTTCGTGGAAAAACGTCCAGTTTTTTGTTTCTACGCCGAAGGTTCCAGTACCCACTCCAGGATTTCAAAATGTATATAAAAAATAAAACAATTTTCGCAAACTCCGTAATTGCTTTATCATTTTAATATACTGCCTCTACCTAACGAATACAGATCAAACATACATATTTAGTTGGCGCTGTTTATTAGCTCTTTCCTGGAAGCGAGAACAAAATAAAAAACGTATTCAAGCGGTAAATACATTTATTAGAGATGTTTGTTACGTCAGCTCACAATAACCTTTTCCAATAATGAGTCGGAAGGTGAGCATATACAAATATAAACTGTAACTATAGAGTCCTCTCGAGAATTTCATTTGTGGGTATTTATTAAAAGGGATTAAAGAAATAACATGATATAGATAATCAGTGCATTAAAGCAATATCAGATCTAATTTTAGAAGCTAGAGAGTGAATTTCTTACAAGTTCTAATTCCCATTTAATATGATAAATGTTTGGTAGTCAGAGCTAAGGAGAGTGAAGCATAAAAAGGATATGCGCGCATATCTTATCTGCAATATAAATTTATAGAAACAACATGGTAACAAACTAATTTTAACTGTTTGTAATCACATAAAATTTCCAACTGGCACAGTATTTTATATCTTTTCATTTGATATAATATATTTTACAAAAAGAAAAAATACGGTGCTACCTAAGAAGTGTCTCCCTCTAGTGTACGTAAATGGGAAAACATATTCCGGTGTGTGCAAAAAAGTTGGTTTGGTTGGTTGGTTCAATCCAAATCCAAGACTCCATTGTATTCGCTCAAGCACGCGCTAACGGAAAACCTGTTAAAAGTCAATAACAATTCCCAGTTCATCCAATCCACAATCACCCAGTTTCATTCTCCATCAGAAATCAGATCGTGAAGTTCGAAATCCGGATTTGTGATTTCTGATGGCGAAATATATTGAATATAAAATAGTTCTCGCTTGAATAGGAATATATTAATACGCATTATTGTTATACTTTGCTTCTATATTCACGTAAAAGTAAATCGTTTTTCATTTTTTTATTGCTTAAACTGGCTTAAATGAAAAAAATGCCTCTCTGTCTGTATGTCGGACCCTTCATTATCTGTACAATTTGCTAAAAAAATTGATATTGTTAAATGAATGCTGTTCAGACAACTGTGTAAGCCTCCTTGAAACATTGTCAGTTTTAGCTCTTTAGAGTTTTTATCAAAGTGTATGTATAGTCCTTCTAATTTTAATTGAAAATGATCAATACGCCTGGGGAACAAAAAAAGCGGCGCAACTTTATGATTCCATGGGCGTGCATATATCTTATATAAATTCGAAAATTGTGAAATAATTTCTTTCATTCAAATCAATATAGGAGATTAAAATTAGCCTGCATACAAAACTCTTAATATTTGTAATATAATTTGCTGTAAATAATGCTCATTTAGCCAGACAATCTCTAAAATTGTCTGTGTTAATAAACCTAGCTGAAATACACGTCACTGGCGTCTTAAACAAGTAGTTTAAGTTCCTAATTCCTAAAGTCGTAAATCATTTTAACGACGTCGTAAAATTTTTATGGCACAGTGGACCGAATAAATATTTAAGCAATGAATTGGATGCGAAGCGCAATAGTCTATTGGATCGTTGGCCGGTGTGTAGTCTAATGGATCACCGGCCAGCGATTTCCAACCAGACAGCGAAGCGTTGCCGGCTCTTCAAAATTTTCTTAAGTATAGTAACATACATAAAGTTGTTTTAATTTATAATTATTTTTTCCAGCAATTTTAAACGCTTTATTTTAATGTTAACTGATAAATTTATATCTATGTTTTTTTTTTCAATATTTCCAAACTAGCTTTCTAAGAACGTCGCGAACTAACAGTTTACTAAAGTATGAAGTATACTTGTATAGTGAGCTTAGCAATTTTAGAAAATATATCTGACAACCTTGCTTTTTTCTATCTATTTTCAATTTAGAATGGAAATAGAGTAAATGGGAATAGATATATTCCGATGTATCCAAAAAAAGTTGGTTCCATCCAAAAAGACTCCATCGGATTCGCTCAAGCACGCGCTAACGGTAAACCTGTTAAAATATCATGAAGCGATAACAATTCCCAGTTCATCCAATCCGCAATCACCCAGTTTCATTCGCCATCAGAAATAACAGATCGTGAAGATCGAAATCCGGATTTGCGATATCTAATGGCGAAAGACAATGAATATAAGATAGTTCTCGCTCCAATAGAAAGATACGCGCTATTGTTATACTTTACTTCTATATTCCCGTAAAAGTGAATCGTTTTTAATTTTTGTATTGCCTAAACTGGCTTAAATGAAAAAAATAATTCCTATTTGTTGTATGTTGTATGTCGTATTGTCGGTCCGTTAATTTTCAACAATTATACATTATATTGCTAAAAAATGATATTGGTAAATGAATGCTGTTCAGAGACTGTGTAAGCCTCCTTGAAACAATGTCAGTTTTAGCCCTTTTTTTATTAAACTGTATGTAAATGGGAACAGACAATGTATGTAAATGGGAATAGACATTCCGGTGTGTCCACAAAAGTTGGTTCCATCCAAAAAGACTCCATTGGATTCGCTCAAGCACGCGCAAACGGTAAACATGTTAAAAGCTCATGAAGCGATAACAATTCCCAGTTCATCCAATCTGCAATCACCCAGTTTCATATCAGAAATAACATATCGTGAAAATCGAAATCCGGATTTGCGATTTCTGATGGCGAAAGACAATGAATATAAGATAGTTCTCGCTTCAATAGAAAGATACGCGCTAATAAGCGATACACGATTTTTTGATTACCTAAACTGGCTTAAATGAAAAAAATGCCTATCTGTCTGTATGTCGGTCCGTTCATTTTCTGTACAATTTGCTAAAAAATGATATTGCTAAATGAATGCTGTTCAGACATTGTGTAAGCCTCCTTGAAACAATGTCAGCTTTAGCCCTTTTTTTATTAAAATCCGCAACGCATAAACGTCCCATTTAATCTACAGACCGCGAGAGAAAATGCAAGGTCAATAATTGCAACTTATTACCTCATTCTTAGAAATACAACTATCGTTTAATTGTGACCAATTAAGATTTATAGATTTATAAAAATTCATACGGCTCAGTACGAAAGGAAATCTTGACCAACATATTATGCGCTATCAAGGTTAGGTCGGTTCAACTTCTAGGGAAATGTCAAGGAAATGCTAATGTTGGCATAATTGTGGCCGTAATGTCGGTGTCACGGCGTGCCTACATAAAATACACTCGGCAAAAAAAAATTTCATGTGTAGGTACGTCTTTTTTTATGGTTTTTACATTCTGTTAAATATTCTAAAACCTTTAAAAACGGTCATTCAAAGCTAAAATTAAAAACCCGCGTCGTATTTATAGATAAATGCTAAATATACGTAATTTATATAGTTATTTGTAATATTTTTTGAACAGTATTAAAAATATTAGAGCGAACTACAGTTGTAAAAGTTCGAAAGTACTAAATATTAAGTATCAATGAGGTCATGAAATGTTTTTGTGTTTATATAAAGCAATTTTAAGATTTGAAGCGGGTATACTATACCAGTTTGCTTATTTTTACTAGATAGGGGAAGGTGGGGGAATATCGCGCACCTAACGTGGATATTAAGTTTTTTCATTATTTTATTGTCGTTAGACTCTACAAACATGACAAATGATTTATCAAACAGTATACTGTAAAAGCACTAGACAAATATTATATAATATATCCTTAATTCTGTACAAGATGACATTATAGAAATAGTGTAATATGCGCGATTTTACCCAACCTGTGGGGGAATTCTGCGCAGGGGATAGGGTCAAACTGTGCACCATTAGAAATATTTGTTTAAAAAAGAAAACTGAACAATACCTTTAGTAAATGAAAATTAAACATAACTGAAAATAAAAACATGTGGAAAATGGTTACAAAATTATTATTGATTATACTATTAAAAAAAACTGGACGTTTTCGAGGAGGATTAAAACTAAAAAACATTTTTTTTAGTTTTAATCTTCTCCTGAAGATGCCAACTTAGTTGGCGAAACGCGCGTCGAGAAAAGTAGTAGTCCGGTGTTTCGTGGAAAACGTCCAGTTTTTTGTTTCTACGCCGAAGGTTCCAGTAGCCACTCCAATAATATTATTTTCGTTAAATAACGTTCGTTAAATGGTAACTTCTCTTTTTTACATACACATCACAATGATAATTATCTGCACTGTCCCATCCACTATTGTAATGTCCGAATTACATGTTCACATTCAATGCATACATCATCGGTACTACCGACTATATCAAGTTCGTCGTCATCACAGATATTGTCGTACTCAATATCTGATTCCTCAGTTTCTTCTGGACTTCTATTCTTTTTGCTTTTTGACTAATTTTATTTTTGTTATGTTTTTCCTTTTCTTCTAGAGTAATTTTTAATGGCGTTTTTGTTAATACTTGAGAATGGTGCCACTTATTCCCGGTTCTATTAGTACCTTTGGGTACACGACGTTTTGAAATAGGTGCTAGTTCAGAAATCGGCACATAAAAGGGAGTTGTAACTGCATTATCTACTACCTTGTTTTGTAAACCTGGAACAGCTTGAGAATTGCCAACTTCTGGCGTTACAGGAATCACAATCCACTTCGACTTCAGCTTCAACAAATAGTGCTCGAAATTCGTCTTCTGGTGCGAAATCTTGGGCAACAGATTTCATTGGGTTTAGAAGAGGTATATATAATATGTAAATTTAATGAGGTAATATCGCACAGTAATTGTCTTGCGTGACTTTACCCCATCTCTAACGCGCGAAATAACCCCACTGCTATATCACAACACAAAATATGTTATAACCTGGAAAAGTAAAGCAAGAAAGCAAATTGTATTTATACATGCTCTAAAGGGATCAATTCACAACTTACTGCCACTGGGGATAACTGTTTAATATAATTTCAGTAAATGTAGCTTCACTTCTTAGCACTAAACAAATTAACTACATCGACATGACAAGACGACCACAGAAAGAATGGGTTTATAGATGTATTTTCCGCAGTTTGAGCTTAGGCCGCTAGACGAAAACACTGCTTAAATGTGGTTAATATATACAAGTTCTTTGCAATACCGATGCGCGATTTTACCCTCTGCGCGATATTCCCCCACCTTCCCCTATACATATCAAGAGCAATTCCGGTTTAATTGGAAATGCAACAAACTTCAAATTTTCAAATTCTTAAATAATTGAAATCTGCAGAAAATCTGTTATACTATACATTTCAATTTTTGACATTTTGATTAAGGATGGTGGATCAAACTTCTTCGAAAAAATATAGGTTGGTTACTAAAAATTGTTGTATAACAAAAATTGCCATCGCAGCAAGTAAGATATTTCACTTTCATCACTTTCGACTTTTTTATTTAGATAATAATTCTGAAAATAGTTTCACAGTACAATGTTGAGTTATTTCTTCATATTCTAGAAATAAGTCTTAAAATGAGCCATATTTTCGTTTCCAAAGCCTATTTTGACCATTTTTATTTTGTAACAACGAGTTTTGAACATTTTTTTAGTAATACAAGTACAGACAATGCATCTACGAGTATATCTAAAAAGACCAAGAAATTATTAATAATATGTATTATTACGTATAATGCAATTTTATTGATACAATTGACGAAATATTGATGAAATATTGATAATAAACATTGATGCTTTTATTGATTTCCTAATTACTCATCTTTTAGGCGACTATTGAAATATTTTGAAAGTACTTAACGTGTTTTTAGGTTCATTTCAAAAACAATTTTTTTATATTATCGTAGCGTCGTTTGATCGTCTAGTGTAGATACCTTACACACTTACACAGTATGTATTATATCAGCGTGAAGTTTATCAATCCACATAGGAAGGTCAAGTAGTGGCGAATGCTGCGTCATCGGAGAGGATGTTAGAAATCGTGGCGATAGTCCAAGAATGTCACTTTTCCGCGGACAACTTATCCATACACGATAAATGAAAAGGGCATCCTTTGGTTTCTTTTTATCATTATTTTTTAAAACTTGTGCACCAAACATAAGTACTATTTCTAAATTGACATTTGGATGGGGTGTCGGATCCTTATCAGAGATGAGTTTTAATAATACACATACGAATCTTGAAAACAATTTGAGCCAGCAAGTATTTGAAGTTAGAACTAAAAGTTACATAAAGAATGAACTGAACTCTAAAATATATTCACATATGAACCAGGTGTATTTCATGTAATTTCTGATGAAGAATAACAATAAACATTACTTAACGGACCTACACTTCTACACTTAATGGCGTGCTCCCGAGAAAGACATATGGTAGTTGCGGACCTTATCAGACCCACCGGTACATGTCGAGTCTTATTTCGACGCACTACTCCTGACACGGATATAAACGGATACCCTCGTTTATTGTTATTCGTCGTCACTTATATCACACTGCGATGGTGCACATAATAGTTAACGGAAATTATTCTCATGTTTCTAATGAGAGTTTAAGAACTTTTAAATGCTTTTAAAATCTCATAAGATACATAATAAGTCATTAACTTCTTTAGAAAAAATAAAATGAGTTATAAGGGTCTTAATTTTTATGAGAATCATTGACCTACCGATGAAGGTGGTTGCAACAAGATGATTTTTTTATGTTGCGGTCCTACATATTGTTTACAGAGAAAATTGTTTCATCTCAGAGAAGTGATGTAAACACTTATTATTACAATTCTTGGCACTGTTTATTAGACATTTATTACAAGTGTAATTTACTCATAATAGAATTTATAAACAACATGTTTTGGGACTGCGTGTATTTAAGTACCTCTTTTAAATAATTTACGTTTTAAATACAGTTTTCAACCAATGCGTCTATAATATATAAAATAATAATTAATTATGAAATTATAAGTAGTTATTACATTTTGCGTAAGGTATATGCAATTGATACAATTGGCGAAAGCAAACATTGATATCAGAAACTTTATTTTATAACTTTGTCTTTCTTACCAAACACGTCATTGTTTTATTATTTTTCTTATAAAATTTAGATAATTGGAAATGATAATTTTATTTCATATGTATTGTTCCCACATAGATTTTCTTTTTCAAAATTACAAACGAATCAAATAGGTCAAAAACCATGGTTTTGAGAAAATCGAGTTTAAAGTTTTTTAGAAGGATATTTCAAAAAAAAACTACTTACAATGTATTGTCCATGTTAAAAAAGAAGGTGAACAAGAAGGTTAAGAAAAATAATAAGAACACAGCGAAGCGTCGAAAATGCTGTTTCCAGACGCCTCGCTTTATACTTTCACTTATCAATTCTTCAAAATACTTCAAAACTAGAAGTATTGAAAACCGTTTTTGATAGTACTTTAGATAGAATCTTTTTTTTTTCAATGTGGGTCCTTAATTTTTGAATCTATATTTTTTATATCTTCTTCATCAAATTTCTATTATGAACAAAGTTTTAAACCTGAGAAATCCTAAAAGTGTCCCTAGAATATCCTGGCCTTATTTTACCAGAATTAGATATTTTCACCAGGTATCAGAACTGTCAAGTCCTGAAGTTTTTGTTATTAATTATTTATCCACCAAATTGATATCGCATAAACAAATGTAAAAGTTTTAAAGATCAGACAGATTTTATAGCAAATTCTTTATTCCTATGTTATTTCTTCATTTTATATTGACTTTACACGTTATTAAATTTCCATTTCACTCCATTATTCTCTTTTTAAAAACCTGTTTACGTCATGCCCAAACAATGTAAACAATAAAGCTCGAAACTGGACGTATTTTTTTTAAAGGTTTACTACACGTGTAATCCTTCGCATTTATCCAACAATGGGTATAACTTCTACACAACATACCAAGCGAACGATTTATGATGGTGCGCATTTTTTACACATTAATATCGTTAACAGTATGTAAACAGATTAATAATTAGCTACTTAACATTCCGCCTCGAGCATTCTTAATTTGTATGCCAATTGATTCTTCGCGTTGATGAGGTTTATGTGATAGCGACGTTTCGGTCACTTCCCGTCCTTCCGCATTGCCAATCCTCAAATAAATTTGCAACAAAGTTAAGTGATGAATAGCGTCAGTGTTGGCGTTTTGTAGGGGTCGCTATGAAAAGAAAAACCCATAGAGCCAAGTTTCCACAGAAAGAAATATCTGTAGAAATACATAGTCTAATGTTGGCCACAAACGACAGTTAGGTTGTGTAAAATTGCGTGGAATGGATATTTATATGCTTCTAACTACAAGTGTAAATGCATACATATATGTATATGTATTTTCCAAGTTGTGTAATTCATTACATAGTATAATAGGTATTGATTATCATATAACATAATACTGTATTTTTACATTCTATAAGAATTTTCGTTAGACTAAGTAGTTTTGCAAAATGTTTTTTCTGTGTATTGTTGATCACAAACATTATTTTCTAAATGAGATGGTAAAAGACAAGTTTTTACCATGGTTTATCCCTCAACCATTTACACAATCAATCTCATTTTCAAATAATATCCAGGTTTTTTGGATGTACAGGTTTACCATCCTATAACTGAATATCTCAAGACCTTGAAAAGTTTTCACCAGACTTCAGATAAACGTGGTTTTAACTTTGAACGGCTCGTATGAATGGATTGCTTCATTCATAATTTCCCAGAGGCGCGTGCGCAGTTGGTCCTAGGGCTGAACAGTTTCTGTTCATGGGATATTTACACTGGTATGATAGACAAAGATCAAATATAATTGGCGAAGTACAGTGTGCCTTTTTTTCTTAGATAATTATTTAAATGAAAATTGCACTGTATTCAGATATATTAAGGATTTTTAACATAAATGAGTTATTTTAACCAGGTATACCCAAATATATTAAAAAAATTGTCGCCAATAAAACAAGGTTTACATCCGATGAACAGATATTCATGTTTACTTGACAGCCGTTCAAGGTTAAAACATTTTTTAACGTTTGTCCTAAGTCTGGTTATCACTAATAAAAGTTAATGGACACAGTCTAGGGGAACGTGGGGGAATATCGACCGTCGGGCAAAATCGACCACTTTCAAATCTCATGAACTTGGCGCTATACGGGCGTAATATACCAACCGACCGAGAGATGGCCTCTTATGCGCCTTATTTATACGATTAGAAAAGTGCCATATCTCGTCCTCTATATACATATTGACAGTTCTGCTCGTGTTGCGTCGTTTCTTATTAAAACTGTGGTGCTGTTAACAAGGTAGGGAACTTTTTATACATTCTAAATGTATTGCATTTCATGTTTATAGGGTACTGCAGATATTCTTCCGTAATTTAGGTCAAATTTGGTGCACTTTTAATACATATTTTTAGTTAAACAAAATTTAAGGTTAGGTTTACCAGTTCGGGTAAAATCGATCATGCTGGTCGATATTACCCTGCAGTGGTCGATATTACCCTGCAGTGGTCAATATTACCCTACTACATTTGTGGCCTAATTATATTGATTTCAAATAAAGTGCACAATACATCCAAGCATTAGGTACATGTCAACATTTCATTTTAGATGCCGCGATTATACGTCCGAAAAACTGGACGTTCTTCGTGGACGGAGGATTCCATGAAAAGAGCAATAAAGGCAGTGGAAGAAAGGACATTATCCATCAGGCGCGCCGCACAAATGTTTGATGTTCCATATGGTACTCTCCAAGATAGGCTAAAAGGTAGATTTCAACCAAAAAAAACTAACGTTGGGAAGAAAACCTGTCTTTTCCGAAAGTCAGGAAAAAGAAATTGTTGAGACCATATTAAAACTGTCAAAGTTATTTTATGGATTGACAGCTCAAAGCATAAGAACATTGGTTTTTAAATATGCAGAGACAAATAAAATTACACATCCTTTTAATAAGGAGAAGGGGATGTGTGGCAAGGATTGGATCTATTCATTTATGCGACGTTATCCGCAGCTTAGTTTTCGCAAACCGGAAGCTACTAGCCTTAGCAGAGTTTTTGCATTCAACAGAGGCAAAATGGATGTTTTTTTCAATAATCTAGAGTTACTATTTGAAAAATACCATTTTGAAGTTCATCGCATCTACAACGTTGACGAAACGGGTATTTCCACTGTCCACAATCCGGGTCGTATATTGGCAAGAAAAGGAGAGAAGCAAGTCGGTGCGGTAACAAGCGGAGAAAGGGGACAAAATACTACGATTGTATGCTGTTTTAGTGCATCAGGGCAATATATCCCGCCCATGTTTATTTTTAAGAGAATGAGAATGAAAGATGGCTTGGAAAAAAAATGGTCCGGCAGGCGCGATATACAAATGTTCCGAAATCCGGATGGATTACCGAAGAGTTGTTTACGGAATGGTTGCAACATTTTGCCAAATATGCTAATGCTACTCCAGAGCAACCTATTCTTCTAATACTGGATAACCATTCCACTCATTCTTCTTTAGCTTCTTACACTTTTTGTCGAAATTCTGGCATTCATTTACTATCGCCCCACCCCACACATCTCACAGGACACAGCCTCTGGATGTAACTTTCTTCAAGTCCTTGAAAACTGCTTACCACCAAGAATGTGATAAGTACATGAAAACTAGAAATTATGAAAAAATCAAAGACACTGATATTGCCGAACTTTTTTGGAAATGCCTACAATAGGGTGACCACGATAGAGAAGGCTCTAAACGGATTTAAGACCACCGGAATATTTCCCCATCAATCGTGATGCGTTTTGTGAGGAAGACTTTGTACCTCTCCATGAAGATAATAACGATGCGCAAAATACAACGGCTTCAGGAGATTTACCATTGCAGGAAAATACATCACAGAATATTTTAGAACCCGTAGAACCCACACAGAAGACTCCTTCTCCAGAACCAGGGCCAAGTGGATTGAGTGGAACTGTTCCAGGAAGATTGAACAGATTACGTAATAATAGATTGTCATCAAATTCGTCTGATTCTGAATTCAGTTTGGAAGAAGTTGTGGAAGACAGTCTGAGTGATGATGGTGATAAAACCTTGAAAATTAAAGGAAAACCGGAAAATACTTCTTTTCAAAACTTATGTCCACCTCCAGTGTTCCAACCAAGAATTTCACAGCGAAAAAGGCAACATTCTCAAATATTAACATCTACCCCATTAAAAGAGCAGCTCGAAAATAAGATATTAAAAAAAAACAAAAAAAGGGAGGAAATGACAAGATTAAGAAGATCACAAGAAAAATTACAGGTAAAGTGGAAAACTCCGGTTGGACACGAAAGAGAAATTGATGAAATCTCTAATAGATGAAGTAACGAAGCAATTTTACCGTTTTAGACATATTTGTACAAATACTTCTATTTAAAAACTCAGTAGTGCTTAAGTAGTCGATATTCCCCCACTCTCCCCTATATTTACAGACTACAGTAATACAAATTTTCTAAAATATTTCAGTGGTACGCCCTTACGTGGAATAGGATGAAAAAATTACATAATGCCTTTGTTTTTTACATTTTCAAAGAGAATATTGCCAAAGTTTAAAAAACCTTAAAAGTCAATAACAGAAATTGAAGAAAAATCTGTTGTTGAAGTAAATACAAAAATATAACAAAAACTAAAGATAGCAAGTTTAAAAAATTAAGACAGATACAACATGTCATCGAATCGCATTGAGTGTGCTCTAAAAACTATGCCCAAGTTATTAACTTAAACAAAAAAATATTTTTTATTTATGCAAATTGAGACTTCCAACTTCTCGAGCATGTAAAGGACGCTATTGTCGATCTGCCGGTTTCATAGGTATTTTTATTTTTTTTTTAATTCAAATTTTCGTTTTAAAAAACATATTTAAGGTTCATCAAATATTAATTGCCTTTTTAAATTATACTTTCACATAGGTATATCTAATTAATTTTGGTTCAGTTCAAATTCATCAACAGATATTTTCGTTTTAAAAAACATATTTAAGGTTCATCAAATATTTAAGTAAGATTTCAAAGGGCCTTATTTAAAATTATACTTTCACCTCTAGGTTCAAAAGAAAATCTGTAGAAGAATCAGATAAGAGAAAAAATATATAGTACGATGGTAATGTAAAAAATAAAATATAGGTTCAGTTCAAAAATTCAGTTCCAACCCCAAGTTAATGCCAATGTTTGTCTTAAAAAAAGATAGTCATACGACTGACCCAAATTTTATATTTTTATCTATTTTTTTACAGTACCTTGCATGTGTCCTGTGTGATATATAATATTTAATTTTCCCATATTTATTTAAGTTCCCATATTGCCGTTTGCCACGCCATTGCCGCAGGCGAGTCAACCATGGCGCGATCACTCTGCCAACACGTTCTAGCTGTTACATTGCGCCTTATTAGCATTGATTGTCCTCTATTCGAGCCTTATTCAAATTAGAATGACTTAGACGCGTGGTGCGATCTTAACCGGTGTTTCTAGGCAACTAATGTACATAGAATCGACATTAGAGCCAAAGTCCAACTATTAAATATTCTGGTTGGATCTTCTTAATAGTATCGAGAAAAAATAATATTATAAGAGTTGTAGGTATAATCAATTTACGAGTATACAATGTTTTTTTCAGAAGAATTAAATATATTTTCTTTGTATATCCTCCCCTTTTTTTTTACAAATACATATAATTCTTTTCAGAGCATATTTAAGATAAATGGCTAAATAGTATCCGCACTTGAAAAAATACGATATGCAGTACATACAGGGTTTGTCCGGAAAGTAATGTCAGTGAATTTTTTTCCCGAGACTGTACGCGCCAGCCCGCGCTTTACGGGCGGGGATTGTGGTGGGGGAATTTGGCAACAAGATCCAACAAGCGTCAGTTGGCTACCGGTCGTTGTAGCCAACGGTCTCATCACTCGTTCTTTGAGAGTCGTTACAGTGACCCGGTGCAAGAAAAAATGCAACGTTCGCTTGAGCAACGCATGGCTATCAAGTTTTGTGTGAAACTGCAGAAGAGTGCTGCGGAAACCATTCCAATGTTGCAGAAGGCTTTCGGCGTCGATTATCTTTCGGACAGGCAAAATTTCCGGTGGCACAAGGCCTTCGCAGAAGGTCGGGAAGATGTCAACGACGAGAACCGCGCTGGATGGCCATCAACCTCCAGTTCCGACTACAATGTGAAACGTGTGCGTGACTTGTTGAACACTGACCGTCGTTTAAGTGTCCGTTTAATTTCCGAAACATTAGACATTACGAAAAGCATTGTTCACGAAATTGTATCGGAGTCTTTAGGAATGAGGAAGGTGTACGCGAAGCTCGTGCCAAAAGTGCTAACGGACGATCAAAAAAGCGAGGCGCGTCGAAACCTGCCAAGAACTTTTGGACACCTGCGAAGACAACCCGCTTTCCTTGATGACGTCATTACCGGGGACGAAAGTTGGGTCTTTGAATACGATCCAGAGACGAAGAGGCAAAGTGCGGAATGGCACACGTCGAACTCCCTCGCCCCAAGAAGGCCAGGATGTCCAGGTCAAAGATCAAGACAATACTGATTGTCTTTTTTGATTGCCGGGGATTGGTCCATCACGAGTTCGTTCCGCAGGGGAGAACCGTAACCGGAAATTTTTACGTCGAGGTTCTGAAGCGGCTGAAACGCAGGGTGAATCGCGTCCGCTTAGACATCTCAAAATCCTGGAAGCTTCACCACGACAATGCGCCTTCGCACATCTGCTTCCTCGTGGCCGATTACCTCGTCAAGGCAGGCATCACCGTTGTTCCCCAGCCTCCCTACAGCCCCGATGTGGCCCCCCAGACTTTTTTCTGTTTCCGCGCCTCAAAACCCCAATGAAAGGACTGCATTTTGGGTCGGTGAAAAACATTCGGAAGGATTGCACCGACGCTTTAAAGGCGATTCCGGAAAACGACTACCGTGCGGCTTTTGATGCGTGGAAGACCCGCTGGAACCGATGTGTGGACGCAGGAGGAATGTATTTTGAAAGTTTCTAAAGATTTGTACACATAGAACCAATAAAAACCATTTTTCAAAGCTCACTGACATTATTTTCCGGACAAACCCTGTATAAGACATAAAGGCCCCATCAAATCAGACGTTGCAAACAATGTCCACGCTTGAAAAATGGAAAAATTTCACTTTCTATATGATGTTACTACACACAAAAATTCATACGATTTATAAAAATAACCGTGGACGCACTGTATATATCTACAGTGCAGCAACAGTAACTTTGCCCTTGGCCGCAGTAGGCAACAACTTACTCATTTCTTTTGTATGTACCTGCAACCGTGAACGCTTCTAGAAGTACAGTCTGTTTATTGTTTGTTGCTGTGTGTATCTCTTATATCTCTGGAGTATGGTCGTACTATGTCGTACTACGTTCGTAGTGCACAATTTGCAAAGAATATTGAATTGCGGAGATGTAAAATGTAACACAGTGTGAGGTTATTTGCGCCCTTTTTTGAAACTTTTGTAGAATACTGTCGAAACTACAGGGTGATCACATACTTCTGAGTGTCGACTAACTTCCTTATTTTAAATGGAACACGCTCTGTACATTCAAATTTGAAAAGAACAAGTTTATATCATAACATAGTATAAATCATACATAGTATAAATCATACATAGTATAAAAAAAAGTTGCTTACCGCTGTATGTCCCTATCTATCTGCTACCTATGTGCTTGATCTTTAAAACTACCAACTGATTTTGATGGTTTTTATAGAAGAGTGATTCAAGAGGAGGTTTATATGTATAATACATCATAATATAGTAGAGAAACACTGATAATTTTGGGTTTCTAATGTGAGTCGTAAATAAACACATTTTTTTGCGCTTACATTGCAAATGGCTGAACCCTACGAGATAGATCAAAATAATGTACTACAGTATTGTACACCTTAAAAAGGTCTACAAAAGTCCGCGATGGTATATGTCTATCTCTTAGGGATAACCCACAATAACCATTTATATAATAATATAAAAATAAAAACTCGATGAACCAGCGGTCAATTAAATTTTTAAGCTTTGCTGTCTACATTCATAGCTGATAGCAACAAAACCAAAGAAAATCGCTAATATCCCCGTTTGTTACTTTCACCCCGATGATGTGCATATAACAAAAAAAGATGCTTAGATGAACTTACATGAACTTGTACAACTGAAAAAATATAGGATATTTCATTTGAACTAAACAAGTCATCCCAATTTGAAGTTGACGAATTGCAACATAATATTGTAACTAAATGAAACACCGGGTATAACGTTTTGATTTTGTTTTAATTGCAAAGAGTAGAGACCACGTTATCTTTCTACGACATGCCAGAAATGAAATGAAGGTCTACCACCCAAAAAAAAAGTTATATAGGTTTTTCCTGACATCTGTCTATTTTTTTTAAACAACATCAATTTTTTCCGAATTGGTTTACATATAGGTTGTGATACATGTTTCGGCTCAAAATTGTGTACTTTCCAATTTTAATTGGAAAATTTATAGGGTGTTCCATTTAAAACTAGGAAATTGGTCGTCGCCCAGAAGTATATGTATATGAACGGCCTGTATATAGTATATGAACGTAATAAGTATATGAACGTCCTGTATGAACGTATATGAACGTCCTGTAAGTCCGGCAATATTTAAAAAAGTGACAAAAATGGTGACAACGATTCTATAGACCAAATATTCACTAGAACTGTTAGTAAAATTTCGTTTGAAAATGTTCGTGCTTTGTTTAAAGGTTTTTGTGAAATGTTTGGTTTCGGAAGTTTTGCTACTCTAGCCTAATCTATTAATTATGTGCCTAACAATAACCTAAAATATCATGCTATGATGAGTCTATTATGCTTTCTTAGTAAATACCTACGAGAAATCCAGACTTTACCATCCGCCACTGACTGGAACAGTGTACAGTTCCTAATTATGCTCATCTTTATTAGTGGGTTTTCGCCCACTTAAAGTGCTTTTTTTTTCAGTCAAATTATAATCATTTCTTATGTAATGGAGAGGTTAACGCGAATTATTAAGAAACTGTACTTCCCACTATTAATACGAGTATATGGGTTTTTTTGAAACAGAAAGTAAAAAAAGAATTCCGATAATTCAGTGTCTATATTTTCAACCAGTGCGCTGAGATAAAAATACATCATTGAGTAAATGACCGCCGCTTATATTATCCAACATATGTACCTACATATGTATATATAATGTATTTGTATGTCATTACAAAGAATCGTGCCAAGATTTGCTCAAAATTTTAGTAATTAGGTCACATGAAATATCGAAATTATTGACCCTTAATTGAACGCTGTATATCCTATAAATGTGACCGACAAAAAGTTTGTAATATACCAGACAAAATTATTAGTACATATATACAATCAATAGTATCAACAATTCATTATTAGGTAACCTAGAATCACGTTTATCCCATTGTTGCTAGCATACCGAGACATTGACATAAGATATAAAAAAAAGGTAGATGGCAGCAATATACTCGTACTAAACAAACATTTTTTCAAACACATTTTGTCGTGGTAATGTGTTTGATGGTTTCATTTAGAATTTTACAAAAAAGTAACCACGGGACTATACTTTCAGTTATCATATTCAGACATAGGTCATGTTCAGAATATTTTTGTTTCTTTTACTGTGTCTGCGTACATATAACTTACAAAATAGCATATAAAAAACATTTTCGTGAAAAATAAAGTTTATTTGTATATACAAAAACAGGACAAGTGGGTAGTACGTGTATATTAAATACATATTTTTAAACACGAAAATGCCTTCAAAAGTTAGAAAAGAAGAGAAAGGTTGCGAACTGTCTACAGAAACTTGTAGTGTCATAAAGCTAAGGGTGCGTCCATTAATTACGTGAGGATTTCGGGGGGGGAGGGTTGAGCCGAATCTCATCTAATCTCACTTTGGGAGGGGGGGCGAATATCGCGTAATTTTTTCCGCTAAAGAACATAGTAAAATTGGGTTGAATTAAGTAAAACATGACCCTTCACTAAAATATGGACAAATCTTATACAATACATTCGTGTCTTGCGAAGCCCAAGTTGCACAGTGCGGTTTTACGCGCCCCGTAAGCCGCACGTTGCAGCGTACAAGCTGAATGGCAGCGACGCACAGATAAGTTCCGACTTGCTTTATTTACGCTCGTAAGTGTTTCGTTACTCGACGACTCAGTCTACGCTATCACGTATTTAAAATGAGTTATTTAAGAATAGACATCCAAAAAAAACGTCATCAAAGTTGGCCAAGAAAAAAAGGCGTATTTCTATTCTTAATCCAATTTATAACCTTATTTACTTGTCACATCATATGACAGCCATTGTTCATTTTACAAGTTGTGACAGCTACTTGTCAAAAGTATGACATAACCGAAAAGCTTAGACATGACCGTTATTTCCATCTCTCTCGTTTAGGCCGGAGTTGATGCCGTTTTTTTTTTTTTGGATGTCTATATTTTATTGTTTCATTCTCAATGTGACTCTAGCCTACTTTCTAAGCAATCTTAACCCTTTGCGGTCCAATTTTATTTTCATGTGTATTTTTCCTGGGTCCCATTTATTTTGCGCAAATTCGATTAAAATAATAAATTATATGTGGAGGGTTTTTTTATGGAGTTTTTGCAAAACTGTACCTATTTATTTTTTATTATCAATTTATATTACTAAAAATACATTTTGCTGTTTGTAATTTCTTTCAGTGTGATATCTTGAAACATTCGCCAGCATGAAGTCCAGGCTTTCGAGTGCAGGTGTCGCAGAAGTAAACTGTTTCCCTTCGCCCTCCTCGTACTTTTCGGTTACTACAAACTGCACAATCCTTGGAATTACCTCTCTCGTTTGGGAAAATAAAATGAGGCTGTTTATTCAGCCGTTCTTCTGTTTCTGATGTTGATGGATGTTTCTGATTCTGATGATGTTGGTGGATGATGATTCTGATAGGATGCCTTTCCTAGATCTGTTGGGATTTCGAACATCTCCAACAAGTTGTTGCACCAGTGATTTTTTTTACTTGAGGTGACTTTTGTGCTGCAAACCATCTTGACGCTTCTGAATACTATACAGTATGTAGCTGTTTACTATTGCCACTTCTAGAAGCCAGAAAAACATTTTCCTCCACCATTTGAGTGATTTCCTTGTAAAACCATAGCTTGCAATGTAATGATCGGGCACGATCAATAGCTCCCATATTTTTTTGTGTAGTCGAGAATGGCAACAGGTTTTCTAATGTCTTCTATATCACATATTTTGTTTCTTCTCTGTACCAACTGGGATTCTGGGTTATGATATGTAGAAAGGATATGGACATTTCTTTTATCTTATGAAATCTTGATCATTCTGATCCCCGATTTTCCACCTGGAGATCTCATCCTCATCCATCTACTTTCTGCACCAGTTTGCTCCTCACTTTCATCTTCTTCGTTATCATATCCCTCCCCATCTTCATCCTCCACGTCACTTTCTTCCTCGACACTATCAATCTCTTCAGATTCAATTTCAGAGTCACGAAATTCGGAATTGTCTGTTTTTGAGTTTCGCCTTCTTTTCCGTGATGTTGATGTCATTTGGTTGTCTTTTCCTGCAAGTTTCCCGTTTTCCAGATATGCAAAAAAAAATTGAATACAAACTTACCAAAAATAATAGCAGGATTGAGTTGAATGCAATATCCAAATATATTCCCAATTTGCGGTACACTAGTACATACCACTTACAAACTGTTTGAAACCAAATGAAATTTTTATAAAATAATGTTTAGAGTTAATATTCTAAATTGTAATAAAATTATATTCTACTTTACTATACTAACTGTACCCTCCGAAAATCAAAATAGAATTGATAAAGAAAGGCAGAGGATAAAAAAATGTTCTATTCATATTCTTTCTTCAAATAGTAAACGTCATCATTAGTCTCATAGAGTCATTCATAAATTATGAAATAAATAGAAGTCGAAATTTGCTATTGATATGTTTTATAAACACAGTTAGTTATAAAAAAGTACATACAGATAATACAGAAACATGAGAAATGTTTATGTTAGCTTAGCACGAGAACAAAGGTTAATTTATTCTGCGGGGCTGCCCCGACATGGGACCGCAACTAACTGTGGACTAACATAAACATGAGAAATGTTTATGTTAACATGGAAAGGAGAGAAGGTTAATTTATTCTGTGGCGGGGCTGCCCCGACATGGGACCGCAACTTGATAATTTTAATGTCGGGGCTTTCCCGACATAGGACCGCAAAGGGTTAAATACTAGTCTTAACAATTAAAAAAAATATAAAGCGAATTCAATTTTTTTTTATTTTTTTTTTAGAATAAATCCAACGCATTCACACTAGAAACGCACGTTTTGAAAAATCTCAGGTGAGATTGGAGGTTGTGTCAAATCTCACGAAATCTCACCGGGGGGGGGGGGAGGGCGGGGGGTCGCTAAAAACGCCTCACGTAATTAATGGACGACCCCTAAGAGATGAGGACAAAACACTTTCGGAAACTAGAAATATACTAGGCAGACCTCGTTCGACAATTCACAGTGACTGAAAACTTTGCAGAGAGTGCTTGAAAAAAATTTTGTTAATAAAAAGAAATTATCTTTAGATCTGAACAAAGTAGTAGCAACATTGTGATTTGATTAAAATTTTCATACCCCACTAAATGGAATTCTAAATATAAACACGTTTGTCAAAAAAACTTTGTTAATATTCCGTTAACTAACCCCATTCCTCGAGACTGGATCATGTCCTTTTATTTTATATGTCCCTGTGTATTTATCTATTTATTTAAGGAATATGTACCGACATCATTTCGGGGGGTTTCCCCGAGGGTCCATTTCCTTGGATCCAAATTTCTGACTGTGCTTGTAGCTGGGCTGGTAATTTAATATGAAATACCGCTATAATAATTCAGCTAATAAATGGGTAACGCATTAAAATTTTTAGCTACTCTCATTAATTCATCCTTGAGATACATTTAAGATATCTACGCGTGTTAGTTTTATAAAAAGTACCTATTTATTACATAAAAAAACACACAAATTTTGCTATAGATACGAACAAAACAAAAAAAGTTTGTTTAGTCGCCTATTGTGATGGATGATGAAAAAGCATGTGAAAATATAAAAATTGACACGGTTTGTACAAACGGACCATTTTATTGAAATCTATTAGGTATTACCATGACTAGTACTAGTATTAATATGCCTAAATTTCAAATAATAGGACAAATTTCACCATTGCTAATACCTAATCCAATAGATTAAATTATTCCTGTATAACTAAAACAGATGCCCACACTACCACTCTACTACAGTAGGAGCATATGATATATATAGCTTGCCTAGAGCATAAATTTGCCTTTATTTCATTTTTTTTCTTGACTAAACGTGTCGGTTAGTTAGTGACAGGTGACGGTTGGATAATAAGCAGTTTTAAAATTGAACCCTGGCAACAAATGTCTTATAACTTCTATAAAAAATCTCTAATTATCATTATATCCTTCAATTGTAAATTGCTTTTAATTGTCAATCGTGGTGGAGGAAAAACAGCGGTGTTATAGCTCTGTCGCAATAGTTTTAGTGTTGGTGGTAATGGATATGTTACAATATTTGTTAGAAATATGTTATATCTTGGAAAACAAGATGTTCCGTTTGATTTTCCCGAAAAATTGAGGTTGAGCTTAATGACAGTTGCACTTGATCAATGCACATTATGAATTACAGTGCGCATGAACGTAAATTTGCACGTGATTAGTAGATGTTATTGCAGGTGTTAGAAATCCCACAAATTTTTGGAATTGGCTAACATTAACACAACACTAACATAACTGGGAACAAGTGAATTAAATAATATATAATTTGGGGTTTAACATTAAATTAAAAATTAACAGTCATCAACATACACACTATTGTGGCAGAAGAGTTCATATATACTGATAATGAATTTGTTATATTTTGAAAGAAAACAATTTAGCAAAACTGTATTAAACAGAAGTAGAAGACAAGGTGTATGTATCTGTTTTTGGGTTCCAAAATCTGTGGTGGCATCATTGGTCCGTACTTCTTTCAAAATGAAGATGGTAACAGCGTTATAGTAAATTGAACACGTTACAGAGACATGTTAACTGATTTTTGGTAGCCGCGATTGGACGATTTGGACCTGGACGAGCTTTGGTTCCAGCAGGATGGAACAACGTGTCACACAAGCCGTGAAACAATCAATCTTTTGCACACTAAATTCGGTAACCGTGTTATCAGCCGTTTTGGAGATATTAATTGGCCATCGCGCAGCTGCGATTTAACACCGTTGGACTATTTTTTATGGGGACATGTTAAGGACCGTTGTTACTCCAACGATCCACAAACAATTGACGCACTGAAGGAAAACATCAATCTAGTTATTCGTGCAATAGAGCCACAAATAATCGAAAATGTACTGCAAAATTGGGTGAATAGAAAGAACTACTGCCAAGCTAGCCGCGGCGGCCATTTAACTGATATTGTTTTTCGTAAATAATGGGACGGCATACTTTCTTGAATAAAGCAACAATCTCTTAAAAATATTCAACGATGTAGTTTTAGTAGCAATTTTAAAAAGAAACCATCTGATGGCCCACCCTATACAAAAAATATGTTATATGTATGTAGTGAACTGTTTATGTGCAAACTTCGAACGTAGAAATTAAAGAAAACATCCAGTAAATTCGCACAGCGTTTCCTGTTAAATTTCCAAAGTTCAAAATTACATAAATAATTTTAGGTGAGATGTAGTCAAATTGTTTGTTAAACACTTTGCTAAGAATATATCCCAAAAAGATAAACTATCATAATATCAAGGCCAAAAATATTGGTCACTAATGCCAGACAGAAATAATAAACCTTATGAAAGACAGAAAGATTGATAATTACAAATTATGTCAGTTTAATAAAACTTGCGTCAGCTCTTTGTAGAACAGGTAGAAAAGTGAAAAACGTGAACACATTATACGTATTCGTGATTATGTCTAGTCTGAAATCTACTGAATAGGTTTACTCGACTACTTTCACAAAACTCCTACGCTGCATCAAAAGTTTCTAGAATGGAGATTTTGCAAAGAAATTCAAACTTTTAACGCTTCAAGATAAAGCATAAAAACTAGATAAAATTTAAGAGGCGCAATGAGAATTTGAAATTAAATTATCTGCTTCAGTAATATGTTTAATATTACTGAATAATAAGTTTTAAAATAGCACCCTGTTAACGAAAAAAAAATACAGTATAGCAAATAAAAATTTTAAAAAACACAAAACTTTCTAATTAATAGTAAGTATAATTGAAAAAATGTGACTAGTAATGTGAAGATGGACTATTTTTGAGTTGTGCAAAATAATATTTAGAAAGTAAGTACCTACAGCCAGCAGCATAGGTATTCGTACACCCACTTTTTGGAGGCTGATTAAATTCGGATAATTTTGTAATAGTGTTGATTTTTGTTGCTTCTGATAAGATTCTCAGCCTGTGAAATTCTGCGTCTAATACGCCCAAGTTGAAGGTAATATGTCGATTGTGTAAAAAGATCTCGCTAAAAAAAATAACTGCGATGTTTTATAAAAACCGTAATAAACTCCAAAAATATTAAATCCTTTTCTTGGACTCATTTTAACTTTTAGAGGACAAGAAATCTAGAATACTGGCTCAAAATAAGGTTCCTCATCTTTTTTAAAACAGCATTATTTTGAGATTTTAGGGTCATTAGGGTATTATGAATCTGAAGTCATATTTTACAAATTCAAGGTAGCGAATATAATATGGCGAACAAATCCTATATGAGGAACAACATTTTTAAATTTGCTAGAATTTGGACTGAAAACTATATATGTACATTTGTTTTTGAGGTCGCTGATTACGAATCTGAAATCAGATTTTTAAAATTCATGATGAAGGATTCAATATGGGAAACAAAAATCTTAAATTTGCTCGAAATCGAACTGAAAACTGTACACATTGGTTTTTGATATCGCTGATTATGAAACTAAAATCTTATTTAAAAAAATCAAGATGGTGGACCCAATATGGCGACGAATAGTTTGTAATCCAATCAAGTGTGGAATAAAGTGTGTGTTTTTAGCATCACTGATTACGATTTGGGGGTTGCTAACGACAAATATTATGTCAGATTTTTGGAATTCAGTAATTCAATGAAGTGTGGAATAAAATCTCCATCCATTTGTTTTTAGCATCATTGATTACGATTTGGGGGTTGCTAACGACAAATATTATATCAGATTTTTGGAATTCAATACGACATCGGCCAGTTCTGAAAAAGACAGGCAGAAGTGAGACGACAGATACGAAGCAACCGCATACACATTGAAGGTAATGAGGGAATAAGACCGGCCCACTCACCATCTGCGCTAGTCGTTAGAACGAGAAGTGTAGAATTTATCCTTTTTCACAACCGGCTGATGTCAGCTTTACACATACTGTATATGAGCTCTTCTCGAGGCTCTCCTTTCGCATTATCCAGAACTAACGACGTGGAAGTAGAGAGAGTGAATTGAGGAAGAGATGAATATGTCACGTTTCGGTGACATTTGCAGTATCATTACGTGACAAGCAATCTCAATCGATCTCAACAAGTGATGGTTTCTGTAAAAAAGTAAAAATTCCGAAAAATGGAAAAGAAAATAATGCATATTTTTTCGTTTCCGCAACTGCTAACTTGCATTCGCCATTATGAATCCGCCATTTTAAATTTCAAACATCTAATAACAGATTCTTAAGAAGCAATGTCAAAATTTCCCAGGGCAGTCATTTCTAAGTCAAATAATTGATTTTTTTAAATTTTTTCAAAGTGGAAAAACATTAGCTTTAGGTACCCTTCCCGGACGGGAATCCAGTACACTGGCCCGACCCAAGATCAACACTTTACCCATGGTCAATCTATGATATAAGATACTTTTTTTATGCACTTTCAATACATTGATCATAAGCTGCCCGTCTTCTAAAAAAGGGAAATTTTCGGAATATATATCTGACTAACTGAACCATTTCCCAAATTTTTTCCTAGACGTGAAAAATTTCTAAAGTAAAGAAATCAATACTTTAATACAAAAAATTATCAGAATTTAAGCAACTTTAAGAAAGTGGGGATATAAATACTTTCATCGTTAACTGAATACCTACAGATATAAATCCGCTATAATATTTGTATTTTAAAGAACTATGGAAATGCGAAACAGAAGGCGTACTTGCCAGGACAAAGTCCAACTAACACACTGACATATTTAATCCGATAGGTATGCCGGAGCCAATACTATTTTTAGGATTAATTTAGTTTCAACATATGAATTTGAAGTGTTGGTCTAGTATTTCAACTGGAAGCCTCGTACTATATTTTAAACATCAAAGGAAGTGGAGAAGTCAATACACTTCTTCCTGAAAAAACATAAACATTGGCAACGATTCGTAACTAAACACACTTACACATTTCTCTCAAGGACAAAAAGAAGTTAACATAACAAAAAAAAAAAACGAATTAACAGTTCTCAAAGATAAAATCTCATAACATGCGTGGTTTTAAAATTTGAAAATGGGTGAATACATACATATGTAAATAACATGTACATATGTATGTATGTATTATACATACAAGTATGCACCAATTCACTCACTCCAAACAAATCAGGAAACATTTTACTTGTACCTTATACCTTTAAAAACTTGTGTTAAATATTTTATAAGTCGATTCGGACAAACCAATAAAATATATTTTTAATTATTAGTATTCAAAATGCATTTTCGTAAAAACATTTACATTTCATCTTAAAAATAACGAAAACCTACTTTTCTATAAGCCCAACAGTAAAAATAAGAATTCCACTTAAAAACATAAACTCATATACGTCACCTAAATTAAAATGTTTTCCTTTGTGGTAAAATCTCCGTCACTAAATTTACTTTCGTAATACCTATATTTCCTTCAAACAACGAAAACACAATGGACTAGATAAATAAAAATTTTCCACGTTCCATATCTAGCGTAATATCATCAAGGCTATTTCGCCGAATGATCTGTTTGAATTGGTAAATTCATTGTTAAGATTATATCAACAACACGCTATCTGATTTGATGAACTATATTAACACAATTATTACGAGCATATCTTTACGTCTTTACGCAAAATTTATATGATGATTATTCTGTTTGCAAGGCATGTATATAAGGAAAAACATCGGCTAATAAAGGTCAAATGATTTTGTTCTTTGACCTAATTAAAAATTCCAGTGTCAGAATCTATATCATTACTACATAATGTTCAATTCGATACCTAACGTACTATTTATCTTCTTAAATTGTGAAAAAATCTTAAAGGTATACAGTACGACCCATTTAAAACCTGAACACCTGCAGTACAATCAAAGTCTGTAAAATAGTACCATAGGATACAAAACTGTACCATAAACAACACAAAATAAGTAATACAAATAAAGAAAACAAAACATGTACCATAGGATAGAGTGACATGTTTTACTTGCAAAAGCCAAGGCTCTCTGCAATTTAATTTATTTTTTATGAATTAATATTTTGCTGAATTAATTTCGAAATTCAATATTCCAAACTAAACTTGGTACATACCAATTTTAAGGGATATAATTCAATGGTACATCCAGATTTTTTGTATAAAAAATAGTTAATATGGTTTTCTGAATTTCAGTTATTAAAAAAATCACACTAGGCTTTTGTCTTAGTAAGCAAAATGCATTAACCTGTCCTAAGGTACAGTTTTTATTACCATACATTAAAAAAAATCAGTAAGTCGTACAAAAAATTAATGTTTTAAAAAGGTTTCCAAATTTTAAAGTCACATTGTACATGAACTCAACATAAGAACGTAAAACCTAGGTACATACCGTCAAAAAAATTGTAAAAACAAAATTCATTCATATAGAGAGACGAGAAACCATGGAACATATGTAAATGCCTCAATCTCAAAAGAACTTGAAACCTAAACTAAAAGTTGTTTGAAAATATCCAGTATGTGTTGTAGGGAACTACAATCTGTATTACAGAAATTGTTAATGACATTCTAGCACTTCAAAATCTTCAGATAATACTGAATTATCTTACGTGTTTTTTGCCTATCTCTTAGGTTCTCATATTGATTGATTTTGTTCTGATGTTGATCTTGAATCCTGATCAAATATTGCCTACAGCACATTCCTTACAGCACCTACTAGAGATGTTGCAGTTTAGATTTCAGGTTCTTATGATGGATGTATTCAGGTTTCACGGTTTCTAGTCTCTTGTATTCACCTAGAACTGTCGCCAATAGTTCCCAATGTACATACTCTGTACTTTTCTGAGTGTTCTCACAAATTTGTTGGTATTATGTAGGTACCTACATATGTTTTAGATTCTTAGGTTTGGGGTTTCTAGATTCAATATCATTTAAAAGTTGTGGAGTATATCGGAGTGTTTTTGACTGTTTCTGGACGAAGCAGAGCCTTGTCTTGCACTCCTTTTCTGTCAATATGCCTCCGTACATTGCCGTCACATTGTATTTCCAAAAAGGGCCACTATGCAACTGAAATTGTATGACGTGAGCTATGGAACACCTTCTTACGACGCCTCAATTTTTGGACAAAGGGGGGAAAAGTAAAAGTAAAATTGATGTGGAACGTCCCATATGCACATGTGTCCTAATTCTTCTATGCTGTTGCTTCCGTTTCTAAACTGAAAAAAGCTCTAGAATTAAAATAGTATGACCACGCAAAAATTGTTTAAACATTTGCTTTCTTTAAGAATGTCTTTTTGTAAGTCTCTCTAATATCTTCTAATCATCGCCTTGTTTTCATTAAAAATAATGTAGATTCTCTTATAATATTTATCAAATAAATAAAGCCCGTTCATCTGCTTCATCTAAATATTGACATTTACAATTAGAATCCCTAAATTGATGAATATGAGCTCAGAAACTTCGAAACATTACTATCCTGATGAAGATCGTTAACCTTACCCGATATATGTACATATTTATTTAAATCTGTTCTCATGAAATAGAGGGACGGAATGAGCAGATCAATTTAACCAGTCACATGAATAAAAGCTTCCATTAATTTAATCATCGCCATGTATATAATTGTTAGCAGAAACGCTCTGCACATTGCGTAGCAGGCGCGATAGAAAATTCGTTTATCAAATATTTGCGTCAAGTGCACGATAGCATTGAATAGACTTTGAAACTTATATGGGCGATTAAAAATAGCGAACGGGCTACTTAAAACTAATAGGGTTTCTAGTGGCTTATGAAGGCTTATATAATGATTTCTGAAAATATTCTGGCGTGTCGTGCTCAAGTTTAGGTGCAAAACAATGCGTAAGTATGAATATATGTGTTAAAATTATACTTTTATATTCTTGTAGTAGCTGTAGCAAGGTGAATGTTAAGTCGATGTATCAGAACAACAGCTTAATCAAGTTTGATATAACATTTGTGGCTTGTGGCTTCTTGTGCAACTGCTTGAAGCTCAGTTAAAGTAAACCTTAATCCCGTAGCTGTTATCCGTAATTGTTATATTTTTTATAATAATAAATGCAACACTAAACACTAAGTAATTTAACTTTAAACACTACTTAAGTAGTAACTTACTTGCAGTATAACGAATATTATACTGCAATGTTTGAGAATCTAGATTTGGCAGGACATTTGTCATAGCTTGACTTACTGGAGATTTCGGTGAACACTGGCGTTTTTATTTATATGAGTCTGGAGTGCCTGCATGTAGAATGAGTAATCGTATTTTGATACGTGTATTCTTTTGTAATTCTAGATTTACATGTATTGTCTTTTTATACCAGTTGTATTATTTATTTATTATATTTTTATACCAGTTGTATATCATATTCTTATCTCCTCACTTTGCCTTCATTGTATATACCTTTCAGTTTTAAAATTGGAAGGATTAAAAAATTATTCGCAATGGTGTCAAATGCTACTTTCCTCCCTCAAATGCAGTATTAAAATAGTAATTTACTCTTGGAAGTGCGAAAATTATAATACAGTGGTTTGCGCTCGATACAAATAAAAAAAGTATTGCACCGTCTGCTATATCGTTACAGTAAAAAACAATAATATTCTGACGTTAAAACCATTAGAAACAGCATATTTCAAATGTTTTCCATTTAAGCTATTTAATGTGGATGTACTTCAAAGCGCTCTTCCGGAGCCAGTAACATACTTGTTAAACGTTAAAAATGATAAATTATTGAAGTTCGTTTTCAGCAGGGTCGTGGATTTTAAGGTCATTATGTTTTTAATACATTTTTTTTAAATTATGTTCAACAAGTATAATGTTATCTGCTGCAATGGAAAACCTCATTCAGAACTGGAACAAACAGATAAGTGAGATGACCATGAATTATCGGCATGTATATAACGTGACAGGGAAATTTTTGCACATTTGCACATTTGAAAAACAAATGTGCATATTTGTTAATTAGGCCTAATTTTCCGGGTTGAATCATGGGTACATAAATTTACTTTCGTTACACCAATTTTATAATACTAATAAAATAAACAATTTTTTCTATATCTGGTATGAATTCATCGTTAATATGGAATAATTCTTGAATACGTTTTGAGTAAAATCTTGCATGAGGCTTTAAGATCAAACAAACTTAGATGGATGTACATAAACATACATCATATTTAATGTTTAATTCCAGTTTAATATCTCGAAATGAATTTACTGTTATTGTTATTACGATGAACACAACAGAAAAAACATGGCGGTTGTTTAAAACGTTTCACGTTGTTAAATGCGAGATTCTAAAACGGAAATAAGGAGCATTAAAGACCTGATCCAGTATAAATTGTTATTTATTCGACTTTGTTAACACCAATAAAATGAGTAATTTTTTTAATCACTTGTAATCAGTGCCGTCATCGTCTATTGTGGTCTGATTGCACAACGTCACGTTTAATACTACCAGGTAGTTATAAAAAGACTAAGTGCTTCAGTAAAATACAGTTATAAAATGGAATCACGGATAACATTTTTTTTTTTTTTAGATATGTACCTATTTATTTCAAGCCATTATATTTCGACAACCAGACAAACAATTTCTTGGCACATTATGTAGGACACATTTATATTTATAGATGACATAATAAAAAGTATCTATATCAGTTTTTTTAAATCGTTTACGCGAATTCAATAGGTGTTAAGTTTTGTTAAGACAAAGTCAATACCAATACCAAGGTCCCATGCTGTATACCCCTCTTTATTGAAACTGAGAAAATAACTCGATTCGCTTCCTTCTTTTTTATAAAATGTAGATCACGAAATTTTCTCTAAAAAGATCAATTAAGTCCGCTGAACTGATTTGCGTTTTTTATATTTAGAAAATTTATTTCTGTGGACCACAATCGATTACTCTTATTTTTTGTCTGTAAGGAAGGGTGAATGTAGTTTCTTGAAAATTGTATTGCCTTAGTTCAAGGATCTTTTTTAATTCGACTTGTGAATAGTTTGAAAATATTTTTTTTACAATTAAATAATTGGTTTGCACTTATTGTACCTATTATACTAATTGAAATGGAATGTATGCGTAAAACTATTATCTTTCTATTTAATATTATTATTTAGCTAACTGTCGATAATACGTTTAGCAAAAGTTAAATTATATTTTAAAAATACACAAAATAAGTTTACACCTCTGTCGAGGTTATACGAAGTCTTTTTTCGAAATATCTTTTTTTACTACATAAATTGCATTCATATGATTAATCAAATTCCAGTTTCCATTCCAGTTTTACCGATTCCAATTTCTTCTAGACGGACACACTTTTTTTAATATTCCTTTACAAATTTCGTTTCATTTTTTTTGCTATTACACATAGCTGCCTCCATCTAAAAAACTAATGGCAAAAACTTGTAGTACACCTACACATTTTCAAAAGACAGACAAATAATAATGAACAAAAATATTAAAAGATAATACAACATAATTGTATTTAAAATAAGATCAGTTAAATAAATTTTTACATTGTTGATAAGGTGATAATAAAACTGAGATGATATAATATTAAAATCAATTAATCTGTGTATAAATCTAGCCAACTGTTAGTGACAAATACCATCGATGTCAAGGTCAACAGTTTAAAAGTGTGTCCGATTTATTTCATTATCTTTTCAATACACAAATTGTATACATTCTGAAAGTAAAAATTTGATCTTTCTCAAATGTAAAATTTCAACAAAGGCAAAAAGAAACATGCAGCATTAATACAAAGTCCAACCAGTTAAGCTTGCTTATTAAAAGAAATGAAGTTCCTAGATAAATATGTGCAACCACCACGTGCAGGGTGCTTAACGATGAGTGACATTAAACTTTTTGGGAGAATTAGAAATAATATTGAACTAAACATTTCATTCAGGTCTTCAGGGATGTAACTCATCTGGTACATCACGTCATATTCGAATTGTACTTATTAATTTATTGTCACTTTAATAACTATTATCTTACTGTTTGCAATATATTTCGATTTAAAAAAAAAGAGTAGTACAAACCACTACAAAAAAATAATAACTTTTCCTATGGTGAAATATCATAATTAATATTTGTAATATGTATATGAGTATAATACGAGTATGAAAAGGTGCGTTTACTGTATACTAGATCTCGCGGTATATACATAGATATACAGTAAGTTTAAAGAAACAAAAAAAAAGGATAAGCAGAAGAAGAATTTAAATACGAAGTGTGTAAATTAAGTAATGAGACTGGCAACGTAGCGCCCGATCTAGCAACACTGCGGAGACGGGACTTGGAAGGGCTGTATGTTAACACGTCCTTCCATAACCTTCAGTACATGTTTGAACTTGTTAAGAGTCATTTGTTTGTTCTTTGTGACTGTTGTCGTAAACCGTTTTTTCTAGTGCGTTTTAAAAAAGAGTCACGTTAATTTTGAGGAACGGTGTGCTATCAAGTTTTGCTTCAGACTTGGACACAGCGCAACGGATACTTTTGCAAAACTTCAACAGGCCTAGACAGTGTTCTTTCAAGAGTCCAAGTTTTTCAGTGGTTTAAGGCATTCTCAGAAGGAAGAGAGTCTATTGAAGATTAACCTTCTTCAAGAACCGATGAAAATGTCGATAGAATACTGTATATTGTGCGTTCAGATCTTCGGTTGACCACAAGAATGATCAGGGAAGAGTTAAATTTGAATCACACCACTGTTCATCAGATTGTGACTAACGAATTGGGGATGAGAAAAATCTGCGCAAAAATGGTTCCAAAAAACCTTTCGCAGGAACAAAAGCACATCAGGAGAGAAAGGTGGAACATTTTACGGAACGTGTCATTACTTGGGTGTTTGAGTACGACCTGGAAACTAAGTGCCAATGCAGTAATGGCACACTTCAAGCTCTCAAAGACCCAAAAAAGCAAGAATGAATAAGTCAAAGATCAAATGTATGCTGATTTGCTTTTTTGATAGCCAGATAATTGTCTACAAAGAGTTTGTGTCTCCAGGCCGACAGTAAATCAACACTTTTCCAGAGATGTTCTTGAAAAACTTCGAAAAAGGGTTATGCGTGTGAGACCAAACATCAAGAACAACTGGATGTTGCATCACGACAATGTGCCTTGTCAAGATTGAAAAATCATCTCAAGGGACGTCATTTTGGGACCATAGAAAACATTCAAACGGCTGTAACCGACCAGTTGAAGACTATTCCAGTATATGAGTTCGAGTACTGCTATGAGGAATGGAAGACCCGTCTCCAGCGCTATGTGGCTTCCCAAGGATGTTATTTTTAAGGAGACAATACTGAATTGTAAATCTTTTCGAATAAAGAATTTTAAAAAATCAGTCTCATTACTTAATTTACACACGTAAAGGATGCATATTTCCACAAAAAAATAGATACGAAAAACAATAAATGTTAATGTAAGATTAGTGACCAGTTTGTATATAACTATCGTTAACTAGGGACTAGGGGAATGTGTTCATAAATACCTCCAAGAAAACTAATTACCAGGTCACTAAGCCTAAATTAACCATAAAGAACAAACAACTGTGAGTCAGACTTGGACAGAGAGTCCTGAGGATGCAAATAAATTTTACGAAACGTCGACTAAGTGAAAAGTAGTTTATAAAAGAGGAACCCTTTCTAAGAACGATTTTTAATATTACCACAGATTTTTTTGTACATATGAAACATCTTTTAGCGGGTATTGAAATAACAACTGGTCTCGCTTTTTGCTCGCTACCAACTCCGTGAAAGTTGTTTCGATGACGCGTACTGTATGTTAATGTTCTCGTTTCCCTCTCGAAGGCGATTCGTTCTGGAGAAGGAGATAACGTTATTTTCGCCACAGACTGCGTGATTTTGATACAAGCACTATCAGTCTGACTCAAGTGCAGATAAATTGTGGTCTCCTGTAAAAGAGTTAACTAGTAGTTTTTAGGCACGCGCCTGGAAGAGTTAATAGTGTCGAACAGTGCTTTACCAAAACTTACTGGAAATGTTGCTAGAAAAGTAAATATACGCTTTAATACCTATCATTCATTTGATAAATTGTAGATAATGATTTATGAAGATTCGTATGTGGGTGTTTATTTTAAACTTGTTTTTTAACTCTGTGCATGAAGAGTAGGTACAACAGCGTTTCGCAGAAGTGATCTTGAGCCATTTACAAATATCTCGGGTTGAATAAATACTTGCGGCCGGTACACGCTTAATAAAATAAACGGAAAGAAATTGATTGCTTTTCGGGCACTTAAGAAACTTTTAAAAGCTAAGTTAAGGCTGCCTGTTATTTTTCTACGTCTCCTAAAATCCATTTTAAAATTGCATCATCCCAAACGAGTGAAAAATTAAAAATGGTGGCTTTTTACTCAATATATTTTGGCAGCAATTGAAATTCAATTTTGAAAATTTGATAATAATGGTTTGTGCAAAAAAGCTTTAGTAGCGATATTTACCAATGTTTTATATGACTTATACGTAACTAAATATGTTAATACAACCTAGTTTATAGAAATACCTATGTTATTCGTACAGGGCGTCACAGGATAATCACCTATAATTCAAAAGATTTATAATTTTTTTTTATGAATTTTTAGAATATAAATATATATATAGACTAGTCTAAATATATATAAATAAATAGTCTAAATATATATAAATATATATATATATATATATATATATATATATATATATATATATATATATAAAAAAAAAAAAAAAAAAAAAAAAAAAAAAAAAAAAAAAAAAAAAAAAAAAGGGGGAGGGGGGGGGGGGGGGGGGGGGGGGGGCCCAGAGGGGAAGGACAAAACCAACCAAAACCCAACCCCAAAAAAAAAAACCCCCCCCCCGGGGGGGGGGGAAGAAACAAAGAACGGGGGGCCGGAAGAACCAGCAGGGGGGGGGGGGGGGGGGGGGGGCCCCGGGGGGGGCCGGCCCGGGGGGGAGAGGGAGAAAAGGGCCCGGGGGGGGGGGGGGGGCGGGGGGGGGCCGGGGGGGGGGGGGGGGGGGGGGGGGGGGGGGGGGGGGGGGGGGGGGGGGGGGGGGGGGGCGAGAGACCCCCACCCCCCCCCCCGCCCCCCCCCCCCGGCGCCGGCCGCGCGGGGGGGGGGGGGGGGGGGGGGGGGGGGGGGGGGGGGGGGGGGGGGGGGGGGGGGGAGGGGAGGGGGCGCGGGGGGGGGGGGGGGGGAGGGAGACCCGGGGGGGGGCCCGGGGGGGGGGGGGGGGGGGGGGGGGGGGGGGGGGGGGGGGGGGGGGGGGGGGGGGGGGGGGGGGGGCGGGGGGGGGGGGGGGGGGGCGGGGGGGGGGGGGGGGGGGGGGGGGGGGGGGCGGGGGGGAGGCGGGGGGCGGGGGGGGGGGGGGGGGGGGGGGCGGGGGGGGGGGGGGGGGGGGGGGCAGCCGGGGGGGGCCCGGGGGGCGCGGGGGGGCGGGGGGGGGGGGGGGGGCCGGGGGGGGGGGGGGGCGCCGCGGCCCGGGGGGAGCACCGCCAAAGAGCGGGGGGGGGGGGGGGGGGGGGGCGGGGCGGGGGGCGGCGCCGGGGGGGCGGGGCGGCGGCGGGGGGGGGGGGGGGCGGGGGGGGGGGGGGGGGGGGGGGGGGGGGGGGGGGGGGGGGGGCGCCGGGGGGGGGGGGGGCCCCCCCCCGGGCCCCGCGGGGGGGGGGGGGGGGGGGGGGGGGGGGGGGGGGGGGGGGGGGGGGGGGGGGGGGGGGGGGGGGGGGGGGGGGGGGGGGGGGGGGGGGGGGGGGCCGCGGGGGGGGCGGCCCCGCGGGGGGGGGGGGGGGGGGGGGGGGGGGGGGGGGGGGGGGGGGGGGGGGGGGGGGGGGGGGGGGGGGGGGGGGGGGGGGGGGGGGGGGGGGGGGGGGGGGGGGGGGGGGGGGGGGGGGGGGGGGGGGGGGGGGAGGGGGGGGGGGGCGGCAGGGGGGGGGGGGGGGGGGGGGGGGGGGGGGGGGGGGGGGGGGGGGGGGGGGGGGGGGGGGGGGGGGGGGGGGGGGGGGGGGGGGGAGGGAGGGAGGCGAGGGGGGGGGCCGCCCGGACGCGGGGGGGGGCGGGGGGCGCGGGGGGGGGGGGGGGGCGGGGGGGGGGGGGGGGGGGGGGGGGGGGGGGGGGGGGGGGGGGGGGGGGGGGGGGGGGGGGGGGGGGGGGGGGGGGGGGGGGAGGGGGGGCCCGCGGGCCCGGGGGGGGGGCGGGGGCCCCGCCCCCGGCGCGGGGCGCCGCGGGGAGGAAAGGGGGGGGGCACACCCCCCCCAAGGGGCGCCGGGGGGGGGGGGGGGGGGCGGGGGGGGGGGGGGGGGGGGAGAGGGGGGGGGGGGGGGGCCCCCGCGGGGGGCGGGGGGGGGGGGGGGGGGGGGGGGGGGGGGGGGGGGGGGGGGGGGGGAGGAGAGGGGGCCCCAAAAAAGGAAAAAAAAAACCCCCCGGGGGGGGGGGACAGCCCCCCCCGAGGAAAGAAAAACCCCCGCCGGGGGGGGAGAGAGGGGGCCGGGGGAAAAGAGGAGGCCCCGAAAGAAAAAAAAAACGAAAAAAAAAAAGGGGGACCGCCCGGCCCCCCCCCCCCCCCCCCGACCCAAACCCCGGGGGGGCGGCCCGGGCCCCCGGGGGGGGGGGGGGGGGGGCGCCGGGGGCGGGGGGGGGGGGGGAAAAAGGGGCGCCGGGCGGGGGCCCCGGGGGGGGGGGGGGGGGGGGGAGGGGGGGGGGGGGCGGGGGGGGGGGGGGGGGGGGGCGCCGGGGGGGGGGGGGGGCGGCCCCGGGGGCCACCGGGGGGGGGGGGGGGGGGGGGGGGGGGGGGGGGGGGGGGGGGGGGGGGGGGGGGGGGGGGGGGGGGGGGGGGGGGGGGGGGGGGGGGGGGGGGGGGGGGGGGGGAGAAAAAAAAGAGAAAAAAAATATATATATATACATAAATATATTTAGACTATAAACAATTTAGAACATGTACATATGCAACTTAAATTATAAGGGTACGAAAAAATGTATTTATGATGGTCACAGAAATGTGGGATAATTGTATTATTACTTCAACCGTTTTCAAGATATTTTGTTACGTATATAATACAATAGATATTTGCAAGTTTAATAGTATAATACCATAAATCAGGAGAAATGAATATAAAAACAATATATTACGATATATGTACGTTGAAAACACTAGAAGTAATCATACACAATCATATCAATAGTCACACATTTTTGTGATGAGAAAACTACACAAAATAACAATAAAGAAATCAGAAATAACTAACTAAATAACTATTGGTGGTTTTCTATTTTTTCCTTATTCAAATTTTTAATTAATAGAAATTTTAGTAACCTAAAATTTAACCGAGCAATACCCTTTACATATATCGTTATCAAATGATACTTATATAATATGTGTTAGTGACAAATATTTTTAAATCTATTATTCTAAGCATTAAAATATTATTTGTTAGAAATGCTATCTTCATATATGTACATAATTCCTTTTACGGTATCACCATAAAATTGAGAGAAAATCATGCGCCACAAGAATGAAAGATAATTCAGTTTGCGAATGATTGTTCTGATTGTCTGGGTGATAAGAAAGGAGGTTAAAGTATTGTGGGAATTTTCGGCGTATTGTAAATTTATTATTTTTGCTACAGAAAATGTGGATTAGATATCTTAATAGAGGAAACGCATTGTTACTGATAAGAATGAAGACCAATTAAAAAAATCTCGACCTCGAAAGTTTAGTGTTTTAAGAACAAAAACAATAATAATTGGACTATCAATTGCGAATTTTTGTATTATTATGTAATATGTTAATTGCTATGTATCATTTGCTTGTTATTGCTCATTATTTTTTAACTAAACATTTATCAATTAGTACATATTGGCTTCAGAAATATAACGATATAGTTACGTCATAAGTCAAAACTTTATCTGTTTCTAATTAAATATTTTTGAAACCTCTTATAAGCGGAAGAGATAATGGAACAAGTAATATTTCGAGAAATCAGATCAGAGTATTGAAATGTGGAATAAAAAAATCTGTTAGCCTGCTCAAAATTAATTGATCCAGAACGCAATGGATTCTATACAAATACACCTTTTTAAATTATGAAATGTGTTGTGCCAGACGTTTGTGTAGTTTTCATACCCAGTACACCCATTTTTTCAATGTTTACATTAGTTGAACACTGACCAAAGAAACTGATTTACAAAATGCCTTAAGGGGGCAAGATACTTTTTCAGCCTGTTTTGTAAGGTATTTTGAAGATTTTTTTGCCAGAAAACGAAAAAAGTAGAAGGATGGGGTTTTCTGCAAATGAAAGAAGTCGTGCTAGTGTACTAAATCACATTTTATTCAGCGTCCCCTCCTCCTCTCCTCCTCAGCTCTGCGAAGATGAGGCGTTCCGTTGGAGGTGTTTTGCTGTGGTCAAGATTCCTCAGCCGTTATTCATCTAAAAGCAAAAATTAATATGCCGTTTTAAACATTAGGACTGTCGCTTGTCTTTATCATATGCGTTTTTTAAATTTCGAATATGTCACAAAATGGCGGACGTTCAAAGTTGACCTATCGATTTTTACCAGAAAATTGCGTTTTTATGCATGCTAAAAAAATAGTTACAATGTAAATATCAAAAAAAGCATATGATAAAGACTAGATAATATCTTAAGCTTAAAAACAAAAAAAAAGTACCGGAATTGGTTGACTGGATTCCGAGGAATCCTGACCACCGATTTTGTAAACGTGGTTCCGCGAAAAACGCGCTTAAAGTTTTGAAACAGGTTTGCACTGACCAGTGGCGGTGCGTGATATTTCAGTTAGCCATATCTTGAAAACGACGCATGGGACCCACTTCACTTTTTAGGTGATGACTATACACCTCTTACAGAAAGGATTTATAGTGAAAAAATCGTCAGCAAAGTTTGCGAAAAATTTTTCAAAAACACTGGAGCACTCCGTAGGTTCTCAGTAACGCTCTGTGGGATATTTGCAGTATATTTTTTTTTCATAATCTAGAAACAAATATAAGTAGACGTTTTTCGATTTGTTGCAAAATATTTTTTTTTATAAGTTATGGCCATTTTAATTTTAATTTTATAGGAACATTTTGTTTCCCAAAATTAAAATGGCCATAACTTTTTGAAACAAAAAAATATTTTGTAACAAATCGAAAAACGTTTCCTTATATTTGTTTCTAGATTATGAAAAAAAAATATACTGCAAATATTCCACAGAGCGTTACTGAGAACCCAGGGAGTGCTCCAGTGTTTTTGAAAAATTTTTCGCAAACTTTGCTGACGGTTTTTTCACTATAAATCCTTTCTGTAAGAGGTGTATAGTCATCACCTAAAAAGTGAAGTGGGTCCCATGCGTCGTTTTCAAGATATGGCTAACTGAAATATCACGCACCGCCACTGGCACTGACATAATTACTTTTTTTAATGACACATATAATCTTCGATTCCGGGACCATAGTAGGGATCCTCCTCAGTACTCTCAGCGTCATTTTTTTCGAATTTGGTCAATCTAAGAACGACGCGAGCCTCCCGCGTCGCATGCTGCGCTCGGACCTCCGCCTGATTGCAGCGCCTTGTATCGCTATTGGAAGCAAATTGTGCTGCATAACTTCGATAATTTTTCGAATTTCGTATTTCCGCTTTGCATACATATTCTCGAGGGTTTTATCTAACGAAACAAATCAAAAAAAAATCGATTTTTCGAATGAATAAAAATATCTTGCCCCCTTAAAAGTATTATCAAAGAATGACAATGCATAAGGATTGAGAGAAAATAGAGCATATTCACAATTACAATATCTCATTTACATATGTCAATTGAAATTTAAAGAATTTTGGTTATTCTCACAACTACATCAATATAGTCTTTACAAAGATATGAAAGAAGCGGTGAGAAAAATTTGAATTCATGCTTGAAAAATCCTTTAATTAAACATAGAACGCGTTTTTGTACTGCATTAAAAAATTGAGCATGTCTCATGATGTTCTTTGTTTGCTATAATGCATTTTAATTACGTGCATATACATATATACATATGTAAGTATTTTATATTTTTTCTTATTGAGCTAGATAAACATGTTTCCTTTATGTCTCAATGGCCTTATCTGTTTACCAATTTGATGCTGTTGTACCTAATTTATGATTATATTACATATTAGTCATATTACCAAACGAAAAATACGCAAGATCTGATATTAAATAAATGATATATCGTATGTACATATATTTCGTATGTACATGTGTACATTTATCGACAAAAATCGAGGCTTATAACGCGATAAAAACAAAAGAAACATGTACATAAAATAAAATATTTCTCATACTTTGGACTGCACGCAACAGGTGTCTGTTGTCACAAACATTACAGATATTTACGTTGATTCTGTTATCAGTTTCAGCACTTTCTAGGTAGTTGACGACTTATTATTAACAGAAAAAAATACAACATGCTATTTCAGCAACAACCGATCGACGGCTTGATTTAAGATTTTTAACAAACATAATTTTAATTTGAATCCTCATAAAGTGGAAAAATGTGCGTATGTAAATTTTCTTCAGTGTCAGGTTACTGGTTTCACTGAAAATACGCATGGTCTAAGAATACAGGTATAATAACAATAATTATAATAGTAATACGTAAATAGATATATACCAGAATAATTCTGTCAACATATGTATGTCACAGTGGGAGCACTTAAGTAGCCATCTTAAAAATAAAAATATGGTCACATAGAAGATGTATGCATCAACTCGTTATATCTTTAAATATCGAACACTAATGCATGTAGGTATTAAATATACTAAACACACATTGTCTACTTTCATATACGTAATCACCTACTGCGGAGGCGGGACTTGGAAGGGCGGAAGGTTAACATATAATGCACATTCAGTACAAGTTTGAACTTGTTAGAGTCATTTGTTTGTTCTTTGTGGCTGTTTTCGTAAACGGGTTTTTTCTAGTGCGTTAAAAAAATTAATTTTGAGCAACGGTGTGCTATCAGGTTTTGCTTCAGACTTGGACAACGGACTTGCGCAACGGACACTTTTACAAAACTTCAACACGCCTACGGAGACAGTGTTTTTTCAAGAGCCGAGGTTTTCCGGTGGTTTAAGGTAAAGAAAATCGATTGAAGATGAACCACGCAGCGGAAGGCCTTCGTCTTCAAGAACCGACGAAATTGTCGATAGAATACGGGATCTTGTGCTTTCAGATCGTCGGTTGACTACAAGAATGGTGGGGGAAAAGTTAATATTGAATTGTTAAATTTGAATCACACCACTGTTCATCAGATTTTGACTAACGAATTGGGGATGAGAAAAATCTGCGCAAAAATGGTTCCAAAAAACCTTTCGCAGTAACAAAAGGACATCAGGAGAGAAAGGTGTCTTAACTTTTTTGGAATCGATTGAAAATTATCCCCATTTTATGGAACGTGTCATTACTGGTGAATAGAATTGGGTGTTTGAGTACGACCCGGAAACCAAGCGCCAAAGTATGGAATAGCACACTTCAAGCTCTGCAAGACCCGAAAAAGCAAGAATGAGCAAATCGAAGATCAAATGCATGCTGATTTGCTTTTTTTGATAGCCAGGGGATTATCCACAAAGAGTGTGTGCCTCCAGGCCAAACAGTAAATCAACACTTTTACAGAGAGGTTCTTGAAAAAAGAACAACTGTATGTTGCATCACGACAATGCGCCTTGTCACACAGCCATTTTAGTAAACGAGTTTTTAGCTAGTAAAAACATTCATGTGGCTCCTTAACCTCCTTATTCGCCTGACTTGTGTCCTTGTGACTTTTTTTCTCTTCCCGAGATTGAAAAATCACCTCAAGGGACGTCATTTTAGGACCATAAAAAACATTCAAACGGCTGTAACCGACCAGCCAAGACTAGACTATTCCAGTATACAAGTTTCAGCACTGCTACGAGGAATGGAAGAACCGTCTCTAGCGTTGTGTGGCTTCCCAAGGAAGGTATTTTGAAGAAGATAATACTGAATCGTAATTGTATTCGAATACAAGAAATTAAAAAACTCAGTGCCCTTACCTAATTTACGCACCTCGTATTCTATCTTGAATCTACAGACTATTTGTTATAGTTTAAATCCACATTACATTTTAAATCAAAATGAAGCCTGTGAGGCATTACCCATTTCGAAATGAAATCAAGATCTGTAATAATAAAGCTGGTGCCAGTTTACTTGGCTCTTCCTCAATATTATTGGCAAGTTTAAAATATTTTTCACAGAAATCTTGCATGGGTTTAGCGCGTTAGACATTGGCGTCAAAATGTCTGGCAGAAAAGTCGAAGTTTTCCAGCGTTGGTGGCATGCTATTTTTAAACAATGGTAACTGTTTATTTAGAAACTCATTACACCAGCTGGAATTGTTCGTGCGGCATCATAATAATTATGGCGAATTAAGGTCTTCCATTAATTGATGATTTAGCAGAAGCACATACAGACATACACCGCATGTAAGGATGACACAAATGAACGATAAAATACAAATGTTGATAGCACTCGTTCATTTTAATAACGTCTTAATGTTTGGGAAATTCTTTGGTAACTGTCTCGCAATATAAATAGATCGTGTAATGTTTTTTTTTATGACTGTATACAGATCTTCAGAGAAAAAGTAACAGGACGATTTGTGGAAAGAGCACATTACCTCACTTATGTCATGACAAAATAAATACTCTTTCATGTCTGAAATATTTTTGTTTTTTTTTATGACGACGGCATCTCTCATTTATATTTTATTTACAGATTTTATGATTTGTTAGTGCATAAAATGTTTTAATGTATTGTAACGTATCTATTTAGAGAATCGAACTATTTTTTCTTGCTGGTCGTTTTAGTTTCTTACAAAAAGTGTTCATGTGATCTGATGTTCAAATTTTAGGTTCTTTTGGGTTGGCACTCATCGCATTTCTGCTTGCAAAAAAGAGAAAAAAACTACATATATGCATATATAATGTATTACATATATAATATAATACTTGTAATATACATTTAAACCTGTCTTCGTTTAAGTTTAGCTGTGTTTTTATCCTCCCATTATCGGTCCATAGAATAGGCGATTCTGGGGTATTTTGTTTTTGATATATCCTAATTGCAGGCAAAGGAAGGAATCAAACTAATATAAGCAATATCAACCCATTGTGGTCAGTTGTGGGATCTACTATAACAATATGGTACACTATAAGATCTTTATACCGCAATGATGATATTTGGTTAATAAAAGCTCAACTACACACAATACCATCAACAAAGTGTTGCATGGTGTAACACCAGACATAAATAATTCTATAAAAGACAGCAGTTATCTACTAGACTGTAAACAAATTCTTTATACCTACACGAAATACAAACTAGGGTGTTAAGTATTTATACTCTAGCTATTGTAAACTAAAAAATATACGAGTATATTGGAGGAATTATTTTTTATGCTTTCATAAATTCACACTGTCTAGATAAAAAGATACTTTGGAAGAAAAGATACTTTCCAACAGAGTTTTTACATATGAGAGGGGACAGGGGTAGAAGATACCACAATATTGACGAAAATAATATAAAATGGTGTACAAAATTACCTCACGTCGTGTTAGATTTATCATAGCATCATGAATGTACTACCTATTATTTAATTTTGGTGGAATGTTGAGAAAACCTAATGTTATATACGGTATATTTTTTGTACAATACAGCCAGCCCAAAACAGGAGATTTAATAGGTCCTTGGTCTCTTCAAATGTGCTTAAACTTGGTTTTATTAACCCTCAAGTTGAAAGAATTCGATCTTCTCATTTTCAACTCTGGTAATGTATCTAAAATCGCTCCCATCTCTACCACGTTAAATGTAATATGTTATCGGAGTCGATTTTTTGGTATACCTAACATATTTCTGTCCTGTTTATTTTTACACAATTAAAAATATATTCTATTTGAAACGTATATACCCATATTTTAAGCTACCACGATGAAGCTAAACTGTAAGGTAAATAAAACATTTCATAAATTGCCTGTAAAGCTGTATTATAAACTGGAGAGCATTCAAGCATCGCATGTTAAACCCAAAATAAATACATACATATGTATGTATGTACGTGAACGAGGATTTACGTAAGTTTTTTAGGTGGATAATATTCTCAAAAGCACGGCAAATATTTTTTAAATTGGCTTGAATAACCGTATAAAAAAATCGTCGATCAGCTTGTTTTTGCGTCCATTTTGCTTACGAATGGAAAAGAGTCGCAGTACGCATATATATGCATACGCATATACATAATAATAAAGTTAGTAAACAATAATGTTGGTTGTATTTATTCCAGAATCAACTTGAGGTATGTGTAACTTTGTAGCGTGAATTGCCACAAATCCATGTTTATTTTTGTTTATCTCATGGCGTATGCAAATGCCTTTTATTTTACGTCCAGTGGTAAGGTGTGATAAACTTGTTGATTTGTTTAGGAATTTGTATTTTATCAGTTATGGGCACGTGGATGTATTAAAATTGAATTGCTCGTTTCTCTCGTCAAATGTGGATTTGAAAATGTAGATCCCACCATTCAGGATATGTCACCGTCACTAATCGTGTATAAATTTTATTACCGTATCAGTTTAGAAAAAATATATTTTTTTATATATTTTTTTTATATGTATAGCCATAAATACCACTCGTTTGTAGTGATATAGAATAATCAGTTTAAATAATAACCAGTCGGTTTTACCAAATTTTGCTTTGTAGAACTGTGAGGTACTGAAAAATCACCAAATAATTCGCGTAGAATAATTCCGTGGGATTGAGAGGATACTCCAGTCTTCGAGTGACGTAATCAGATACTGGTGACGTGCTGACATTATGGCAAAAATATAGACGCTGAATGTAACACAAGTGACTTTAGCACATATTTACTGACAATGAGCCCATCTGGCAAAAGAGGGAGTAGAAAATTGTAGTTTAACTTTGAGATTTGTTTTTCGAACTTCGTTATTTTAAAGTCATGAAGTAAATGTGCCACGTGAAGAGTTTCTTTATGTAACCAAGGGCGTAGCCAGTGGAGGGGCGTTACGGGCGATCGCCCCCCCCCCCCCCCAATGGTCAAATAGAAACCAAAATAGTCGGGGGATTCCGCTTGCCGTTGCTTTCAATGACCTTTTTTTTGATTTTTCGTTTAATCTGCATTGGACGCCCCCCCCCCCCCAAACAAAAATACTGGCTACGCCCTTGTATGTAACCGTACTTGATAAATAATTTAAAACTTTATGATCGAAACGCTGTAGTAACTGATAGTGATAACGTATGTTTTCCAGTGTTTTAACAATAAAATATCACGCGGTAATAAACTGATGAGAGTCTTCATGAAACTAATGTAGCCACTCCATTTATATTCTCAAGTTCGAATGGCAGCGAGTGCTTTTGTAATCAACAGATCGATTAGCCCTCTGTATGTATTTATAGAAGATGCAATAATCATAAAAATATTATCACAAGTCGTTTCCGCTAGAAAATTGTACTCTCTGATTTAGCAGATCGTTACATCTATTAGGAACGTGTAGGATAAAAAAAAATATAAATCTCCAATAAAGTTCCGTTTGCGTAGTAACATAAACCACATCCTATTGAAAATAACATCTATAAAAATAAGTTCTGGATATATGGCTACAAAGTTTCACTCCATATTATCTTCCCACCGAGTGATCTAAGTAAATGTGCTACCCCATATTACCCCATAATGTGCTAAGTAAATGTGCTACTCCATATTATCTTCCCACCGAATGATCTAAGTAAAATTCTATTGTCCTGAAGTTCTTACTAAAAAAATCTTCTGTTGTTAAACCAAGTAATTATGTTTGAATTATCATAAACTCAATAATTCTACGGCCTATTACAAGCGAAAAACATTTATCTGATGCCATATATCTGATTTTATGCCACAACCTATTATTGCTACCAAAAATTTGACGGTACGGTACGGTTCAAACTCAAACTCCTTTGAACCGTACTGCCAAAAATTCATATGCATGTTACACAAGTGCATTCATAACCTACATGCCTTAATGGTGCATTTCTGGCAATATTCTAGTTGTTGTAAACTTGGTTTTATTAACCCTCAAGTTGAAAGAATTCGATCTTCTCATTTTCAACTCTGGTAAAATATCAAAATGATTATTACATAAGTAATTATGTTTGAATTATCAGAAACTCAATGATTCTATGGCCTATCACAAGCAAAAACATTTATCTGATGCCATGTACCTATCTGTTTTTATGCCACAGCCTATTTTTACTACCAAAAATTTAAAACTCCTTTGAACCGTACTGCCAAAAAATGCATATGCATATTATACAAGTGCATTCATAACCTACATGCCTTAATGTTGCATTTCTGGCAATATTCTAGTTGTACATTTCCTGATACAACGTAGATTTCTTCCCGTGATTTTTAAATCCAGCCCCTTCTTCAAATAATGAAAGCGAGTTTATTTTTAACCGCCATCTTACCGAGAACGATCCGGCGATCTAGCGGCCACTAAAAATAGATGTTACAAACGAAAAAGTCAACACAAAAGGCTGTGCTCTATAAATTTCACACCGGCACTTTTAAAAATCATTTCTAGTCGAGACGCGGTACCGATAGTACCTCAGTGTCAGTCAGTAGTTATTTTGTTTTGTGTCGGTGTAGATTTAGAAAGATTAGATTTGATCTGATCGTCCATTAATAAAGTGTGCAAGCACCCGTGTTTTCTAGTTAGTAATACAAAAGACTTTCTAGCAGTTTGCTGCTCCTCAACATTAGACCATGGTGAACTTGTATGTTTTGCTTTGTTTGTTTTAATGAATTGAGAAACGCTAACATTAAGTATTGATGCAGATTGAAGATAATGCCTACCAAGCCAAAGAGCCCGAAGAGCCCGAAGAGCCCCAAAAGTGTGAAACAGCACCACAAGGTCAAGGAACCTGAAGACATAGAGGTTGGCTCTATACATGAAGAAATGGAAGTTCCAGTGGCCTCCGAGGTTGTATTTAGAAAAATATGGACAATTGAGAAGTTCCACAAGACAATCTCAAAAAGGGACCTCTTGGACAGTCCAGTGTTCAGGTGTTCTGTGAATGGAATGGCTACCTTCTGGAATATTTCTGTTAGATTTTGGAAAGGTGAGTTACAAATTAAGTTTAGAAAGTCTCTTATTTTTTGTATTAATTATTTCGTTAATATTCGATGCGATAATTTTCTAAGCAATTGCACATTATTATTTCAGTATTACTACCGATTGATACATCTAACTGTTTGTTTATGAGTAAACTTTCTAAAAATTCTACTTTGGAAAAAAATAGCTTGTTTGCGTCATATTTTTCACTGAAAATTATTTTTGTACATTCAAAAATATATCGCAGGAATTTTAATAAAACTTTCCGTTTTCTTATATATTTACCAATCTACGCCTCACAACATAAGATGACGGAATGGAATAAAAAAATTCAAGTTCATGATACGAGTTATTTCTGGTCAGTTCACGTAACATTTTATAAACTGTCTAGTTTTTCTAGAAATACATTAAACGATTTTGTATCCACTTGTGACAACTGACAAAAATAAGTTACCTAAATAAAACTATATGAAGAGATATTACGCATATTTGAATACCGTGGATTATTATAATTATAAGACCATTTCATATTGATTTAAAACAAAATGTTTCTTATCCCCTTCCCCTATCGTTTCCCTTTCGATTGTGCAATACTTGTGAAATTGTAATAATTGTGAAATTTTATTCTGTCTTCTAGGCTCAGGCGGCAAAAAAATCACCAATCCTCTAGTGATCTGCTTAAATCTGACCGGTTGCGAAACTGAAGAAACCGGTCAAGCTAGAGTCAGATTTCAGTTTGGAGTTTGGGATGCACGTATAAGACATTGGGAATGCTGTCCTATCTCCAGTGTAGTACTAAATTTACAAAATAGCCGTGAATTGATCTCTGTTGGTTACAAGAGTCTTGGAATATTGGACAGACACATAGACAGTTGTAAGTATCATACCAAAGTTGTTAACTAATGAAGTTTGATGAAATTAAGTTATTGGTTGAACAATTAGGTACTGTTATACTTTGATTTTAAAACCTTATGAAACTTGATAATCGAACGAAAGATTAAACCATATTATATATACACCACCTTTCATTACATAATTTGATCGTTTTAGTTTCTTATGTTGTTAACTAATGTGAGCTGTACTTTTTAGCTAAGGACGTACAGATCATGGTAAAGCTGCAAATAATTCAAAGTGATGAGGAGGTGCATAGTCTGTCGCAAGATATGGCTAGATTGATGAGTGCTGACGTCACTAAAGACACAGTCGTAGATTGTATGTGCGGTCAAGAAGAGACGCCAATCAGGGCACACAGCTGGATAATCAAATGCAGAAGCACAAAACTGGGCAACAGGCTGTTGCAACACTCAGATGAGAAAAATACGGTACGTAATTTATCACAAATTTAAGGCACTTTAATAAAGCCTCTCTCATTTTTTAGAACATCAGATATAAATTAGAATTTCCGGATCTTTCCCACGGCCTTGTCAGTGAACTCTTACGTTATGTTTACACTGATAAGGTGGACAATGTCGAGAAGTATTCTCACAAGCTGTTGCCCCTGAGTACGAGGTTTCAACTGCCGGGACTGACTGCATTATGTGAGAGAAGTCTGATAGAAAGTCTGACTCCCACCAATGTGCCTAATATTCTTCTTCTCGCCGACCAGTGTGGCTGTGATAATTTGCGAAAAGCTGCCCTACATTATTGTGAAAAGTCTGAGGAAATCAAAGACAGCGTTCACCAAGTTGGTAAGTTCCTATGTATATCTTTGACCATAAAAGGTAATCAGTATAATACAGATACTTAGTATAATACAAACCATACATATTTCAAACTGTTAAAAAGTCGGTGCCTTTAGGCATGGACAGTGCATTTTTCGTCTCTGTCTTTAACATTACTTGTTAAACAAGAATAATTACCCGTTCACCGTCATTCGCCATCGTAAATCACAGATCTGGATCTGGATTTCATGTAATCGGAGTTGCTTCTATTTACCGATAACGAGATGCCAGTTGCGCGATTGATTTAATTACAGCAGTCCCATATCAGCTGGTGCTATTTTTCAACCTATTCAACATCTTGACCTTTTAACGGATTTACCGTTAGCGTGTGATCGGGAGAAACTCCGGTTATTGAAGGAGCGAACTTTGTTGGACACATCATGATACTTCTAGTCCCATTTCCACTTAAGACAATACTTCATAGATAACAACATCGTCTTACTTATTAAGATTTTTTTTGTTATCAGGAGGAGGAAAGACGCTAGCCTGGAGAGTCATGGAAATGGTGAACCCTGACTTGTTTTTGGAAGCTTGTGAAAGCATAGGAAGCTCATCCAGTAACCTCGATAGTCCTGGGACGCCTGGTTCCTGGAGTGATTAATTTGTGTTTTTTTAGTCAATTTATTTATTACCACTGCAAGAGTACAAAAACGTATTATATAATGAGTATATATTGTGATCTTTTTTTACATTGATAATTTTAAGACTTACCTAGTACATAGTAAGTATTACAAATCGTATTATACTAGGAGTAAAGCTTTAAAATGTTGTAAGCATCTTACTCTTCTAAGGATAAGTTAAGTTGGTCAAATGAATGTGCTTTAGGAATATAATAATATGCCTTATACCTGTATGTATGGAAATGCCTTAAAATAGTAAAACCTATGATGTGGATCTACAATGTTCCAGAAGAAGAATTTTTGTTAGATAACTATTTTGTATACCTACATAATAATTATGTTTATATTAAATGTAATTATAACTATTACAATTTTAAAGCATTCGTTCTTTAATTCAACTATACCAATTACATAAACTTGGTTAAAATAACATATAGGAAAGGATGATTAATATTTAACTTACCTTTCTGTTTTTTAAAATGTATATTGATTCATTTTGGGAGAATGTAAAAGTTACTTATTAGAAGATAGTCTTCATTTAATTTGTACAAATGCAACTCGCATATTTTTATGGAATATCAATAGGTTCCTTTACTGGTTCTTGTGGAAAAATACAAATCAATTGATCCATCAATAATCTTAAGACGGAAAGAAAGACTAATGAAGAACACATAATTCATATACAAACTGCGTAGCTTGATAGTAACAGTAAAAAAGTGAATTCATGTGAGGTGAAGTGAAGTGAATCATTATAGATAGTCTTTTTATAGACAGTGGCTTATGTGACGTAATGTGACATACAGGGGCCACGCCCACTTTCAAAAATTCCCACAGCAATTATTGATTCACTTACTTTTACAATTTGTTAAGATCAAGAGAAGCTATTGGTATAACTGTCTCCAGTAGCTCCATTTTAGGTCAGGTCGCCATAGTTTAACTTACACGAGTTAAAATTACCTCGTTAAACTAAATTGGACTATATTTAATTTTATTCAACTTAGCTTGAATCAACTCAACCCTTACTTTCAGAAAATAGTAAACTTATGAATGGACTCACGTTAATATTATATAGACATCCAAAAAAAAAAAAACGTCATCAACTCTGGCTATGAACGAGAGAGATGGAAATAGCGGTCATGTCTAAGTTTTTGGTTATGTCAAACTTTTGACAAGTGACTATCACAATTTGTAAAATAAACAATGGCTGTCATATGATGTGACAGTCTTGACAAGTAAATAAGGTTATAAATTCGATTAAGAATGGAAATACGTCTCGGCCAACTTTGATGACGTTTTTTTGGATGTCTATATATTATCATCACATCAGAGTCATACCTAGTCACGGTCTATAAACTGAACGGTCGACTTATTTTACCTTTGTGAGCGGAACTATGACCTGAAAGATACCCCCTCTATCTCGTACATCTGTTACTCTTTCTCACTGTTACTCGTTGTCACGTTTTTTAGATGGTTTTAGATAGTAAATAAAGAGCATATAGCAAACTTTTGATAAGGTCTGTCAAAAGTATATCTATGTCAAAGCTATCAAATTATTGCCTTTTTACAAGCTTTTATTTAACTTGCAATGTATGTTTGTTTGTTTGTTTGTGTGTATGTATGTTCGGGTCAAATCTTGCAACTGAATTTTAAAGTAGTTATCCTCAACCGATTGAGATGAAATTTTGCATACACGTTTAGTTTGGATGACAATGCATGGTTAGCTAAGTTATGTCATTCTAAATTCAAAATGGCGGACGGTCTAAGATGGCGGAATATGTATTTTTTGCGCACTCCCGTGATAATGGTATCAAATGAAAGGATTTGCTGAGAAGAAATAAGAAAATAAAATGAATTTACTCTAAATCCAATATGGCGGACTAGTTATTTTTTGTGTACTCCCATGATATAGGTCTCAAATGAAAGGGTTTGCTGATAAGGATACGAAAAATAAAATGACCACTCTAAATCCGATATGGCGGACCGCCCAAGATGGCGGACTAGTTATTTTTAAGCACTCCTATAATGTGGGTATCAAATGAAAGGGTTTGCTAGGTAAGCAGAATACGAATAAACTGACGCCTGCGTTCAACCGTTCGAGGAGATGGTGTACTACTGCCCGGCTAAACAGTAAGACTTAGCGGGGTCGTGTCTTAACTAATATCAACCTATAGGCGTCAGAATTTAAGATGCCAGCGCCAGGGCGGAAAAAATGCGAACTAACGATTGGGACATTAGCCGTTTGTTTTTACATTGCTGTTAATGTGTTTTATATTCAAGTTACCGCTTTAATTTATTATTTATGTGTAGTATTTGATTATATACTGCCTAAAAAGACGTATTGTGATCAAGGTTTACTGTTTACAAGTTGCTGGCATAATTGTAGTGATTTTTCTTTTGAATTTTAGACTGGTAGAAGATATCTATGGAAGATACATTTTTAGGTTGGATCGGTTTATTTTGAAAAGTTTTAATAAATACTTCAAGGTATACACGTGTTTTTTTACAAAATTGTTGAATATTTTAATTGAACAGAATTAACAGTTTTAAGTAGAATGGCAGACATTAGATTGAGTATCTTGAAATATATGGAACATTTAGATGGCACTGTAAATTCAAAGTGTGTTTATGAGGGTGAACATGTTCTGAATGCAGGTCATTCATGACTTCATGAATTTGAAGGTACTGCAGTGTTTTTCGAGTATTTTTCGCTTTTTAAAATCCTTAGCTGAACCGAAAAATAATAATGATAAATATATGTACAATAACCTTAAAAATACTAAAACTTACATCGATAAAAGTAATCCTCCTCAGCAAAATGAAGATAACAGACTCTCATAAATTTACTGACGGGCTTTCCTATCCTCAGTTTTAATATTCAAGCCTTGCGCTTGTCTATACGGTGCTTTGACCAAATTTATTTATAAGGCCAACTTGATGCTTTTCTTGTTCAAGAAATATATGAAAAGTTAATTTGGGATCCCCCTTAATCCAGGACAAATAGCGAGGTACACAACAATAGTGATTGATTATAATTATAATACTCACAAAATAACACTAATATAATAATTTTTAATGAATACAACTCAAATATAAACGGAAAACTTTCAAAACACAATGGCACTCAAATAGAAGTTTGAATAAACGATGTCCCAGTCGTTAGTTTGTTGAGCGACCACCAGGGAGCGTAACGCTTATCTTGTTTTACCTATACCCTAGGCAAATTCTAGCGGCGGTGAAAAATATTCAAAATGGCGAAAAACAAGATGGCCACCATGCCAATTTTAAAGAGTTATAACTTGGTATAGGTTAGGGATAGTATGAACAGGTTGATAAACATTTAGATACAAAAACACGACGATAACTAAAAAATAAAAAAATAAATTAATAAAAAAAAATTTAAAAACAAGCTTTTATTTAAATGCTCTAAAAAGAAGAAAATAAACTTTTAAATTGAATCAAACCCATCAATTTATTACATTACATAATTTATATGATATAAAAGCTTGTCACGAGATTTACTTGTTACGCAATTTAAAGTTTATTTTCTTCTTTTTAGAGCATTTAAATAAAAGCTTGTTTTTACATTTTTTATTATTAGTAATTTATTCATAATGCGCCGACCGTTAAATCTGAAGTCCGTGATACTGTACAACATTTTTAACCAGTTTTTCAATAGACCTTTAGTTATTTAGAATAGATAAAGTGGACGTAAAACATGTTATTTTATCCACTCTTCAAACATATTACAGCAGACCTGGAAATATCAAATATGTCATTCTCTTTGAAAATAATTTTGTACGTTCTACAGTTTGACAACAAAATCGTTCAAATTGGATAATAAATAAATATATGGTATACTCGTACGTACACATGCTGGTTTTTAATGGATCTAAAAAACAAACAGTGATAACACGTTTGATGTAAATATATCCACTAAAACAATAGGTATATAAAGTATACACGCTGTCTGTGTAAAGCCGACGGCGGCCCCTTAACGATGAAATATGATGGAAAAGCAAACAAAAGTTAGACGACAATAAAAAGCAAGTATATTACAACATGTACATACTTACCGCATACGCATCGAAGGTAGTGGGAAAATAAGACCGGCCCACTCACCAAACAAAAAAATTCCAGTGTTCCTAAACGGCACGGACAACTGACGCATGCGCAATAGCGGGGGAGGCACCTAAGCGCGCATTGGCGGAACAGTCCGCGCGTCGTTCAAACGCACAAACTTTGCTACGCAGCGCGCTTACGTTAAGCGCGCCACGAGATTCAGGCAGAGTTCCGCCAATGCGCGCTTAGGTGCCGCCCCCGCTATTGCGCATTTACTGGTGGTGAGTGGGCCGGTCTTATTTTCCAACTACCTTCGATGCGCATGCGGTTACTTCTTATCTGTCGTCTCACTTCTGTTTTGTCCTTTTTCATAAGTGGCCGATGTCGTCTGTAACCTGTATGTATATACAAGACATAGGCCGGTTGTGAAAAAGGATACATTTTACACTTCTCTTTCTAACGACTAGCACAGGTGGAGAGAGTCGGTCTTGTTCCCTCACTAACTTCGATGGGTAAGCGGTTTCTTGTTGCTTCTTATTTGTCGTCTCACTTCTATTTGTAATTACACCAGTGGCGGCTAGTGATAAAGGGCACAAGAGCACGTGTCCAGCCCAAATTTCAATAGAAAATATTTCTTTTGTGTTAATTTACTATAAATTACTGTTACAATAATATCAATTAATTGTATACGACAAACTATTCATATTCTAATTATTATTCCTTTTATACCACAAATAATCATTTTTATCACATATATATGACAGACTATCGATCGAGCACCGAGCCATCGTATTCTGAATTTGTATCGAGCCACCGTAGTCGCATTTCGCACGCGTGGGCGAGGGCACACAGTATCCCAGCCCTCGTTTTTAATCGGGCTTTTTCGGTGACTGCTAATGTTTGGAGACAATTGCAGCAGACAGACGTTAAATCGTTCGAAAATGAATGAACGGGTCACACTTGTTGAGTGACCGTTTTTAGTTTTATTGTTTATTTTCTTCGCTGAGAAGTGTGTTTTACTGTTTTTTATTGTTAAACATTTTAAAAGAATTCGGTGGACTTTTTATTGACTAATGAAGATATTACATACGAGATCCGAACGGAAATTAAACGGTTAGGAAGGCCAATACCTAATTTGATTATTTCCAAAACAGACGTACGAAAATCGCGAAATTGTTCACGAAGTTTTAATAGTAGTGTCTACGACAGATTTAAGTGGTTATGTGTCCTAAAACAAACAAACTGTTTTGTTTTATTTGTTTAGTGATGGGTGGCAACCGTGCATGGACTCAAGAAGAGGTGAGTGATTTAAAACATTTAAATGAACGAGCTAAGAAACATACTAGCTACAATGAAAAACATAACATCTTAGATTTTAGTGTGTTGGGAAAGGTAGACATAAGGCAACAGCTTGATAGTGCTTATCGTGAAAATATGTCGTCACAATGAAAATGTGGATAAAAACAGACATATTTTAAACCAAATAATTAATTGTATTAAATTTTGTGAAACAAATCCGGGACTAATGAAAAGGCGATTAACATTTTTGTGAACAATAAGGACAGGCGAGCTGATTTCCTGTACAAATAACAGTAAGATACCTATGTCAAATTTTTTTCACATGTTGCCACCCAATATTTTAATATATTTAAGCCCTCAATATTCGTCACTAAATATTATTTCAAAAAGCTACCAAATCCCAAAAATTATTCTTGTGGAAGTCTATATTTTTGTATAAAAGAATTTTTCATTGAAATTCTGAAGTGTCAGTAAAACCTGACAAGTCAGTAAGACCAGCACCTGAAGTGTCAGTAAGACCAGCATGACCTTGAAAATTTTAAAAATGTTCGCCTGCGGCGCCATTGGTAACTAATAAGTAATCCTACTGACACACCCTGTGCCCACCCATGTAACACACCCACGAGCCGCCACTGGGCTACAGTCCTCTGACGGCCAAATTATGAACTAGGAAAAACTTAAAATAAGGTTTTTGTACGTTTTTACGGCAAGGGACTTACCTCTACGTACCAAGAATTTTATCAAATAGTAATTAGGTATAATCGGTTTTTAATACTGATAATGAAAAATCTTTAACACGACTTATAGAGTTACGTTATACTATACTTAAAACAATAATAATATACAATAAATAAGATCCGTATCCGTATCCTACTACAAATACACCCGAACCCCTCTTAATTAGTCTCCTTCGCTTAATTCACATTCCCTCTTATTTCACCAGGTTTTCCCCTATTATGTCACGAAACTGTCCCTCTTAAGTCGCCGCCTGTAAAAGTTTTAGAACTACGTTTGGAAATTGGATTCTCGCATGAATACAATTTTTATTGAAAAAAATTATTGTGTAATACATTAAATAGGGATACCTAACGTTTAAAACAGGTTAGATGTCTTTTAAAAATTTTTAACCTTTAAAATATTCATTCAAGTGGAAAATTGAACTGTTGTCACGCACGACTGGGTATACTTACGTTGATGTTTTCGTTCAGTTGGCTCATTTTTTGTTATATCAAGTGCTGTGGTATATCTCTAAATATTTCTTTTTGCAGCTAAAACACGAAAAAATTGAGCTTATGATCGCGACTTAAGAGACTAAATTTCGCGACTTACGAGAGACTAAATTTCGCGACTTACGCGAGACGATGATGCATAGATTTGGTGACTTAAGAGGGGTTCGTGTTTAGTACCAACTACCAACATAACAGTTTAAATACCCCCGCCATTGTTTTGTTTTTGTTTTGCTAATGGCGTACTAGCTGGAGGTGGACGGTTTAATCGACCTAAATAAAGAAAAGCCAGAAAATATTGTATCTCCAAGATGCCGGGGACGATACTGGAAAATTTAAGTGGTAAAAAGTTAAGTGTTTTGGTTACTATTCTATTGGCAAGTCAACTGGCATGTTTTCTGGTCGGTTTGATCGCTCCGAGCCCGGCTAAATCCCAGCCGATTTTGACAACAGTTTGTATAGACGAAAACCCCGCCGCTGATAATATCAATAGATGGTTCACAAGAAAATGCCCCAAAAGTATAGAGTTGAGTCATGAGAAGGTTGCCCTTGGATTAGACGCAAAAAATTTAGTAAGCAACGCCCGTTAACATTTTTATTTTCATCATGTAGCCTCTTGTTTATTATGCCTTTCATTTGTTTTAGGTTTTTGTAGCGGAGATGCCCCTTTACGATGTAGATTTTTCGTTGGCAGCAAAATTTAGTCGGCGTATTACAACTCGATGTGTTGTATCAGGAAGGACACAAAGTGGATAAAACCAGTGAACTAACCCTCGATGCTCGTCTAGCCTATAGTGATAAGTCCAGTAACAATGGGAGAACTCCCTGGCAGTACCTTACACATGCCGAAGAAAAGCGTTACATGGATTGTGTCTTCGAGGATGAAAATATAACGGAAAAGGATGGATACCCTTACAGCTGCACCATGGTACATTTATTTGAATTAGGCTCCATTTATCATGATTACTATTTGTTAAATTTAAGATTGCCATATAACGATACCATTAAAAAGAATGTTGGATTAGGGAAATTAGGGGATATTTATTTACACATGATTCACATGAACGGTGGTTACATGAAAGTTTGGGTATCTCTGAAAACATTCTTTTTCCCAATTATTATTGGCATAATGGTGTGGTTCTGGCGTAGGGTTCACATGTTGAACCGTATGCCGGCCTTATTGGAATACATGCTTATGTCGTTAGGAGGCACGTTAGCATTTCTCAACTTGCCCGTAGAATATTTAACGCTCATATTTGATATGCCTTATATGTTACTCGTAAGCGATATACGTCAAGGTATATTTTATGCTATGTTGCTTTCGTTTTGGTTAGTTTTCGCTGGGGAGCACATGCTCATACAAGACAATGGGGAAAAGAATAGTCTGAAGATGTACTGGAAACACTTGAGTACGATAGTGATTGGCTGCGTTTGCCTGCTTATATTTGACTTGTGTGAGCGTGGGGTTCAACTTGTAAACCCGTTTTATTCCATTTGGGTCACTCCGATCGGAACAAATCTTGCTTTATCATTTATTATTTTAGCCGGAATGTCGGCAAGCATGTACTTCATTTTCTTGTGTTACATGATATGGCAAGTATTTAAAAATATATCTATCAAGAAGGCCATTTTACCCAGTATGTCTCAAGCCAGGCGGTTGCATTACGAAGGCATCATCTACCGTTTCAACTTTTTGATGTTGGTAACCGTAATCTGCGCTGCGGTGACCATCATATCATTCATTCTTTCCCCAAGTCGCCGAGGGTCAAAATAAATGGGACGAAGACATGGATCTCGAGCTGTCCTCTGTATTGCACACAGGCGTATATGGCATGTGGAACGTTTACATATGCGCTATGCTCATGCTGTATGCTCCTAGCCACAAACAGTGGCCTTCTGATACCATATGCGGTGATGGGGAAGAAGTTGAATTCAGCCGATTGCCTACAGAGGCCATTCCGAGCCAAATATCCTCTCTGACATCGTTTGCGACCAAGGCTAGTATTGAATAAATTTATAAGGCTGCTTGTTTGGTTGTGAGCTCATTTACTTAATGATTTTAGTATTTCATAGTATTATTTTTTATTATACTCGATTTTCTTAAAATTAGTATTAAAACATTTTTTATCAAGGCATATGAGAAGGTTTGTAAATATTTATAATCTTTGTCTACTTTTTTTGTTATCTATTATTACCTGGTCTGATTCTTTTTACTTTTATAATATGATTATTGGCATGTCTGATATTTTTATATTTATTGTAATCTTAACAACACTTCGGAGCGGAACCATCTGATGATGGTTTAAAAAAAGTGAGTTTTGAAACAGTCACTAGCATAAGCTGTTGCGTGATTTGGTTTCTGTTTACCATAAAATCCATGACAAAATAATTATTAAGATGGCTGGTGAATAGTTATTTACACTGCTAGTGAACACATTACTACCCATATTTATGAGCAGACTTCGGATAAATGTGATGATAACCTTGAATGGCTTTTATGAATGGACTTCCGTTCATAATTTCCAAGACGCGCGTTCGCGGTTGGTCCTGGGACTGAAGTTTCTCTTCATGGGATGTACACTGGTATGATAGACAAAGAAATGCTAACGGCAAAGTACAAGTACTCCTTTTTTTATCATTATTCAAAGTATATTATCGGCATAAACCGTACAGTGTTACCAAGCAATACTAGGTTTACAGTGTACCAAGTTACAATTTCAGAGAAAGTGATGTATCCAAGTTAAATGTAGAGTTGAATCAATCAATGATTGAACTGTTTCTAATTATATACTTACATTCAGGTATCATTGGGTACAATGCATTTGATATACCAGGTTCTAATAATACCTATATGATCAATATTCAACTTAAGTTCAAAGATGTAGTACTTATACTGATTTTATTTGTAAGTTATAACGCACATACTTATGTCACCATTCTTAGCTCTAAATATTTAAATTGCCTCTCCTATATAATATATTGACGATTATCTAAACAGTGTCAATGTTATGCAGTATTATCGTTGTGATCTTCATATACTTACTCTATGTATTTATGTATTTTATATAGCATTTACTTGTATTTATCAATAATTATCAAATAAATTATTATGTATTTTGTATTGTTTAATGATAGACAATTAATATGGTACTCCTGTAGGAACCCTTTATGTATTCTTGTTTCCCATGACTTCAATAATTGGCAGGCGTTCTATGAGCATCTACTTTACAACAGGGGCTGCTGTTGTAGTTATCAACTATATGTCGCAGTTGGCGTTAGTAACAAACAAGGGTACATGAAAATAATTTTAAAAAATTTTGTTCAGCATTTTATATAACTAAAATAATGGACCCCATGTTAGCAAAAAAAATATTTCTTGTAAGATTGAGGTAGTACATGATAAAACATGATTCAACAATATTATATGGACTGTTTCTAAAGATCTCTTTTTTCAGATCAATTAAGTTGTTTGCTATTTGAATGGATAACACCATCAGTTCCTATCTATTTCATTACATTTTTCTAAAAATTCAATAAAGGCATTTTATTCCAATTGTGTTTTTTCACCTTTAAGTGTTTATTTTTTTTAATTACCAAAATTTCCTTTTCTGCACCACTTCATATAAAGGTCACTTTATGAGTTTTCATTATTTCAATGTGTACAGTGTATCAAGAGAACTTTATGCTTGGTTGCAGTAGAAATTGTTCTGGGATCTGTTTCTGGGGTATGATCACACTATGTCGTACTACGTTCGTTGTGCGCAATTCAGTGGGCAAAGATATTCTGGTTGTACTGTATTTGTGGTGTCTACCGATTACTGTAGATTGATGGAGTAAACTGGTGGAGCTTTGGTGTACAGGTATGATGGTGTTAGTTGTGAAATTAGTTTACTATCACAATTGGTGAAATTAGTCCTTGTCTCAAGCAATACAACATATCCCTATGTCATTGTATTGGTTCAAAAATATAAGGTGTTCTTAGGTTTATTGTACTGCCTTATTTTGTAATGTCAACAGGATAATTGTTAAGATGTAAGATTTTTTAACCATAAGAATTCTTAACTTCTTTTATAATAGATTCACCATTTAGGATTTTAAGTAAATAAATCCACAGACTTTATTATATGTGTATATATTTTCTAGAAAATATGTATATGTACAAAATTCCCATAAAAAGTTATATAAATCTTTTAATTTCATTAAACTTACCTATATTGTATGAATATAAACTATAAAAATGGCAAAAATATACTTCTTAAATGAACTACTACTAACAATACAAAGAAAAAAGTGAAATACACTCATGGAGACATTTTATACAGAACATGTACAAACTATACAGTAGACTTTCCAAACAAAAAATGGAAATAAATATACACGATTTCCAACAAGAAAAATAATAATAATAATAAAAAACATATATACAAATCAGACTTCATATCGCAATATATTTTGTAAATTAATATTGACATACTTAAAGCACATTTAGACAATGCAAATTTCATTTAAGTACATTGTGGCACTGTCAGCTTTTAGAAAAAAAAGTCCCGAATATCCCTACTACAAATTTTATTTAATAGAGATGTCAAAAAATCCCAGCCCAATTCCCCCCACAATAGACGAAGAAGAGAATAGGTAACTACAATAAGAGTTTATTCATTGTAAGTGGAATAATTTCACCTTAAGGGTCAGCATAACCTGAGAACATTGTGCTGTGCATTTCCTACACAATGTTATAATAATGTCCCATTTACACATTTTCCTACAGTTTTTTTAGACACAACAAATTTATGTCTTTATTTTCCAATTTAAAATGTACAATAATGTTATAGTGCATTGTTTTATTTTACTACATTTTTCAATGTAGATCTTTTTCCAAATACACGTCAATAATTACATCCTTAGATCTAAATATCGTAGAAAGTGCTGTGGAAGTCATACTAATGATTAGAGTTGAGAAATTGCGGACCCTAACAGAACCATATTGAGGAGAAATCGGTAGGAGTGATGGATGGTGGAATTAAAAATTCTCCAACGTTGGGAACAAAATATGGGACCCATATCATATTTTGGGGAGTGATTTTTGCACCCTACTAGAAGGCTATAATAGCAAAAACACTTCAAATGAAAGCTGCAACAAAAAATTCGAATAACGGCTTGCTCACTATAAAATCATGGTAATGGCTTGAAAAATATTTTTGATTTTTTTTCCACAATTACCTATCAAATGAAGCATAAAAACTTATTATAAATCTGTTACAAAATAACAGAAACAAAATGATGGTATGAAATTAAAAATGAAAATAACAAGAATAAAAAGAATTTGTAGTTACGTGGGATTAAGAAAAAAAATCGCAAATATTTTGCAGGCCGTTTTTAAGATTTTTTGGTGAGGCAGACGTTTTTTGAAGGTTTCATTTGAGGTATTCTTATTATATTACAGTTTTATATTTAAGTTTAAATAACCATTCCCTAAAATCTGATGTAGATTCCATGTGTCCCACGACAATACGAGAATTTTTAATTCCATCAACCGTCACTGCTATCTACTTTTCCTTAATATGGTACTGTTAGGGTCCGCGAATTTTTCAACTTTAGTAATTATACAGATATATGCTGACAATTTTGAACAAAATAAAGAGCTTATATTTTGTACATTTATTGAAATGAGTGTCCTCCCACAATTGTCTCTCATTGTTACCCTTTCGATTCCTATGAGTTTACTAACCAATAGATGGCACCATTTTGAACACAACTTTTTACCGCGACAATTTATACCACATAAATTATTTCGGTAATCATTAACATTGTTTATTATGGAAACGCGATTCACTTCTCCTTCCGTTGCCTAGCTCGCTTTGCAGCACTTTTTTCTAAAAGCCGCGATTTTCCGACGCAACGTCAGACGTAACTCTCGCTCTCGGCGTCCGTGACCAACAGCAACCTCGCGGTGGCGTACGTGGGGGGCGGCGGCGGAGGCGGCCGATACATGGGCGGCAGGTGCACGGGCGGCAAGTGTCTTAAAGGGGGCGGCCGCCTCGGGGGTATGGGCGGCGAGCACAGGCTCTCATTCGACGCGCAGAAGGCCTCGTCCTCCTCGATCCAGGTGTTGTCCAGGGTGCGGATGCGCGCCGCTTGTCGCGCCCAGTCGGAGCGGTGGAAGGAGGGCGTGTGGTAGTTCAAGCCGGGACTCTCCCTGTCGTCCTCCGATAAAGTCAGGCCAAGAGTCGCGGCTGAGAGACTTCTGGTCCTTGCTTAATTCTACAGAGTCTAGCGATAGACCAAGAGCTGAAAGGGAGAGAATCGGATTAAAAGTCCAAGTCGAAACTGTGGGAAGTTTGTGTGGGTAGTGGGAGTCATACTCTAAACATACCAAGGGTAAAAGTTGATGGCTTGGGATCCAGAAAAGAGAGCCATGAAGCAAATGTAGACGACAATGTTTTTTCGGGTACTGTTCTTCAACATTGTAGTGAAGCTTATTTATTGAGATTGAAACAAATAGAAACAAAGAACAAAAAACAACGAAACACAATGATAGACAACAGAGCCTAGTCTTCTCTGCAGTGTATATTCCAACTTTGTATTAGTTTCCTTGACTGAGGAGTAGATGATAGCTCCTGAATGTCCCTCCGCAGCAGCAACCATGGAACTTCAAACTCAAAGTAACCGACACGAAACAGCAAATAGAGCCAAGTATCTGCCGTATATCCTTGTGTTTCAAGTTCACTCCTTTGTTTTCCATTTTTTACATATTATTTAAGCTAGACTGGACTGATGAGCATTACCCCAAAACAACGTTTTTGCCTTTGCTTCATTGTTCTATTTCCTGGGTTCATATTAAGTAATAATTTTTTCCTCAGTGATAGCTACGAGTATACACATTTCAACTTGTGTCTGATTAACTTTAAATAAGTATTATTTTGCTATCTTAGTACAGTTACAGAGGTCCCAAAAAAAGTACAATATTTTACCAGCGTTTTTTCCAAAATAATTAGTATTCCAGAAAATCATAATGAGAAATAAATTCCATAATCTACTGGAAAATTTTGTGATCCTTGTTTCAAGGTCATATCTATTGTATACATTTGTGTTATCTACCATTACTTCAACAATGAAAGTTCATTTTAAATGTTTTCTGATAAATCATTCTTAGTGTTAATCAAAAATCATTGAAACTAGACTCTACTAAACTACCTTACCATACATAAAGAATAATATAGTAGATATAAACCCGAAAGACATAAAAAATACGGAAAATTTTCTTTTTTAAAAAAAATATTTCCTGCAAAATTTTCAACTGGAAAATGTTCCCGCAGAAAGTGTAATGCTTAATACAATTATTTTACGAGTTGAAAAACAATTTTATAGCACTGCGTTTTATGTCTTGGTAGTGACTAGGTCACTGATCTATACTTACAATGCAGACTGTCAGATTCTTCAGCTCCACTGTCATTGGCAACCTCTCCCAACAAGGACACGACCTGAGTACCAAAAAAGAGCCTGGCAATTGTTGATCAACATTTCAATTAGGGAAGGAAGTGTTCGCAACGGCGCGTTTTGCGTTGATTCCCAAAGCAAACTCGGACCAACACATACACCTGAAGAACAAAGTCGTTAATATTTCGATCCTGTAGACAAACAGGTAATATTAGGCCTTACCAAGATTAGCTGCTGACATAAGGTTGAATCTCGCCCGTTTTGCTATATTGTATAGCACACAAATCACATGCGCTAATAACAAATGGTTTTCCCTAGGCAGCTGGTTCAGAAGCCTTCTAAGATGTTCCAGGCGCCCGGAACTTGCTACGTTCAACCACTCTTGAGCACTTCCAGCCAACAGTGGTTCAGGTAGGCTTCTAAGGAAGTCTTTTAGCAACCCTGCTAATAACAACGCGGGAGTGTTTGCGATTTCCTCACAAACGGCGACTCCTAACGGAAGAACATATTATATAATATATATTATATTATAAAAAAAAAATGGGTGTACCCCATAGGTCAGTATCGGGGCCACCGTGACTAACCTTGTGAATCGATCTTCTCTCGCAACTCCCTGAGACCTCTAGCGGATGCGCAACGCCTAAAGATGCCTTGCGTATTCGGACCTCTTTGAAACAACGTCCTCAGTATCGCGAGGAGAACCGGCGGTAAGGTATTATTCGCGCATAATCTAGACAGGGACACTCCAAACAGACGACAGCTCGCTTTGCGGAACAACTTCAACGGCGTTCTAAAACGAGAGGTATGTAAGTATTGCACTTCCTAAATAGGCCTAGCATACTTACTTTTCGGAGTGACTTTGATGTTGGGTTTCAGTTCGAACACTATATCGCTAGGTATCCTCCTGTTGTTGCAGTGCTGCAAGTCGAAGCCCTCTTCTGCGCACAGCGACTGCCTCAGTCTCGCCAACTGTATAGAATGCGGCCTCTCGCAACCTATTAGCGGACAGGGCGCGTTGTCTCTGTCCCTCGCGTAGAGGGTGTAGGCCCAATCGCCTATCCGGGTCTCGTCCAGGGCCAACCTGGCCACGTCGCCGGAGCTCATCTCGGGGCCCACGCCGAGCGTCTTGGAGCACTCCGTGCCGCTCAGTGGGTCTCTGTAGACCACCTTAATGTTGGTGGTGGGCGGCTCTAGCCTGAGCTGCGCCGACAGGGCTTGCTGGAGCTCGCGCCACCAGGAATCGCGGGCGGCTTGGGTGCAGAACGTCACTAGGTAGGTACGCGCTGGCGATGGCCAACCTATGAGGAAGCCCGTGTCCGATTCGGGGTAAGGCGCCAGCCACAGTTCGGAAACTCGTACGCTCTCCTAGTAAAGAAAATATATGTTATTATGTAACGCGTTCAATAAAATTGGAATCGGAATTTAAACGTACATATGTCATTGTCCTAAAATTTTTATTTTGAGATCTGTGTTAATTCTCCGAAAACTCCTTAAAAGTGTTCATATACTCTAATTAAAGATTACCATAAACTTGATGGTAGTCTTTAACTACTTCAGAAATGAACAGAAAGTTGATGAAAACGGACGCATTCTCTCTGTCAGACTGTTACTTATTTAATCTCAGTGGTTATGTGAATTTGCAGAATATGAGAATATTCTGCAAATATTCTGAATACACTCGAACCCCTCTTATTTCACCTTCGCTTAATCCACATACAAAGTTATTTCACCACGTTTTCCCCTATTAGGTCGCGAAACCGTCCCGGTTAAGTCGCCGCCTGTAAAAGTTTTATAACTACGTTTGGAAATTGGATTCTCGCATGAATATGTACAATTTTTCCTGAGGACTGGACTTCTCCGAAACGAACTACTACACTCCTAAAGATTTGAATTGGAAAAATCAGTTTATGTACAATTTTTATTGAAAAAAATGATTGTGTAATACATTTAGTGATTTAAAATAGGTTATGTGTCTTTTAAAAATATTTAATCTTTAAAATATTCATTCAAGTGGAAAATTGAACTTTGTCACGCACGACTGGGTATACTTACATTGATTGTTCGTTCAGTTGGCTCTTTTTTCGTTATAACAAGTGCTGTGGTATATCTCTAAATATTTCTTTTTGCAGTTAAAACACAAAAAAGTTGAGGTTATGATCGCGACTTAAGAGAGGCAAAATTTCGCGACTTAAGCGAGGTAATGATGCACGGATTTGGCGACTTAAGAGGGGTTCGAGTGTATAATAATAATAATTTTTATCTTATTCCACCTTTTAATTAAGTATTAGAGGCAGAAAAAAATTAAGTAGCTGAGATTTGAACTCAGGCCATTAGATTCAATGACAAAAACTTAACCATTACACCAAATTGCTCATGCTGTCAAAAATGTGTTTACATGTTGGAAAACATGTTTTTTTTCCTCAGCCAACTTGAGGCCAAAGTTATAACGATGTAATAAAAAAATTCTTTTAGATTATACACAAAGGTAAGCAAAAATTTCGGCATTGAAGTTCTGAATAGTCTGTATAAAGCTATTAGGAGCTTCTATAAGCTATACTTATAAGACCTGTAGGTATAGTGTTTTTTTTAGAATTGTTTTAATAGAACTGTTGTAAATGTCAGGTACGTACTTTTAGCTTGAAAGTTCCTCCGGACCTGGGCTTGGCGACCAGAAGAAGATCAGAGAAAAGGAAGAGGTGTCTTGGTTTGGCGTTGAGGGGTAATTGGCGAGGAGCCATGGCACACGGCGCTTCCACCAAGAATATCCTATTGCACGGGCCTTGGTTGTTGTTCTCCAGAACGGTTAAGTCGCCTAGGGACTTCTTTCTGAAGGATTTGCTTTTCTGAAAAGACAAACACAAGGTCAGGTTTGAAAAACGATATCTGTATTTATAAAACACTTAAACGGTGACAAAAACCTATCGTAGATGCTGCCAATAAAACCTTATTTAGCCCATTCAGAATAATTATTTAATACCCATTAAGTTTTGTTAATTTTAGTCTTTACTCCAACATTTAATTTTCAGTTCAGTTCAACTTCAACAAGAAAAAAACTAACGTGCGTGGGCGCCTTAAAGTACCTTTTTATGTTTTACTCTGTGTGGTATGCTTCAGTAATTATAATATCACATATCACGACAGTTACTTAAGACATCTGCTCGATATTCTGACGGAGTGCAGATACCGCCTAAACTGCACCCGAGTGAAATACGAAATTAACATTTAAACTACGCAACGTATGTACCGTAATTTACGTCTGAGTTTTGTGATTAATATAATCGATAATTTGATTTATTTAATGTTAGATAAATCCCGGTGGCATCTTCACAACAAATCGTTTGCGTAAGAGCTACGAGACAGCTGGGATGTTGTAACACACGCTGCTGGAAGGAAGACTTGCAAATACGCGAGAAATGTTAGCAGTGGCGGTTCTAGGTTTCAATGCTCTTAATCCAATGGTCTCACGATGTGTATCTATCGTCAATGTTTTTTGGTAGATTCAAATGAAATCTAAGTATGTACAGGGTGTCCCAATTTAATGTCTCACTGCCCAATTTAATGTCTCGCTTTGTTTGATTCTTCTAGTCTTATGTTTTATTTAAATATTGGATTCCAGATTGAATGCTTGGAGTAAAATATTCAGTTAGAAGCACGTTTTTTGTTAAAGGATATACGCTCACACGTATTCAGTATTTACTAAAAATTAAAAATCCAATAGGTAATTGTAAAAATAAAATAAAAATCCAGTAGGTGTCATTAAGAGTAATGTAAATTATTATTTATTTGGGTAAAATATTTTTTCTTAAGGATAATGAGAATTTATTCACAATTACAAGTTATATTTTTATGCCTAATTTCAAAACCAATGACCTAAAACAAGGGCCGGCACGGCAGCAGCTATCATTGTTCACCTTCCATTACAGTACCACTTCCCCTTATTTTCATTCATACGACAGAGGTAGACTGCTACACACCATATCATACACCAATCGGTAGTGATTCTTCAGGAAACACCTTATTCTATCTAATCACTTATGTGCTCAGCGACCAGCATTTGATGAATGGAAATATAATAAATACATTGTTTCTAGTGAAATACTGTAGAGAGAGAGAGAGAGTCGAGTATAGCGGTTGTCAATAATACTTATAACTAATAATATGCAACAAGACGTTACTTGAGATTCTGTGGAACTCGTTGGACCAATAGTCAAAATTCCTAAACCAACCGCAGCAGAATTCTTTTTATACATATAAACTGGTTTTAATGTCTCTTTTTTTTTCAGAGATGCACTTAGAACCTCGCGGAATTCGTGACGAAATACAGGAAGATCTATTTTCGTCAATTCTTCAGTCTGTCTGTCTATTCTGGTATGCATATCTACGTCCACTGGAGTATTATATGGATAGTTAAATTTACTCGCGTGCGCTTTCAACGCACGCATAACCGCGGCAATTCAAATGTCGCAATTCAATAACTGAACGGACGCTATTCATTGAGAAGAACGGCCGCTGGAGGTGTCGGTTATCCGCATTTCAATTTCGCTTAACTCGCCAGCAAATACTCAACCGGACACTTAACGCACGAATACGCTTAGTCGCACTTTTTCCCAGTCATCCGACTAAGGATTAGAATTTATCGATATATAAAAATTGGTTAATTGCTATCTATCACAAAATATGCCCAAAATGTTCCGAAGCATCGTAAATTTAAATTCTAGCGAAAACGTTCTGTGCGCGTAAGTGAGACTCTGTCTGTTATCTTGTGTATGTGATAAACTGAGAATGATTTGTGGTACTAATTGAAGGAAGATAAGTTTGAAATATAAAATTTTTTGAAATAGATGAATCAAATTATCGTATGTGTACATTAGACATCGGCCAGTTATGAAAAAGGACAAATAGTAGTGAGACGACAGATACGAAGGAATAGCGACGCATCGAAGGTAGTGAGGGAATAAGACCGGTTCTCTCACCACCTATGCTAGTCGTTAGAAAGAGAAGTGCATAATTTGTCCTTTTCTACAACCGGCTGATGTCTGATGTATATATATACGATATACCTATGCTAGTCGTTAGAAAGAGAAGTGCATAATTTGTCCTTTTCTACAACCGGCTGATGTCTGATGTATATATATACGATATACCTCAATGGATTTTGGAGATTTGATATACAAAACTAAGAATACATTGGATGACGACAGAAATTTTCCAGAATTTAATCTAAAAGAAAATACAAGATGATAAGAAGGACTGCCGTTAACAAATGGAAATAGAGTGCTACGTCAGAAATATCCATCTCTCTTCTTCCAGAACCTTAAACCATCAACATTTGCACATGATACGGTTTACTAAATTACCTACGTGGTGATATGGATTCTTTTTGGATAGTATAAAACTGTTTCCATCTAATTTAAAAGTAACGGTTAAACTCCAGAAATATCAACGATGGAATTCAATAAAGAAAACGCAAAAAAATCCTCCCAAGGTATTTACATTCTAAGAAAGTGAATGTATTGATTTTGGTTCTTTCATGTACATATATCGTATACCTACAGGTCGTTTCCTGTTGCTAGCGCATTTTGTCCACGAGTCTGTTCCTCGTTTATGAGCAAACTCATTAAATCATCTTCACTAGAAGCTTCCAAATACCTATGGAAAAAATAGAACAACATAGACTTTGAGTTTCATCTTTTTTAGCTTCAGAAATTTGTATTGAGTCAATACAATCACAAATTCTGATATTTGACGAGACACTAGAAATCGCGCAGTTTCAGACTAATTCAAAATGTCAAAATCCTCATGCTTCAGCTCGCAGAACGTGCAAGACGGACAAAAAAGCTCGGCCACACATGTTCAATAACACTTTTTGCCGCATACACTGTTATGTTTCATTATATCACAATGCCGCTACGTCGGCTAATTCGCATGGGTTTTATAACGTACATTTATTATCGCTATATTTTTTTCGGTCCTTCGAGCCGGATGCGATCGCGCGGGTACGTAAGCGAGAAATCAATTGACCCAAATGCGAGGACGTGCACGCATCGCTCGAGATTTGCGTATCTAAAGATAGACCGCCGCACCGGTACCGTAAGCGTCCAATTATTATAACTGTGGCCCAACTTATGGATCCTTTTATCCAGCATCATCCGAGGAATGCATTTTTTATTTCGGTCGCGCACTCGAAATTGTCTCGAAAGTGTCTCGCGGAATTTTCGAAACGAGTTTCAGGCTCGCGGAAAAAACTCGATATTGGCAGGCAGTACGGCCCCAGAACATGACCGTGAGTCACTTACTTGACTACGCCCTTTATCGGTTCCAATTCCGAAAAAAAAACCGTGTCGAATTTCGTAGCAAACAAATATAGAACGTGTTTAGTTATGTAAACGATATATTTTTTTTAATACTTAGCGAATCGTCATGATGTTATGATTTAATATGGGTATGTAAATGTTGAAAAAAACATGCGGTATTATAATAACTGATTGCGATTATTGAAACCGAAAGTACGAGTACATGACGCCCAGTTGTTTTTTATCGCACGATGATGAATGATGTGGAACAAATCATGAAATGTTGGAAGATTTGCTGTATACTCACTAGGGTCCGGAAATGTTAGCCATAACGCCTGGTCGGCACTATAAAACTCTATGATAATGAAAGTATAAACCGTATTTTTTACGCGCCTTGTTAATTATATACGCGTATATTTGTTATTATGTTACGTACGACATTGACCCTGCCCGACAACGCGCTGGGACCAGCGTATGCACAGTAGTACGCCATGCTGGTGAGGGAGAGCAGGACAGTCTAACGCAGTTTAACACGCAAACGCAAACATTACGAACCCTAATACTCACTCGTAACGATATAAACACAATAAATATGAATGCATACCGTTGTAATGCCTACTAAAGATTTTTAGACTATAGAGAAAAAAAAGACTGTTTGTTATCAAGTTTTGCAGCTAAAACTTTTTTTCAAATTACTAATACAAATGTTATTGATATTTGTGCTTTATTAGATGGTACTAGATGTTAAACAAATGCTAATGTGATCAATATCAATACTTGCTATCTACGAGTACAAAGATCGTATATGCCGTTGTAGTACCTACTAAAAAATTTTAGATTATAGAGAAAAAAAAGACTGTTTGTTATCAAGTTTTGCAGCTAAAACTTTTTTCAAACTACTACCATAAAAGTTATTGATATTTGTACTTGATTATATGGTAATATGATCAATGTGGACTAGATGTCAAACAAATGCTAATATGATCAATATACTTGGTATCTACGAATCTATATATTCAATAACTTCTGAATTTTTTTTCATAGCGAGCTGTCTTTTAACATTATTCACGTTTTTTCATAGCGAATTAGATCTGAGAATGAAATAACCACTTTGAATTTTTTAAATGGGACACCCTGTAACTATTTTCTCATCAATTATGAGAAATTTTTAATTTCAAGGTCGTTTAATTCTTGTCAAAAAGGGAATATTCCGAGTAAATTATGTTTTTAAAATAAATTAAAATTCCTCCTTCCGATTGTACCAAACTTACTAACACATACTAATTTTAAATAATTTAGATTTTTCGATCTCAAAGATGGAGACCATATCCTTATCTCCATAGAGATAGATATGTATATCGACACTTTTTATAGGCTATTCTATATAATTCTTGATTTCAATATAGAAAATGTTACCTTTTGTTTTTCAACCTTAACTATTTAAATAAAATTAATAATAAAAATGGTAATCGACAGTATAGTGGTCCAAATCTGTGGTAATATCAACTTTGTGCCATCAATTTGTCCAATTAGATTTGTATATTTGGTAGAGGCATACATACATATATAATATACATGCATACAAAATGTGTACATATTTATAGATAAATGATTTTGAAGAGAGTGATAAGAGGTTTATACAAATTATATATAAGTATGCAGTTTCCGGTTTAGTATTATTTGTGTTTCATTAAGAGATGGAATATTAAAGTAAAATAAATATATTCTTAATTTTATAGTATTTGGATTTAATGTTTTTCTATTATGAAATAGTCATTTTTATAAAAATTATCCAGGAGAGTATGTAGGTTACAGAAAAAAAATATGGAAATGGAAATCACGATCCCATAGGTAGCATTTTTGCTGTTCGCTGTTTTTCCTCTTCATTTTAGGAAAAATTGTGTTTTTAACGCAACAGAAAAATTACTTTGTTATAAAAGTATCTGAAAGTATCTTCCGATAAACGTTCCCAATTATTTTCCAGAATTTCCAACGTTTGACCACTTTCCACTTTCTAACTATTATTGAAATAAGCAAATGCAGCACTTTACTTGCAAACAAAAAGTATATCCAATTTATATGATAAACATTCATTCATTTTGAATTCAGCAATAGTAATTCTATTTTCATTAGTTTTCACTGTAGAGAGAGTTCTTCCATCTAATAATTAATCCAAATAAAAAAGGATCGTTAATAAAAATATTTTTTTAGTTTTCGCTATGCTGCCGATAAAGCACCTGCTAAAAAACCTATTAATACACTGTAACCAATTCTTACTATGAATTGGTTTTCTTCACTTATTACATTTCTCTAGGGACTTAATGAAAGTGGAGCTGGTTGTATACTTGCACCTGTATCCATATTTTTTCCTTCCGTCATACTAATCGAATTCTTAATCTCTTTATAATATATCGATTGCCTCGTGGATCAATTTATTACACCTCCCATATTGACTGGCAAAAAATCATGTTGTATCCGACTTAAAAAAAGTGTGAAATTGTAGTTGTAATTACGTATATAAACTTGTTTGTTTTTTAATTTGTAATTATCACATCGTATTAACAATTTTACTAGTTAATTTTCGTATAAATGGAATTACATGGTTTCATTTTAAATGGAATTACATGGTTTAATAGAGCGGATTCTCAACCCATTCAAATAACGAACGTTCATCAAAACTTGACCTCAAAGTAGTCTTTGCCAGTTCAAACACAAGTATATCATTTATAAGTTCAGGACTAAAATTGTTGCTTTGAGATCTGGCGTTACACCTTTTAAACTGTCGACGTTACAGTTCTAAACCAAAACAGTTTAGATTCTAGGAAAAACTTCTTAAAGTGGTCTGGTGTTTACAGACAGTGTCTAAAGTCTTCTGGTGTTTACAGACCAGAAAACGCTTATGGTAGAGCTCCATTTCAGAGACGGACGGAATTTTGAAGGACAATGGACGTACTTTCTAAAGGATTGTTACTTGGAGTTTCAAGGAACGTTTCTTAATGTGGTCGTGAATTTCGTTTACAACCCGTATAGTCCTTCTAAACTGAATATGAAGAGATCTATTTTTAATTCGTTTGATGGCTAACGCCGCCCAATGGCGTGCATATATCTTTGATAAATTCGAAAATCGTGAAATAATGTTTTTCATTCAAATCAATATAGGAGATTAAAATTAGCCTGCATACAAAACTCATAATATTTGTAATATAATTTTCTGTAAACAATGCTCAGTTAGCCAGACAATCTGAAAAAATTGTCTGCCCAGCAAGAACACAAACACTTCACTGGCGGAAACAAGAGGCAAGTACTAATGTTGTAAATCATTTTAACGACACAGTGGACCGCATGAATAGCTAACTAACGTATTCGATGCAATGTAAAATACTCTAATTGGGTCGTGGTACTCTAAGCTAGTTAAAAACTAACTAGCTCGTTGATCCTTGTTAGCTGTTGGGTCACTGTTGCCGGCTCTTCAAAATTTTCTTAAGTATAGTAATATACATAAAGTAGTTTTAATTAATTATTTTTACAGCAATTTTAAACGCCTTATTTTAATGCTAACTAATAAATTTATATCTGTATTTTTTAAAAATATTTCCAAACTAGCCTTCTAAAAACGTCACGAACTAACTTGTTATTAGGAACATCAAGAAGTTTGAAGGGATATTAGTTCAAGGAGAATAATTGGCACCAATTTTTAATGGAATTCTGACTGCTGAAAGATATGGAAGAAATTATGACACCTCTCATTTATTACAGATCTTGTTACAGTAAATCAGTTGGATTAGGACGGTTTATTAAAATTTACTTCCAGCAAGATGCTGCAAGAGCACTGTGCGTGAAACAATGGTAGTGTCACAGAAAATTTTCCGTAATCGTTTGGTAACACTGAACATAAAATGTCCTCAAGATCCTATGAATAATCCATACCACCATATAATTACATGTTGTTATGGAGGATTATCCACAAAAGGAAATCTCGTTTTGTGACCGTACTTCAAGAACACGTTTCCAAATTTCTCTTAAAAACCTTGATCGACTTTTGGAAAAAAAATGAATGACATTTGTTTACATATCAGCCATATTGGAAAAAAATTGCCAATACATTTTTTTCACAGCCAGTTTTTTGTCACCACCAAATAGAAGTAAAATTAATTTGAACGCTCGTTAGGTACATTTGGATGGCAAGAAAAATTACCATAACGCGCTTGCAATTGCATTTTTTTTACTTACCACATGATACGTGGAATTGGGCTCCGGGAATATGAAGGCCCAAGTAGTCGTGAGGGAAGAGATCTTGTATTCGATCGAGATCTCTTCTTCGACCGTCGAGAATAGGCTGTGAACCCCCCAAAAACCTCCCATAGTCTGCTAATCTCTCAGCCTGCAAAAAAAATATATTTTGAGAAATAAGCACACAAAAGGAAATCGTTCAGTTATAGTCTAACAAACAAATAATTAAATGAATCAGTAAACAAATAGTCATATACTACGGTCAAAAATTATTATGGATCCCTTACATTTTAAAAAATTCCCAGAATTGCCGGTGTCACATCTTTCACAAATTGTTTCCCTGTACTTAAATGATTATTATGTTCCAACAGAATACGGTTTAAGTTGAGATACCAAGTGGTCAAGTGGATGATCCTTCTTTACCTGTCCAACAACTTGAACGTGTTTGTTTGAAGCAATAAAATGCAATTGCCTTTCGCTGAACGATAGTAAATATTTAGTTACACAGTTTGGGAATATCCCAAAGAAATACAACTAGATTTGTTTTTTTTTTTAATAAAGCCCCAACACATATCAGGTAAAAATATGTGACCCACATGGTTATCAAACACAAGATGACTAGATCAAAGATAAAATAAACTAATAAACTAATTTTAATTGCGACAATCAATTTATTACATTTGCTTCAACTTCAAACTTCTGTTTCGAACTAGAAATTGTTCCTTTCTGAAATCATTTTTTGTTAACGTGAATTCTGAAAAGGAGTGGTTTTTAAGACGACTTAAGTAAATAAAAATATTAATTTGTTAATACATTTTTTTGTCGATTTAACTTTCAAGTAGATTATCTGCTTTTATATTTTGCTTTTTAGGATCAATATTGTTATTTTAAATGCCGATACAATTTTCTTCACTTAAAACTCCCATGGAGACGGTTTTGTCAACTGTTGTACCTAATGCCTTACATGGCTAAGACACACTGTATTTATTTCATCGCAAGTTAATTCTTCCAAATCGATCGCTATGTTATTAAAATAATAGCCGAGAGTCGGAAAGGAAAGTATACTTTAGACAACAATAATTACTTATTAACGATCCAAGTCATTATTACTCTTGCAGCGTTTCGAAAAACAAACAAAAACCATTAGTGAAAGGGAATCAAAATCCATACCGAGGCAGAGCGGCGCGCACTTGGGAGGTTTTTACTCTTTTTTGCGCTTATTATCTTGGGTCTAGTGAAAGGTTACTCAATAACGAGCCAGGCCGTGATTTTCGTACAATCTCGAGAAACTTTCGATTTCTGCCTATATCATCGCTGATCTTGATCTTTGCGGCCTGGCTGCGGCGATTTTTAATGGATTCGTTCGATCGAGTTAGTTCGGCTTTCTTCTGTGATACTTTGACCTTGCCAGCGTTATACGACTGGTGCCAATGATGGTTCCTCTACCGCGGTTATTCTGTAATCGTTGACGAGACAATAATTATTTTGTAGATATGTATGTATTGTTCGCGTTATTTGCGACTTTGATTAGAGAATCTCTGAATATGACTGAATTAGTAAAAATTATCTCAACAGAACTAAATAACGACCAGTCAGAGATTCCTCAAAATTCTGTCAACGTACCATAAGGATCAGTTCTTAGCTCACACTTGTATTATTTTTGTGATTAACTTAACTATTATATTTGCTGACATATAATCCATTATTATAACGACACTTAGTTGTTGATAACATAATAACGGAGTCAAAAATAGAGCAAGTCTTGAAGAAAACAAAATTATTACTTAAAGAATTGCAAAGAAAACAATCGCACCGTTGTTATATAAACAATTGAGGATAAATAACACACAATGCAAAATAGAGACATTACTACAATTTATTAGACACAATGGTCAGGTTTAAATTGACCCTAATACTGTAGCCTCTTAGCTGATATCACGGCATAATGCTGTGCTTCTATTCTCACCAGCTGTAGTGCATTATATGAGAGTAGGTTAGTTATACTTATAAGCTTCAACACTGGTTTTGTAGTGAATTCGGTGTTGTGTTTCCAACCCACCTTGTCACACAGCTTCGCACCAAGGTCTTTGGTAGACCGAAAACAGGTTCTGGTCTTTTAATTTCGGTTTCCGATCCTTTTCTTGTTAGGGAGTATGCTTTTCTATTGCCCTAAATTTTTTTGTGTCCTGGTACCCACTTGAATTATCTCATTTTAGTAGGTATATCAGTATCTTTACACAATTCAGACAATTCCAGACTAATTTATTACATAATTATTACATTATATTTATTAATTTTATTTATTAATCTTATTGCCACATTGCATTTATTGACTACCGATGTGGATAAGGATCTTTTTGCCTTTATATACTCGATATTTTTTTTCGATTATTATATACGCGATATTTTCCCCCAGGAATATCTCGATCGCAGGAATTTCCTTTTGTAATACAATGACGAATTTCCACAGTGATTTTGATCCACTGCATCTGGGACTTATGCTATGGACTCCAGCTTCTACTCCAGTCTCTACTTGTCAGTCTTAGCAAATACAGTGAAATACAAGAAATTATATGTAAATTTTGAACTGAAATAATACATTTAAAAAACTCAAATTTTACACTGGAACATATAATGTACAGGGTGTCCCCGGATTGAGTTACCTATAGGTGAAAAGGGCAAAAAATTTAATTTCTGGGCCTTTCAAGACAAGCAAAACTTTTGATGAAAAATTATTTTTTCTCCATTTCATCTATAGGTAACTCAATCCGGGGACACCCTGTACATATAATATACTGGGTGTCTCAGCTTTTAGTTTACAGACTTTATCTGCTCACCCAGGATAGTTAGCAAAAAAATTTATATACAATAGTTACTTGAATTCATGAGGCCTATAAAATGACATATTCCGTTTGACATGTGCTAGTGACCTTGAGGTTATGTCAGTGTCAATATAAGTTTTTTAAATACAATACCCTGTATTTTGCGACACTTTTGTATATACCGAACAATTCTATACATATTTCATGTAACATACCCTATACCTATCTTCAACCGTTTTCGAGATTTTCAAAGTCAAACAACTATTATTTCACAATACAAAGAATTTTCAGTTTGCCTTGTCAGTTTTGAAACAATTGAGAGGCATTGTTAAAAGTAATTTTAATCAGATCAATGGGATATTTCAGTAATAATAAGCAATTAGTTTAATAAATTTTCAAATTGAGCTGGCAATCAAGGCAAACTGAAAACCTGTATATAGTTTTTATCTGTCATTGGCTATCTACTTATTAGGTATTTTTTTTATACATAACATCTACTACAGTCTTCATCTTATTTATTAAAAATTTAGCTTTATAGAGGATACCAAAATGCAGCGGAAATATAATGAAAATATAAGACAAATACCATAGTCCATAAGAAACACTACATTTCGGTTCACATTGTATGGTGTCAGAAAACATAAAAGCTGCAAAGTTTACATAAAATAATTTTTATTTAGGCGAGCAGTTTTTCTTATCTTTAAGTTTTCAATTACATACTATTTTTTTATAGGTAACTAACTCTTTGAAATACTATGTGATATACCTACTCAAGTAAAATGGCAATATAAAAAATTGAGTCCTGATTTAACGGCCTTCATGGGCACATCAAACAATTTTCTGATTTTTTTTTAAATCAGGGTTATTCTCCATAACCCGTCATAATTTTCATACACTTTTTTTATTACTTTGGGTTACCGGTATTGTTTCTAAAAAATTGCAAATCAATCCGGTCTGTCGACCTAAAAACAATTTAATTCATATGCACAAATGAACAAAAGAAACGACCAAACTATTTAAAAAGACTATAAAGTAGCCTTAAAGCGGGCGTTTCGAATTTCAGGCACGCGTGGCGGATGTTTCGAAGCGTATGCAGTGAAATTTGTGCATGTCTATCTGGCGAAAATAATGCAGAAAGACACAATAATACGAAAGTAAACACAAGTAGACGATTTACATACAACAAGAGCGGTATCGTGACCGAGGTCGGTAATTTAAAGGAGGCACTGAACTAGGCCTTGGGGGGGCTGTCTGGGCCCGAAGGGGTCGCTTTCTCCAGTCACGGGTGCCGCGCCCCTCTTCCATTCAGTCGAGGAGAGCCATTGGCGTACGCAGGAAAGGATAATTGCGTTTACTCTTGTTATCTCCAAGAAAATATATCTAGAAAAGCAGGGTATACACAGAAAATTTGGCAGTTTATCAGTAACGTTTATCTTTATTACAATAGGTACAAATCTATTATATTTTCTAGTTAGTTAACTGATTTGACTAAAAATTTGAAATCAATATTTCAACTAATGCTGGTAGAAACTAAACGCGCCAACTGGTTTCTCGTCGTCGGTAAATCGAACCCCCATCACATCCTATGATTTGCCTATGAATCACGTCGCCACATGCCGACTATACTGATAACTGATAAGTTCCAGAATTGTGGATAATTTGATACATTAAATAGATGGAAAAAGCAGCACCAGAAAATAAATGGATAAGCATCACAAAAGGTGATGTCTAGCCCCTGTAAAAAGAATGCTATTAAAAAATGTGTTTCGGATTCATCGGGAAAAAAAACGTATCTAACGTTTTTTATAGTATAATATTTTAAATATATAGGGTGTATTATGAAATAAACAGCCAGTCAAGAAAAAGGGAGAGAGTAAGACCTAACTGAAGGATAAAATAAGACAGATGTAACTGCCACACCTAGAGGGGCCGTCCCACTCAGTGGATGGGTCAGTGATTATATGGTGGGGCAATTCGTATTCGTTGTCGAGTTTGTACCTTCCCCTATGTCAATGAGAACTGAACTCCCGCACCGCCAAAGCTAAGAACCGGAGGAAATTTTTTTTGCCAAACCCAACACACAGTAAAAAACCTTGTCATTTGGAGATTATTCGTAGAAAAAAATCATTGAATTATGTTATAATTAGGGTTGCCACTAATACACACTAAATACAAACTAATGTTTTTCAGTTGTGAAGTTGTTCTATATCGTTGGTTTAAATATAGTATGCGTTTATTTTTTTTATACTGTAAATACAAGTGTCGAATATTTTATTTAAAAAAAAAAATAGATGCTTTAGATTTTTTTTTCACTAAAATTTTATATCACACAAGATATTAATCACCAGATTTTCTGTTTGCGCCTTATGCCAAAATGGATAATGCTTTAGTGAAACTTTATCTTGTAATATTGTTCACGACGTCGTTAAATAAGTATTCACTTTCATTATTTTATAAAGATGACAACCCTAGTTATAACGTTTACAAAAAACATTGCAAGCAGGTTGCCAATTTTTCGCTATCACTATCGACCTTTCTTTCTCTGAAATCTAATTTATTTACAGTATTTTCCTCGCCATAAATTCCAATCTACTACTCAGAATATTAAAAAAATAACTTAAGTATAGATTAAAAAATAAAATACAAATAATAGAATTTCATTGAATGTTACCAAAGTGTATTTCTTAATTGAAAGAAGCGTTTTTCTAAAAACCCTCCGTGAAAGCGGTTTCCTAAGCCGCTGACCTTTGGATAAAATTAATTGTGCGATGCAACCTACTTGAATAAAAAGTAACAATATCTCGTAATAGTAGGTATCGTTCAACGTATCTGATACGGACTTCTTTGTAAAAAGCCGCAAAGAAAGTCTCGTATTATGTCGATTATACGATTAGCTGGACTCTGGATTTGTTTTTATTTTTATCACATCCGCGCACGCGATTGTCGACGTCTTCGTCGATTTCCCTCCTCGATTCCATCTAGGTACTTCTTTTTCACAAGATGAATACATATGTCGGTACCTACCATTATAATAATGACGTCTGTCATCCTCTCTGCATCGCTGCTGCAGACATGATCTCTTAGAAAACAATTAGATGGTATCATTTATTTTATTTATTTCAATATTAACTTTAAGATTATGTGTATTTAAATAATATGTAATTTTACCGAAGGATGCAACATATGAAAAATAATTTAATTGTGGAGTTCCTTTGACTGTCCTGATTCAAAACAACATGAGTATGGTTCGAATGCCAGTATCCAAGGCAAAGCAACAAGGTTTTACTAAAACTACTTTATATATACCGGGGGCATAAGAAAACTGGAACAAAAATTAATATGTATAGAAATTACAAGAGTTAACATCATTTAATTTCGAAACTGACTCGATTTGCTGTTCTAAATTATTGAATTGATAATATTCGATATTATTTGAAATTTTCTTCAAAATCTCTTTTAACAGGGTATCCCACTAAATAGCTTTTACGATCGCAGACTGGAAAAAGTATCCCAGTTATGTAATAGCTTTTGCAAAAATGATCCTTCTATTAGAAATTGTTATTTTTTAATCGGTCAAGCATCCGCTTTATAGGGTAAAACTCTGGAAAAAAAGTGAGAACAAGGACATTTTTTACCATCCAGTATATGAGTGATTTTGGGGATATTTTTTTATAAAAATGAAAAATGTTAGGGAATAGTGATTCAGGTCGAATTCTTATTCGTATTTAATTAAACGGTTTTTACAATGGCTATCTTTTTGTACAATATCGTGTAAAAAAAGTCCAATTTCAACGTGTTAAAATGTTAAAGGTGGTGGCTGAGTATGTATTCAATACTTTTGGTGAAATTAAGTTGATTTTGTTTTTAGTTGTCCAAAAATGGGGTGGTACTTAAATGTACGAAAGATCGTTCCCGCAAAAATCAATACTAATATGGTTAGTGGTCCATATATGTATGTAGGTAGGTACCACATAATTTCTAAGACTTTAGAAAACTATATTTGTGAAATATGTAATGTAACTATTATTCCTACAAGTACCCTATTGACCAATTTAAATGTTTATAAAAATATCCATGTTGAAAATAGACAACTTAAAAACGATTTCTTTGGTATATTAAACTCAGCACTAATATTTTTTGGCAAAACCCGTATGGTTACAAAATTATTATTTCCGTACAAAATTTTATGGAAGGGTACAAAGAATTATAAAAAGTACGTAAAGTCAAAGTACGTATAACTTGTGTTCATTTTGTGTTAATATGTCATAAAGAAAACTGGTGTAAAATAAGTACAAAATACCTTTTCGGCCTTGCGTAAAAATTCATAAGAACAAAGATAGCATGGCATTACGACAAACCAAATGCCTCATAAAGGTGAAATATCTCAATTATATAATAGCTCTTCATCACAATATCACCTATACCAAATGCTTAGTGGTACTTATGTGTGAAAAAATACGTTACCGTAAATAATCACACGAGGTTTATTTGATTTCAAATGTTTTGCAGTATGTGATGTACAAATTGTAGGTAGTTTGAATGCCACAAAATACTGATTTGCGAAAAAAATTGGGAGTACCTCATAACCTAATTCAACAATTTATATTTTTATAAGTTAGGGATAAATATTAATACTAAACACTTTTATTCCAAAAACGTAAATATACGTAGTACTAAATGTTATATTGTTTAATTTTGTATTTACATAAGACAGAAAAATATTGAAATACAATAAGTATATTTTTTTCTCTAAATAATTTTTATTCTGTAAAAAAATTAAAGTAAAGAAATAAAGTTAATGAAACAGAGTAGTTATGTGAATTTTAGAAAGTAAACAATATAGACGTAATTTACTAATTGTATTTACAAAATAAAAAAAACCATACTAGACTTTCTCTTGTTTCAAGAAAAGAAGATCCCTTTCAAAAAATACAAAACTTAGGTATTATCTATTTTTAGGCGAAAGTTAATGCTGCGCCCTTAAAATTACCCTGTATATGAGAAATTGTAAAAAGAACATTAATGAAATTAATAATTTTGTTCATCAAATTTTTCGCGGATGTGCTTAAATATTAAATTTTATGCGACATGATTTGTGATTTAGAATTTGTAAATACGATATTGTATGCAATATGTTATCATTATTTAGAAATAAACCATAAAAGCTTAAGATAAAGCTTCGTGTAAAAACGACAAGAACATGATAACAAATAGATACTAATTGTTTTTATTAATGTATCCCTCTTTTTGCTCACGAATATTATCACATACAGTGTGTCCATAAAAGTTGGCATATTGGAAAAATTATTGTTATAAGATTTTATGGTAATCTAATTTCAAAATATGTTACTGTACGAGTACATTTTAAGCCTATTATTTTGCTGAATGTAATGTTATTTTATTTAGGTATGTACAAATCCATAAAATCCTCATTTTTCAAGATAATCGATTAATCTATATTTTGATTTAAAGGGCATTGAAATCTGCTTCTTCTGACCCTACCGATGCTTTTAAGATTCGTCCACGGCCTTCTACGATTTTTTTATACCCCCAAAATTCAATATAACCATTTAGCAATTTTTTTTATTTAAAATCTGAATCCGTAGCGGTATTCAGGACTACTCAAAACATTTGCGAAATTTGAATAAAAATGACAGGGTGTTTCATGCTATACGATAGCAAAATATCTAGTTTGGGAGCCGCTATATGAGAACACAATTTTTTTCTACTACAGTTTTTTTATTGTAGGTGCATATTATTATTATTATTAAACACCTACACATAGTAGATCAAATATATTTTTTGTCTACGACAGTAGGTCAAAATTAAGTTTAAGTGATGATGATGATTTAAGATAACATTCCACTGTCTCGACATAATTCCATGGCACACTTGGCTCATCTAGTGGCTCTTAAACTCGATATTTTGCTGAACTTCGACATCGTATAGAATGAAACACCTTGTATATTGTTCGTTCCAATTTCACAATTAGAGGAACCTTGATTAAAGCTATGGGTACGCATTTTAAATAAAAAAAATCACTAAACGGTTACATTGAATTTTGGGGGTATAAAAAAATCGTAGCAGGCCATGAGGATAAATCTTATAAGCGACCGTAGATTCAGAACAAGCAGCTTTCGATGACTTTAAAATCAAAAAAATAAGTAATTGATTAATTTGAAAAATGAGGATTTTATGGATTTGTACATAAATAAAAATAGACACCCTGCATATTTTATTTTATATTTATTTTACTAACGTACTCTTTTCGAGACGTATTTGTTTCTTCGCTTTAATGAATTATCAACATAACTAATGTACCAGATTGCTTTGCATAAGATTAAGAGCCAAAAAAAATAACTCACCACGTAAGAAAATGGGGGCATGACGCGAGCTGGCATCTTTTCAAATTGCACTTTTCACCGTTACTGAGACAATCGAAACATCTACGAGTTCCTCTATCACAGCACCGAAATCGAACCACGCGTACTCTGCATCTATTCTAACTAACGTGCATCAGTCTCAAGCAAGTCTTTTATTACTGTCGATTACATAAACACCGAATTCAAACAGGCTTATCGGACTTATCATTTTCGAGTCACGTCTCGCATCGCACAAGAAGAACACGTATCTGGTGATATTGGGTTAGGATCGAAGCTGTTTGGTTTTAATCTCATTTAATCGTGTTGGAAATGTGACATTTGTCTTGCACATAATAAATTTAGGAAAAGACCCAAACAAATTTGTTTTTGTCTTCCGTTTTTAAACGCTTATCGGCTGTTATCAACTACATTTCGAAATAGTTTTCTAAAATTCTTAAAATATTCAAATATTCTTTGAGTCTACACAAATTAAAACCAAATTTTTTATGAATATACATATATTTTAATTTTAAAACAACACATAAATACAAACATACACTCCTTTCTTTTGTTAATTCTTTTCCAGTCATTATTGACCGCAAAATACAAAAAACAAAAACAATCTGAAAATCTAATCACCTCCAGATCTCATCATAATACATAAATGTACGATTTTTTAAATTGATAATTTTAAGCGTTTTGATGTTGATATACATAAAAAAAGGGTGACATTTTTATATATATTAGATTATAGATTTATTTTATAGATTATAGGTGATAAATGTAGATAATCATCACATATCTTCTTGTAGATTCCTCGATTCTATTGCATCATTGACATCATATCTCTATCTCCTTTTGGCCTTGCCAGTGTTCTTCGTTTTTTTTTCATTGTTCTTTTCATGATCGAACCACGTGAGTTGTTTTTTCCACATTATCTATTATATTTTCTTTCATCATTTCATTAATCTATTATAGTGTTTTCAATTCCTTGAATTGAAAAAACTTGAATGGAAAATGAATAGAAAAAATTGGAATTGAAAAAACATAAAATAATACATTTAGATAATGTACACAAAAAAAGTTGACAGATCAACGACTGACAGAAAAATTTTAGTCGTCATTCGAACTTAAAATACTCATTTGAAAAAATAAACTAAATACAATAGTCATTCCTTCATTCCATTGTATTTCAATTCTTATGACCATGAGAACAACGTTTTTCGACCAGTAAGTGCATGAGTAAATATGTAAGTCAGTTATTATGCAAAGACGGATATCAGTAGAAAAGTAGAACAGTCTGAATTAGTTATTTCTGTGACTTTTGATGAAATTATGTAGAGTGTAACAACTGAAACTGTCTTCAAGCACGTTTCTGTGACAGGACAGATGATATTTAGAGGAACCAAAATCATATCAACAAGATAACGGAAAGTGTGACGTAAATTACATATTTGTTGAAATTAAATTACGAAAACTCTATGCAGCTTATTCATTTATCACGTTAACTTTATATAGCGGGTCGTTATATTCGATGGATCAAAATATACATAGAGGAAAACTGATGTTTTAATAATTTTTAAAATTCTAACAAAGAATTGCCCAAATGTTTACAATCAAACTAAAAACATCCCGAGAATGAAGAGCGTTGACCTATTCTTCATAGATAAACAAAAACAATATTTTCTCATACTATCGCATTAAGCTGACATATGTTGAACCCCTGACGACCACTGCCCTTTTGTTAATTCTTAAGTCTAAGTATAGTATACTATAAAACTCTATGATAATGAAAGTATGAACCGTATTATTAAGCACCTTGTAAATTATATACGCGCATATGTCTTACCCCTGCACACTCACGCCACTGACTAATCATTCCCGATGTCCCGGGACTCACGTCTGCGCGGTAGTACGCCGATCTCATGCGGGAACGCTGAATATGTAAATGCAGTTTTACATGCGGTAGGCAGGGATTTCCGAACTCTAATCATAAGCCATACTTTTGATAGTGTTTTATGAACGTCATCTTAAGGATTTGCAAACCAAATTTCCAATGAAGCTTCTAAACTTTAACCGCAAAAAGAAAAATGCTTCTTAGGGTCATTATTTCCTTCAAATAACCCCAAGAACATTCTTATTTTATTTCGTTCTTAACGTTTCTCGGGAATAATAAGTACGAAATAAAAAAAACATAATCTGATCCGCTATTACTTGCCGCCGCGATATTTCCTATAATATCAATAAATAATTGTGACAATTAATGGTCTATAAAGTATCGCTGTTCTGGGCATCGGTCCTCTGCCAAAACGCCGAAACTGGCCTCATTGCCAGCGTGTCGCCAGCATATTATGCTAATTTTCGCTCGAGTCGCCTATCTGTGGCCATCGAAATTCTTCTACTTCCATAAATTCTCATATTTTTATAAACCATGGGACAAAAACGAAAAACAGATCACCAAGTAAAGCTTTTAGGTTGATACAATTTGTAGCATGTCTTTCCACTCTGCAATTGTTTTTCTTAAAAACTCATTTGGTTGGAATCTGTCAATTTGATTTTAATGTCACAATAATGTTTTATTGAACTCATAAATTCTCATATTTTTATAAACCATGGGACAAAAACGAAAAACAGATCACCAAGTAAAGCTTTTAGGTTGATACAATTTGTAGCATGTCTTTCCACTCTGCAATTGTTTTTCTTAGAAACTCATTTGGTTGGAATCTGTCAATTTGATTTTAATGTCACAATAATTTTTTATTGAACTCAATTTAATTTTTTCAAACTAACGTCAGCTGAAGAAGAAAATAGTGTGCCAAGTAGAAGAAAACAACAGATTTTGTGTTATACAAAGTGTTTAGCTTTTTGTTCTGTCCAAAAGGTTCCACTTTCCCGCAAGGAAAGGGATGGCTAACATGATGACCTGTAACCAATTAAACCTTGGACTACCGAAAAAAATTTGAGTGTAACCCAAACGGTGGAACTGAGTAAGTAATTGAGTGTTCACTTAGGTACCCAGCTTGGTGAAAACAGCAACGTGTTACCATTTGTGCACCACCTGATTGCTCACCACCAATAACATCGAATATTTTTGTCGCGTATGTAAGAAGATAAACGAATACCAGTAGTATTAACAAGATGTTCTCTACAACGAATTGCTTTCTAAAAATGAAACCCTCTGGTATTTACTGGTATTTACTACTGACAATTGTTGTTGACAAAAAAAGTTTATTATATATTCACCATATTCTTCAGACCCCACTTTATCAGATTTTCGCCTTTTCCGAAAATTCTTCGGACAGACTGCAGGAATTCAATCACCTTTACCCAGGAAACTCCTGTTTGGTGATTTTTTCATTACCAAACCACCCACTCTCTTTCCAACAAGTTAAAACCATAGTGAAATATCAAATACTCTTACTTTGGTACTCTTACTAAATCCATCCATCCCACTCCTTCCATCTCTATGTGTGCTTAGTTGCATACTTCCCACATTAGTAGCCAGGCGGACGTTGTTGTAGAAATCTGTACGTGGTTTTCGTATTTCTCGCGAAACTGTGATGTCTAACCATACAAAGCACCGAATCTGCTAGAAATTTTCCGTCTGAGAAGTTTTGAGAGAAGAGAAATTTTGTTTCCGTCTTAAAAACCAGAGGCCGCAGAAGCGGACAATTTCGAAAAGTGCCAATATAAGTTCGTAAAAACTTCTACAATATCCGCCTGGTTACTGATGCAGGAAGAACCCCACCTAGAATGGAACCCTCAACTCCGATCAGGCAGGGATCTCCGACGTCTGTCCGTTTTTTTTTTTGAATATCCCCTCTATATTTATTGATGTGATTCAGTAACATCCATTGATTAATTCTTTGAGAACAAAGTAAACAACTAATTCAAAAGAGTAAAAGAGGGTTTGAAAACCCGCGAAACTAGATATAAATGCTGTTAAAGTAACCAATTTACAGATTCTGAGAAACTACATCGCTGATACGCAATAATCCACTGTGTACATGACAAATGGCCATACATGTAATAAAATAAATTATCTAATGGCGCGGCAATATCTTTTTAATTAGCTTGTTCCAGCAAGTGAAGAAATCAGAACTAGTATTCGGACCGCTAATGACTGTAACCTTGTCAATTATTGTACGAACAACGTATTTTAATTTTGGGCTAATCGCTTTTTACTATACGCCATTTGCATAAATATGTACGTTAAATAAGAATTCAAGTAAATATGCCTTGTTAAAACTTAATTTCCTTGATACGCTCTCGAGGAAAACATGATTAAATATTTTTTTTGTTTTAATTGACGCTAAAAGGCGATGGGGTATCCCACTTATCTGATGGTCGATACATTAATTTTATAATAAATAGCCTATAAAGTAATCTTCAATATCATGTTGATAATGAAAGGCAATAGCGTGAAAACATAAGTTGTTCTGTTATAAAAACTGAAACGATGTTAAAAATAAGAATGATATAACAACATCTAACTTTCCTTATCATTAAAAAGTATCATGAGAAAAACGATCAGAAAACATCAATGACGACATTCTTTCTTGATAACTGCATGCTATTGTTGCTAAAATGGTACAATATATTTTACAAAAAGGACACTTAATTAAAAATAATTTAATATTTTGTATGGTTCTCCAAAGTGGCAGTAAAAATAGTTTATATTGTTTACTTGAGTTGTCGATTTCTTTCGTAATCTTTTTAGTATTTAAAAATGTTTGCTCTATTAAAAGATATTTGTACGTATAAGGAAATGCAACACATAGAAACCAATAAAAAAGCTAGTCTAGCCCCTAGTACTATATTTTTCCCAAACTAAATAACCTTCAATTTAAATATTTATTCCATATTTTAAAATGAGATATGCGTGTGCGTGTATAATACCTGATAGAATATCTACATCTAGTAATTATATACACAAAATACAATATACACAAAAGGTATAAACAAGTAAACATTATCACAATACAAACCAGGAAGCAGAACTACTAGTTTTGTCCATTTTAATGTGATCTGTCAATCCATCATGACTGCTAAAGTTTTAGATAAGCCCCAAATGGGCAACCGATTTTTTTCAAGGTATCTGACTGCTTCAAATCACATTAACATATACTGAACGTTATTAAACTTCCCGTACCGAAAAAATCTTATGTAACAGTCGGAAATTGTCAATCGCTAACAAAAAAATCGGTTTTAAAGGCCTATTTAATATGAATTTCCTCATAAACGGACCAGTTCTTCTACTATCGGTAGATTGTTCTTCTTCCGGTAATTCTAATTCATATTTTAAGTAAAAAAAGCCTTAAATTTTTTCATAAAATTGACAAAATCATTGACACTAGAGAGTAACAAAATCAGAAACGAAATGTATAAAACAGTGAAGAGTTTAAAGTTATTAAAACGACGCGTCCTTTCGAATACATTACCGCACGCCTATGAAAGGACGGTCACACCGAACAGTAGTAGGCTTAGACGTCGACAGGCTATCAATTTTCGACGTTTACAGATATCAGAGATCCTCGCATTACTATTCAACATAAAAACCTTAATCTTCCATAAGATGCAGATGTTTCAACACGAGATGTCACCAAAGAATCCGTCTACGTGCTACGTGATCTACAGCACGTCTACGAATGCAGGTCAAAAGTGGATGACAATTTTATCTTTTGGAATTTTATGACCATTGGGCATTTTGGCATTTTACAGCTTGTACCTATTCTAGAGATAATTATGTCAGCAGGTATCTGGGAATTTTTGATGCAGGAATGAAGAAATGCATTAGAAGCATATTTATTTGAATCGGATGAAAGATATTACAATAGGAGAAAGAAAAAAAACACATAGCAAAAAAATTGACGCTATGTTAGATGGATTCAGTACCAGCTATTGTTTTTTTTTCACAAATTCTAAATTGCATCTCAAGCAAAATTCCGTAATGACAATTCATGAAGCAGATAAAATTCAAACGTAAGGAAGCATTATATCAGAATTAGGGATCAACTGAAGCCAATCCTAATAAAGGAATGGCAAATTATCGATCCTTCTTGTATTAGTAAATTAATTAACTCAATGCCTAGCATCTGCAAGTAGTTATTCCACATAATGAATATGCGACCAAGTATTAATTACCACGTTTGTATTTTTCTACGAGATCTTTTTTTTCTGTCCGGATACTTTTGCCCAAAAAGAATTTTGTAATACGTACATAGTTTGTATTTTTATTATATCTGCATTTTCTCTAAATAACACAATAATTTTTTTATGTTAAACGGAACAACTCAAACTTATGTTTGATGGATAATAAGTTTCTCTTTTTGTGTCCTGCTGTTACTTTTATCCAACATGTAAGTATGTATTTTCGTTAATAGAAATTCGTCTTTTCATTAGTCATTTAAAATTAGCGCGCTTTTTTATATTTTCTAAAAGTCCTCATAAGACTTTAAGGTTACGCCCGCTTCAGAAAACATCTATTAAGGTATTTAACGCCTTAATAATTAATTACTAATTCCGACATGCCCTCGTTATACCTCGTCATTGTCACTGTGTGTAAGGCCGGTCCTGTTCATTATGTTTTCGATGGCATGTAATTAAAAAGTATAATGGGCATTTGCATAAATACGCCCGTGGTGATTGATCAATTTGTAGGTTATGTTAATCGTCTTTTGTCACAGAACGATTTCGATTGTTTCATCTGGCAAAAGAATACAAATAAAGCAGTAACAGTATTCTAATGCCTAACTGTACGCTGTTTACATGCTAAAAAATAATTTTCATTTCTCGGTACACCGTTACGTGATCTGTAGATAGTTTAGTTTCTATCGGCGCAAAAATGCCGGTAGTTTCTACTTGGTCCAAATAAAGCCGGATTTAGATCCCAACAATGGAACCACTCCATTGTTTTAAATTCCAAGCAATTGCAGACACCCAACTTTAAACGATTTGCTTTTTTAATCGGTGTATTTCATTTTTCTTACGATAAAATTAAATGTTATATCAAAAAACTCGTCAGCGCCTATGCTAAACCTAGTCTGACTTTAGAAATGTGAAAAGCCAAGAATTAGTTTTTGCTCTATTAAAGTTGTTTTCCAATCCTAGCATTTTTGTTCTTTGGCATATAAGCATTATTTTAAAATATTTGTAATGTTGTAATTGTTTATATGTGGATAAACTAGAAATGAAAAAAAAGAGTGAAAAGGGATAATGGGTTAAAATTGAAGTGTAATCTTCTAAGGAGTGTTTATTAGACCTAAATATGTATAAATGCATATTAGAGTATAGTAGCAAAAAAATGATACGCAAGTTATCTAAAAAAAAAAGTGTGCCCAGGAAAGTGAACTGACTTGCATAATATTTGTGGTCAGTTATTATTATTATTAGTTCAATCATTAAATGAATAATAAATTCGAATGACACAGACCATTATATTAAAAAACATTAATTGAGCCTTGATGAAGTCTAAGTAATTTGTCCAACATCCCTAAAAATCCTTTGTCAATAAAATTGTAAAAAATATACTTTATGTCAATGTTTCTGTAAACATAAACTTGTAATTACGCGCATTTCGCCAGCCAAATTGACATCATCAGGAGATGATTAAGAACTATCTATGTTTTATTTGAGTCTAAAAAAATTTTAGTATCTTTATCCATGACCTTTGGGTTTTATTATTTCGACCGGACTAAAGTTATTATTTGCCAAAACGTGAGGATACCGGTTTGACCCGCCGGAACGTACATACATATATTGTGTGCCGGACGAATAAAATCTGCGAATTTATTAAACAAATATTGCCGTTGTTTATGGCATTCTCGTTAGAATTGTAAATAAAGAACCTACCTGGTGGACGGCATGGCAATAAAAATGTTATCTGTCAATAAATCTAGTTACGGCGGAGGCTGTCCCCAAATTGTTTGTATAAATTTTGTCTATCGTAAAGTAATTTATGCAAGAACGCTTTTTCCTTAAAAACGTGTATCTAAAAAATCTTTCTACATGAAATGCCACAAGACAAAACAAGTTGAAATGAAATTTAACGTTAGAAGTTTAAATATTTTAAACCCTGAGGGTGGAGAGTATGACCCAAAATATACAGAACAGTTTTAATGAACATCAGTCTCTAAATGAACTGTTTCGGAGAGACCTTTTGCTTTTACACAATTATTCAATGAGGAAACAACAAAGGTAACAAGTCAAACTCGACTTCATCTACTGATGAGACCAAGTTCATACAACATTCTGTTTACTAGCAACATTCTGTTTACTAACAGAATGATGTATTATCTGTTTTATTATCTTCCGTCTTGATCTTCCGAAATAATGGGACTGATTCCCAAATGAACCGGCAGGAATCACGTTGTCGTTAGTGCAGTCTTATAAAAACACGAACAGACGGGGTCTGGTCATTGGAATGAGCTTCAACATAAAGATGTTGTACTTCTCTGGCACCCCCATTAGCACGACCACTAGTGGAGTGCACATGTGGACTCAGTGTTAGATTAAACATAGCGAAAATTGGTAAAATTGTGCACTAACTACTGAATATCAACTACACACTGTGCGTCATCAGTGGGCAGAATTTTTGTCGACTACGATCAGAAACTTTTTTTATGAATAAAAAGAAAACACTTTTTGAGCATGAAATAAAACATAAGCAAACCATTACACAATTCATAAAAAAAAGTTAGAAAAAGGAGTACTTAATCTTCGCATCTTTGAAATCATCCATGTCAATTAAAACTTCTGCATATTTTGGGCTATATTATTAACTGTCGAGGTTTGTGACACTTCTTTTAACACCCTGTAACTGTGTTTTTCCTTTTGAATTACCTATTATAGTTATTAATGAATTGAATTACATAATAGATTATTTGGATCTAACAATCATATTTTTATCTACGATGCAGTTCTCATGCATCTTTGAGAACTATAAGTGAATTTCAAATTCCACCAGCCGCTACTGATATTTCGACCCGTATTTTGGGTGTAATCAAACTCCCCGGCTATTTTTAAACCGGTGCGGCAAGATCTTGTGTACACGTGTTGCTTATTCGATTTTAAATGAAAAACAAAAAAGAAGTTTACGATATCCGATTTATTAATTTTGATGGTGTGCCCACGCTTACAGGAAAGCGATATAAAATTCGTAAACAGCTATCGAATTTAACAGCGTGAGGCGTTTCGATTAAGAACAGACGTAAATACGCGAAGAAAACCACGGCCAATGGAATCACTACCTCCACATCCAATTTTCCACATTTAAAAGACTAAACCGCTAACAACATCAGGTTATATTCATTATTACAACTTTGGATATGACCTTTATGACCTTTATGGACAATATGGTCTGTATAATCGATATGACCCTTATAATCTACAGGGTTTTTAAAAAATACGCGGCAATATTTAAACGGGTGATTGCCCAGGACATTCTATATAAAAAAAGTTCCTATAAACAAGTCCGCAAACGCTTCATTACCGATCTACAGGATGTTGAAGTTTAATTTTAAAAACAGTAAAAACTAGTCAGTGCTGTACATTCTTTTATCAATAAATTTGGTTAAAGTACCCCCTGACTTAATAATTGTTATATTCTAAAATCAACCCCTTACTATTTCTACAAACAACAAACAATAATTTGAATTTCTAAATTAAAACAGCATCGGATTTAGGCGCGTACTAAAATGGTTTTTATTTTTTTTACTCAAAAATGGTGCGTCGTGTAATAAAATCTGAAGAAAGCTTTTTTCATCATATTTGAACAAGGAATTTAGAAATAATTTTTATTTTTAGAAAAACCAGCGACGTCCTATTTTTCCCTTTAAAAATAACCAGTGACATGACGATACGCGCGCCACTGGTAAGACTAAAAATCATTTTGTATTGCAAAGTATGCGTCTCCCATAGCTATTGACATGCTTAAAATTTCATTATGATATCTCAAACGGTTTTGGAGAACTATAATTTTTACTGTTTTTAAAATTAAACTTCAACATCTTGTAGACCGGTAAGCGTTTGCGGACCTATGTATAGGAACTTTTTTTATAGAATGACCTGGGCAATCACCCCTTTAAATATTGCCGCGTCTTTTTTAAACACCCTGTATGTCTATAGGCATCAATGACCTAAATGAACTTAACGACCTCTATGAAATTTATAACCTTACTAACCTGAATGACCTTGATGGCCTAAAGGTCTTTTATGACCCGTATGATTTACTTTGGATATGGAGATTTTACTTACCCCCTTCAAACCTTCCAACCTACCCTATGAAACTAAAAACCTTTAAATTTGCGGATTTTATCATGTTATACATGTGTCTCAAATGTGAAGTGTATATTTTGATTTTTTTTACGAACTATCTATAGACAAGGGAAAAGATTACCTCCATTTATCCCTCCATCCTCTCATTAAGTTAAAAAATGTTTCATGATTACTATTTATTATGACTCCAATACGTGGATGTCGAAATAAAAACAGACACGCTTTTGGAAAATAGAGCGTGCGTGTCTGGGGATTTTCTCATGCGTTTCCTGTTGAGAGAACGTAGAAAATGTTTTTCAATTACTTTATTGATGTAATTAAACAGAAATACTTCCAGTAACAGGACGGTATGTTTTCATTGATCGGAAAAAAATAAATCTAACGTAATGTGGAATTACCAATTTCGAAAACAGATTGATGTAGATAGACAAATATTTTTGAGGACCGTATGTTTTCCGCTTGTTTCTTCCTCATCTAAACAGCACCGACAAATAAAGTTGTTATCAAATAGCGAGTAAAAAGAAATCTAAAACCAAGAAATTCCAATACTACGCTAAAAATAGTTATATGTTGGTTTCAAAAATATGTTTCGTTGACGTGTGATTCTAATAATGTATGTACATATGTATGTATATATACGATTATTTCAAAAAAAGTATACCATGTGTTACCGAAAAGTAAAATTATTAATCAAATTGAAAGAAATTTACGTATAAAAGTTTCAATGTCACCTACCATTTATACAATACAACTTTTTTAAATTTTCTCATACAGTTACACAAACTTATAGAAATATTTTCTAGAATAGACTATTTACAGGAAGATTTGTGAGAGTTAAATGCAAAAATGTTAATATATAGATTGTTCCATAATTATTTTAAAACTATTAAAGGGCATATTCTACAGGTGATATTAAATGGGGCCTTTCGTATAAACATATACATTTTTTTTTCGGCTAGAGCTCCTGCAAAGTTATCGGCACATACATACAAGGCGAATCAAAAATACATTTTTAATTGTTTATCTCAATAAGGGAATAACGTAAGAATTTGAGATTTAGTGTCTTTTGCTAACAAAATGACATCTTGGGGTAAAGTTTGTATTTTCCCTCTGCACCTACATGGGGTTGAAACAAGCAATCCCTATTCAGTTTTGTGTCATAACAGTTCTTTGAAAACTGTTTTACGTCTTCTATTCTATTTCACCTATTTTATTTATTACTAGCGACCCGCCCCGGCTTCGCACGGAAATATAAAAAATGGTTATTGTGGGTTATCCCTAAGAGATAGACATATACCATCGCGGACTTTTTTGTAGACCTTTTTAAGGTGTACAATACTGTAGTACATTATTTTGATCTATCTCATAGGGTTCAGCCAGCGTTTGCAATGTAAGCGCAAAAAAATGTGTTTATTTACGACATCACATTAGAAACCTCTAAAATGATCAGTGTTTCTCTACTGCATGTATTATACATATGTATTATACATATTATGCATGTATTATACATATAAACCTTCCTCTTGAATCACTCTATCTATTAAAAAAAACCGCATCAAAATCCGTTGTGTAGTTTTAAAGATCTAAGCATACATAGGTAGTAGAAAGAAAATAGGGACAGACAGCGGGAAGCGACTTTGTTTTATACTATGTTATGATTATGAATATCAAATTGTTACATTATTCCGTTATTGAGATAAACAATTATAAATGTATTTTTGGCTCGCCTTGTATGTGCAAATAACTTTGCAAGGAGGGCTCTAATCGTAAAAGTTTATATGAAAGACCCCCTTTAAAACACCCTGTATATCATCTAAAATTAGTTCACAATTCGAGTACACTAAAATGATGTTTATATAAAATTCTAGTAACATTGCTACCATTTAATGTGTTCTACAGCCATGGTGTTTTGATATAGGAAATCTGCACCTGTTCTTATGAAAATTTCAAACGGCATGCGGCTCTCAGCTCCCTAAACCCCACGCCTGTCGGGCCACCTGTCGCCCATCATGGCATTTTCGAGCCATTTCCTAACGACTTGCCCTTCTAAGGGTTCGGGAAGTCGAGTCTGTTTACACCCCATTTGCCCAAAATCTACCTGATAACGATAACTGCAAAGACACTGAAAGTCGTCGAAAATCTTCCATCAGTCTAGACGAGTGGCTGTCCTTTGCTAAAATCAATTAAGATTCTTTATACAATCCCTTTCTGGTGTTAGTATTTATATAGGTAGGAAACGGAATAATCTGCTTTTGTTTTGTTGACAAACAGGCGACTTTGGTTATTTGAGGGAGTCTGTTTTCAAATTTAGTTAAACTAAAATCAACTATAAATGATGGTCAGAGGTACTTTAACTGATGACTTTGGTCTATATTTGTATAAAGTAACTAACGTCATGATGAAGTCTTTTGAAAACCCGAATTGTAAAAATAAGCATTTCTTCTTCAACACAACTCAATATTTTCCTTTTTCAGCAAGTGTAAGACTTCGTGTACGCGTAACGATAGCTTCTTCAAGCGCCCCAGGAAAATTCGAGACGAAGAATACAAAGAGCTTATTAGATGCACGACCAAGAAACAAGCGGGAGGTAAAGGTCACTAAAGCCCAAAGCTGCTATAATCTTCGGTTCGTAAAAAAGTCAGTTGTAAAAACTGTTCACCTAGGGAGTGGCCGATCATAAAAAAAGAGACCATTAAAGCATTTACCACATACTTTATCTTGTTTTAATCGGATTTAATAAATTCTACTGCTACTTAAGATCGACCAGGTTGGTCTTTAAACTCGACAGTTACGTATCGGTTGCGTAATATCTCTGGATTCGAGTATATTATGAGAAGAACTGAGTCTTAGATGAAGATGCAGCTTGCATCGAGTTTGCGCAAAGATGATGCGCCTCTGGTTCTTCTACGTGTTTTTTTTCTCTTGAATATATTCATAATAATATCATAGACATTTTGATCATGAGTAATGGTGTCTAGTGGAATAATATCTATGGAAGTTATTTCTCTATTCCACTATTGATCTGTATAAAGTGACCATACGTCCGTCATTAGGACGGACAGTCTGTCATTCAGAAAGCTTGCCCGTCTTCAAGAGCAGACCGTCAAACTGTCCGTCATTGAATTTTTTTTATTAAAATGTCCGTAATTACGTCTTCTAGGTTAATCTGATGACGTATCGACGTATCGTATCGATCATGATTAAATATTAGTATTTCAAAAAGGGATTAAATTCCAAAAAGTATCCTTGTGAAAGTTTATATTTTTATGTTAATGTATTTTTCATTGAAATTCTGAAGTGCCAGAAAAACGCGTGACCTTGAAAGTTTTAAAAATTTTACAAGAATATTTGAGTAGCCTAATCTTTTAAATGTCTTGGTTTCTTTTAAATTATGGTTCTAATGTATAAAAATGAAACTTTCGCTTTAGAAACCGCTCTGTTTTCTGTTTTTTTATTTTCGCATCTCTCGAGAGTGCATCGTGCGCTTTCGTGCATTTTTTTGGACAACATTTAATTTAATTAAAAACTTTAATATTACCTCAGTTAATGACATGGCACCGTTTAGTGTGCGGGAAATGAGGATAAGCGGAACATTTTTAACTAAAACCGACCCACATATTTAAGCGACGCCTGTGACTTCCACCCCTACATATTTCAGTTAACGCGTTTATTTTCATACTCAATGTCCACCACGGCTTCCTCTACCAGCCAAATTAAACCCGGTACAGAGCGTCGTTCTCCGCTATCGTCAACGGACGTCGGCGTTTCCGAAGTGAAAGTCTTTCACTTCGTGGTTCGAATCGGAAATTACAGTCCTATGCGTGTGCACAGAGGCGTGCAAAAGGGGGCGGGTTGGTTTCACTCGTTTGCGAAAAATCGGCATCAGACAATACCGGTCACGTATCGACGAGCTTAAAAACCAAATAATAAATATGAAGATCGACCGTGGCGGATAAATTAAACGTACTGGTGAAATTTTTGTTTATTAACACTGGTGCTGATTGTTATTGTTGAAAATAATTTATTTGTGGTATATATCCATTCAAGTGAGTAGGAACTATTGTGTGGGAGAAAATCTAATTTACAATTTTAATTTCGAGGAAACGTTATCGGAACATGTTTACGATGTCAGCTGGAAAGTGGTGTTTTTCTAAACGTACCTGTGTACATAATTGGCGGTTCCTATCTTCTAGACATTCCCATTACTTGTACAATTTAAAAGAAATCGGATATATTACAAATATTTGTATCCATTAGTGACCCTGATTTCTAGCGTCCCCGTTGGCTGTGAGAAACGGCAAAAAATTTAAACGGTAATTTTTTTTTTTGAGGCTATTAAAATTTTTGGATAGGGTATCACATGGTATCATACAATTATAATCATATATTAAAGCTTTTCATTGCTTTTTATGATTTTATAATGGTTCTATGTGGAATAAATAAAATAAAATAATGTTCTCATAGATTATTAGATAATTATCTTATTTATCTTCATCCACATTAGGTAGGTAAAAGGATACAGTTTTCTATTTCGAGATTTTCACTTTGAGCTCTCTTTTGCAGAAACGTAGAACATTTTGGGAAGATTCCTGAATTTTTCTAAAGCGTGAAAAGGAAGAAGAAAGGAGAAGGTACTCGAAGTACCTGCAACTTCGTCATGCATGGACCATGGATAAACATACCAGTACAGTACAAACCGAGCTGGCAGAAATAACAATTACGTAAAACGATTAAAATATACACATATAGTAGATGACTACAAAACAACGACAGGGGTAGTAAAGGAATACTCAACAATAAAGAAGACACCCATGTGAAATTTAATAAACTATGGGATGAAACAAACAGCTGCCAACTTGCTAGGGAGCTTTTTAGGTACCCCAGCAAAAAGGAAACGACAACGACAGTGGTATATCTGGCGATGACCAGGAAGGATCTTCGTTTTGTAACAGGCATTCTCACAGGGCATACCTCAGCTAAGAAAATACTTTCACAACTTGAAGCTAAATGGATCACCTCTTTGTAGAGGGTGGCAGCCAGAAGACAAAACCATGGGACATATACTAGTACGAGTCTGCTCCGCCGTTCATCAACGATCGAATTCATACTGATGAACGTTGGCCATCCTCGGCAATCATAAAGAAGATCCCCTTAGCAACGTCGTCACCTTTTTTAAAACATTAGGAATGCTAACGGCTTAGATATATTCACAGTTTACATTGGGTTACAATACAGTTTGCAAATTCATCTAGATGCTTAGTATTCATAACTTTTTACTGATTCATCGCAAGAAAATAAGGATTTCAACAATCATTCACACCGCGGACTAATTTTGCAACAACAGTCATTACACCGCTTGAAAAAATGAACAAGTTATTATACGTATTGTTACCTTTTTTTCTCACTCTTTGTTTTATGCCTCGGATATTCTCATTTAACCCACGCAATCTCGATCCATTGTTGGGACTTTATCAACGCGACCGTTGCCCATTGTGTTTTAAAAATAATAGAAGGCAAAAACAGCATCACGAATATTTTAATTTAACCTTTTTGCATGTTGTTATTATTACTTATTCCGCAGACATTTAAAGCCCAGTCGACGCCATCCTTTTTGATTATGGATTCCTGCGGCATATCGCCGATCGGAGAGAACGCTTTCTTTGGGATTTAACTCCGCGGGACAGTGGAACAGCTGAAAGAGTGGAGTACAGGGTATATATAATGTCCAAAGAATCACCAGAGCAATTTTTCAAGGGCAACTTCAAAAAATAATATGAAAATACCATCGATGATTTACTTTAATTTTAACTTCTCTCGGATTAGATTAGATTAAATGGATGAGAGCTGGAAATACTACTAATCTTCCTAGCCTAAGACCTCCTAGCAGTCTGTTGTAGCACTCTCATTTTTTTAGATCTTATTACTTTGGTCTATTACATCTTGGTACTTTCTATCAAACTTCACAGCCTCTATAAGGGGTGTTTTATATAGATATTGGTCTTTGGCTTTTCCTTTCCAAGAATTTGAAATTCCCGCGTCTTATTAGATGTTCATAGTTCACATTAAAACAACATTTTAGATTCCTTTTTTTGTGTGTGAATCTAGATGTCTCCTCTGCCAGAACAGTCTTTTTAGTCAGCAGTGTCCTGTTAATTGACTTATTATTATCCTGGCAACTTTTCTATTTTGACTCGAGCACTTCTATAAACATAAAATTTCTATAAATAACAAGCTAATTGGTGATCTCTCTTTGATCTGGAAAGTTGGTCCACCATCTCATTGGCTTATTATTTATCAATTTACGAATGGACATCTTTATGCATGATTTTGCCACGCGTCAAAATGGTTCTGGTCCTATTAGAGTGTTCTTTAGCTAGGTTATCTACCTTTTCATTAGGTACCTTAATAGAATGATATAGGTAACGTATAGGTATCTAAGCCAGTGTCACTCAGTTTTGGTTTCGCTTTTTTGACATCTCCCCCACAGTGGAGTTTCAATACAAGCGCAGAAAAAATGGTATACGGGCGGTTACAAAACAGAACTAAATTGCGCCTCTTACTATCTAAGGGTCGGAATTTACGGGATAAGACCTAACACAAATACCTCGCTAAGTATTCGATATTATGCAACAATATTTCAGGCCCATGAGGGCGTAATCCAACAATGTGCTATTTAAATAATAAGGCTGAAAACCAATCAGAACTATGTAGATTACCTCAAAATTGGTATGGGATCGTCTCACAGTCCCATACCAATTTTGATTTTGATTCAAACTCCATTGTTTCAGTCCCTTTCATCTGGTATTTTTGCTTACTGGTAAATTTCTGTGAAAGTTACTCTTCAGTCTGTGGAAATTCTTAAAATGGTATTTGCCTCTCAGTGGGTTCTGATAAACTACGATTAGCCGTTAAAAACATTGTTCTGTGAAACATTGCATTGGTAGTAGATAGCAATAGCAAACATTAATGCATTGGTAGTAGATATTTTTGTCACAGTTATCACTTATCGCACAGTTCTCGTTTTTATTCTCTGAAACTCGATATTGTAACTGATCTATTCATTGACATTCACTGTGTTCTTTATAATATATCGTCATTCGTGAAGCAGATTATTAAATCATGGTATCTCAAATATTTATCGGATGTTCAGTCGCTCGTTGGCTTGCGTTTCTCATGTCGCTGTCCTCATCCCGTAGCTACGTTGCAGGTCGCAGATATTGGGGCCAAACCAATATTACCTATTCCGCAGACATTTAAAACGAACCAACTGACGCCATCGTTTTCGATTATGGATTCATGAAGCATAGCGCCGATGGTAGGCAACGCGTCGAGATTCTTATGCGCATCGTAAAATTTATAATAAAACCCGATACAATAGAGAGAAAAATTCCTTTTTGTTTCATCTAGTGTCGGACATAAAGAGCGGCGGTTATTATGTATTCATTAAGCGAGCTCGTCGCATCGTACCCGGTGCATTTGTAATTTGTTTTTAGCTTGCATATTACATAATAATTCACTCCGTATTGGGTCAGTGTACCTTAAATGCGTCGTAATTGTGGTCGAGTAGAGCTCCGTACAAGCACTTCAGTTAATTTTATGGTTGTACTAGACAGCGATTACACTTCCTCTCCTACCATTCAAAAAATCATAGAGAGATTACAACCCTAATGCACGAGAACGTCTTCTTCTTTCTTTTTCAATTCTTCAGACAGGTTTTCGGTAACGTTCTAAATAGTTCATTCTGAAACTATTCCTCCTATGACCCTAGAAACTCTTCACAGTACGCACCATATGCGAGTAGCTTTCCACCCGTCTAGTACTCTGAATTCATTTAGCCTCTTTTTAGCCTGTTTTTTGAAGATGCCTCAATATATTTTTTTTTTCGAAAAGATAGTAATGTGTAACTTTAGAATACCGACGTCTGAAAGGACAAAGTGATTGGTTAAAACGTGATTTGGTTGGTGAAAATGGAATTTATTGCTGGACATTGTGAGCAATTCGGGTAATTTTATGGTTGTATAGACAGCGATTACACTTCTCCTATCATTCAAAAATGATAAATCGAATCGATCAGATCATAATGTACGAGAGCGTCTTCTTTGGAAACGGCAATCCTTCAGTCAGATTTTCGGTAACGTTCTAAAGAGTTCGTTCTGAAACTATTTCTCCTATGAGTATAGAAACTCTTCTCAAACTAACCCAAATGCGAGTAGCTTTCCACCCATCTAGTATTATTGAAAAAGTGATTGGTTAAAACATGACTTGGTTGGTGAAAAAGGTGGCTTGGTTGGTGAAAATGGGATTTATTGATGGACATTGTGAACACATCTTGTTCAGCTTCTGAATTAATTTTGAGATAAAAATGGATTCAATGTTTTAGTGGTATTGACTTTTGGACGATCGTTATTTGAACGACAAGTACTCATTCCTGTTATCATTATATTATTGCATCCACATTAGGAGCTGATTAAATTAAAATTATTTTCAAAAATTCGACATATTTATTATAAAAACTACAAAATGTATGCGGTAAGAATTGTTATCAAAGTAATCACTCGACTGCAAGCCCTCATCTCGTTTGCATTCTCGTAATTATGCGCATTTTTTTGTTTTCTCAATTAGTAGAAAGCAAACATTGCGTAACCGAATGTGTAAAAAGCTGATGGTAAAACGTTGTACCCATATACATCATTTCTACAAACAGATTTTACGTAATATCTTATGGATGTTCTCTTTTGGCTTCATCGTTTATAACTTTCTTCCAGCAGTTCGTCGTACAAGAAGTGCTAGAAACCTGATTCTACTTAAAAAACGTAACATCAGGTTTCGAAGTTACATATATGTCTTATACGTCCGGTGGTATTCGTGTATGGTTTACACAACGCAAGAGAATTAGATAATGTTCATCAAGCCAGCAATTTTATACTACTTTGCTTTATATTGAGTTTTAAGCGTGTTTATGAGTTAATAATGACCTTAGTGCAGTTCGTTTTGAGGATACAGTGCTACATATGTACATAGATTGTTGAAATATATGGAAACCGTTTCATATTGTTTTTGTTTTTTCCTGTATCCGATTTTTTGCAGATATTATAAGGAATATGTTTATTCATCAAGATAACAGCAAAAACAATTACAATGACATTGGATCTGGCAGTTTGGTTAGTCATTAATTTGAATGTTGAATTCCCTTTGGAATACTCAAATATGTATCAATTAATTAGGGGTTTGAGGAAAAGACGATTGTAATAAACACCGTTTTGTTATTAAAAACATGACTTATGATGTAACGTAAACACAGATGAAGTAAAAATTGGCGCAATAAAATAAACTGTCTACAGAATGAAGCAACTGCTTTACGGATTCTAGTCTCTTAGCAATTTGTCACTGGTTTTTAAGATACCGAATTTATTTCTGGAATACATACATACGTAGCATCTCCATATATAAAAAAAAATTGGGAATTACAATATGACAAGTGAATTATTTGGATATCTTATAATATTTACATGTTTCCCGGTTGCTTTTAAACTGGCGATGAAATTACCTTCTCGATGCGCCCATGTTAAAAAAAATCACTTGAGTCACTAAACGCCAAATACGTAAACCTGAGTCCTACACACGGTTCGAAGTAAAAGTGAATCATGTTCGAAACGCCTTTTTTAATTGCCACTTTAAGTGCTTTAATTAATTTAATTAGATTGTAGATTCGACACCGAAATAAAATACCCTTTAAATGTATTTAAATTATGCGTGTAGCTCATTTATTTCAACGGAATTTAATTACTGGAAATAGTTTACTACCTACCCTCTGCTAGTTGTCTGTTGACCCTCTGCGTGTTATTACTTCTCCATCGTTAAGACACAAATTTTTGAAAATAACAATGTCATAATAGTCATAGGAGGCTACGTCATACTATGACAACATATGAATACCATACAACCATTTTGCTCGACGTAGTGTTTGATCAAACTTTGTGCCACTTATATTTATTATTTTTCACTGAACTTGAAATACAATAACCAGTTGTGGATCTTGCACATACTATCATAAACTTCTCTATCTCAGGTTTGCCATCGCGCGCCAAGTAACATCTACTCTTTGTAACTTTGTATCATGGTCTTGATGATGTCTTGTTTTGACTCGGTGTTAATGCCTGTGGTTTATTTTTCCCCGAGATCCAACAGAACAAATGTGCTTGTTATTTCTAAAAAGATTTTTGTTTTTATTATTATTAAACAAATTTGTTGTTTTCTAATTAGGTATGAGCTACTTCCTAAGACTTTGTCCGTTCGGAAACAACCAATTGAGAAACATTTTTTTGCTGTTAATTTCTCTACATTTGTGATGTATGTATGTACATTATAAACATGACTTATCTATGGATCTTCAACAAGTTGATACAATTTGTATTTTATATTGCATTGCACCGTACGATAGTATTAATTTGACTGGCGTCTACATTTAAATCTCCCGCAATAAATAACGACGTCGACGACTCCTACCTGTTTGAAGCACACCCTCTCCTGTATCAGCATTTTGCACATAATTTCCACCGGTAGTATTCCAAAATGTCAAAAGAAGAAACAGACGCGACGTCACAACATTTAAAACAAATCACCCGTCAGAAATCTCGAAACGTCGTCCGCATCTCCGCCACGGAAAAAGGAGCGACACAGATCGCGATCTACCTTGAACTACGCGCGCTTCGGCTCTTCCGTGCGATAAAATTCAGGGCTCACTGCATGCCCACCCGTTACCACGGAGCGACTGATAGCGAGCGCGCCGGCTCCACGACTCGAGTTGGCGCTACTCGCTACAACTCGTGCCCGTGCCGAGATTCGTAGTAGATCGAAAATTTACCTGGAGGTGGTGTCGCAACGGCTACGATCGGAGGCGTCCGTCTTCTTCGAAGACATCGCGGCTACGGGGTGGATCACGATTTCCAAATTCGACCCGTTATTCGGACTCTGCGGTGGGTGTCGCCAAGACGCCCAGTCCTCGTCGTTGAGTGACGGCGCTCGTTGTTTTGGGCCAGAGAAGAAAATAAATTGTGATACGAGGTGGTCCTGATGATGAAATCGTTCATTTGCCCCAATAACGGTGTCCCAGTTCGCTACGATCACGAATGAGATGGACTTTTGACACGTGTCTCTAATCGAACGAATTGACTCCTAAGCAGAGCAGTAAATTTTTTAGATAGATTTTTAAATAGATTTTTACTCCACTCTAATTACGCAAGTGCAAAAATTGTAGAATAATTAAAACTCCCATACTCCAAGTTAAACTCGTCAAACATTTAAAAGTCGTAGTATGGGGGAAGGCAATCAATGGGTGTGACTGAGGTAATTCGTGGAAAGCATGACAGCATGACAACATTGACTGCGGAATGACAGCAATCTAGGAAGCAACAACCGGCGAAAGAATGGCACAAAAATCGTTTACTCGATTTCGAAATGGTGATAGAACTTGAGGGATCAAAAAGAGGTCGTTCCTCCGATTTTGATGAACAGGCCTTCCTGTCAAGTGGAATCGACCGCTCACCGAGCAAATGGGAAGGAGTTTTTGAATTGAAAGAATAGTATTCCAGAGTGCTGTTTACTATTACGTTTCTAAGTTGTTATAATTTTTTTTTAAAAATAAACATTATTTTAAAACCTAATTTAATTATGCGGCACCTAATAATAGTGTTGAGGAAGAACAAACTGAGCAGCTACAGTACACCAAGAACAGCTTTGCCTGCGACTTGTGCACTCCGAACATAATATGAGATAAAACGACCATACTCGAGAAATATATGAGACATTCACCAAAAGATAGTAACAGGCTGTATTTCTCGCAGCGTTCACGGCTGCAACTATAAAATAAATGAGCACAATTTCAGGTTTTGTCTACTGCAGCCAAGGGCAAAGCTACATTTGATGCACTGTAAATCAGGTGTTATAAGTTTGAATAACTGTACTATCAATGTACATATTTACTGTTTCAATAAATAATTTTCTGCCAGATTGTATTTGAATGACACTAGTATTACTCTGCGGTTAATATGACATTTCTATTCAGGAAAATGACCTTTTGCAGTATGTTTTTTTTTTGTAATAATGCAGTACCTAGTACTATACTGTACAAAATTCGAAAAACAAATTAGATCTGGTAACCCATTCAGTTCTACTGACTATCGAAACAATATTCTTACAATTTATGGAGTAATATCAAAAACCCTGGTGGTAGTTATACTATTTCTAATGTAAATGTGAAGACATAAAAAAAGGATCAGATATATTTTCTAAATTGCTAAGCTCACTATACAATTATACTTCATACTTCGTAAACTGTTATTGTGACTTTTAGAAAGCTAGTTTAGCTTCGTCGGCAATTTGCTGCGCAAGTGCAACTTCCGTTTGTAGCCAGCCGTTGTAGAGATCCATTGCAGTAACCCTTAGTATTGATCCAATGCATCCAATCCATGGTTAGATTTATGTGGTCCATTGCGTAAAATGTTTTAGGACGTCAAAATGATTATCTTTTGGAATACTTACTTATTTCCGCCAGTGAATTCAGATGGTTTATTAACACGCATTTTTTAAATGTCTATTGACTTATTTAAGAAAATTATATTACAAATATTATTAACTAATTTTAATCTCCTATTATTTGAATGAAAAAAAATCACAATTTTCAAATTTATAAATATATAGCCGTCATTGGGCGTTCCCTCAAGGATTTAAAAATATACGTTTCACATTGTTTAGAAAGACTATACTTGACGAACTTATCGAACGTTGGTCACAAGAAATGTCAAAAAAGTCCTCCAAATAATTAATTCAAATCATAATTTGTATGATTCAAAAGCTGCAAAAAAGTTTGGCGTGGATTTATTCTTTACTGTACTTTCTGTCAGTGGCGGCTGGTGTAAAGGGCACAGGGGTACGTGCCCAGCCCAAATTTCAATAGAAAATATTTCTTTTGTGTTAATTTACTATAAATTACTGTTACAATAATATCAGATAATTGTATACGACAAACTATTCATATTCTAATTATTATTCTTTATACCACAAATAATGATTTTTATCACGTATATATGACAGACTATCGATCGAGCACCGAGCCACCGTACTCTCTCTGTATTCTCTCCGAGCCACCGTATTTCTCGCAATTCGCGCGCGTGGGCACCAGCCCTCGTTTTTAATCGGGCTTTTTCGGTGACTGGTAAAGTTTGGTGAACAATTGCAGACACAAGACGTCGTTAAATCGATCGAAAATCAGCTGAACGGGTCACTTGTTGAGTGACGGTTTTTGTTTATTTTCTTCGCTGAGAAGTGTGTTTTTACTGTTTTTGATTGTGAAACGTTTCAAAATGAATTCGGTGGCCTTTTTATTGACTAATAAAGATATTACGTACGAGATCCGAACGGAAATTAAACGGTTAGGAAAGCCGATACCCGATTTGATTATTTCCAAAACAGACGTAGGAAAATCGCGAAATTATTCACGAAATTTTAATAGTAGTGTCTACGACAGATTTAAGTGGTTATGTGGGTGTCCTAAAAGAAACAAACTGTTTTGTTTTATTTGTTTAGTAATGGGTGGCAACCGAAATGCATGGAATCAAGAAGGGGTGAGTGATTTAAAATATTTAAATGCGAGCTAAGAAACATGCTAGCTACAATGAAAAACATTTACATAACATCTTAGATTTTAGTGTGTTGGGAAAGGTAGACATAAGGCAACAGATTGATAGTGAAAATATAAGACGTAACAATTAAAATGTGGATAAAAACAGACATATTTGAAACCAAATAATTAATTGTATTAAATTTTTGTTAACAATAAGGACAAGCGAGCTGATTTCCTCTACAAATAACGGTAAGATACCTATATCATTTTTTTCACATGTTGCGACCCATTATTTTAATATATTTATGCCCTCAATATTCGTGATTAAATATTATTTCAAAAAGCTACCAAATCCCAAAATTTCTTGTGAGTCTATATTTTTGTATTAAAGAAATTTTTCATTGAAATTCTGAAGTGTCAGTAAAACGCATGACGCTTGAAATTTTAAATTTTTTTGGTATAAAAAATTGTAATTTCTTCTCCCACTTCCAAATGTTCAAACTACACTTCCTCAAGAATTACGTTGTCATTAGAATTCAAGAACTTACAACCTAGTAGGGATCCTGCTTCGCAGTTAGGCTAGCAAATTGCTAAAATCTTAGTCCATTACATCAAACTACCTCGTTGTCCGACAAATTGCAAAGTTAAATCTCGTCCTGATCCATATCATTACGAAAATTCCAAGACGACGTCCATTATTTAACAATACGTTTAACTCCACGCCACGAAAAAGTTATGTAAAAACCGTTGTAACTATTTTACGGCCTACCCATCTCCAGACCTCCTTATCTATCCCATCGTAAACTCCCAATTGTCGTACGGACGCTATCTCGATATTTTTTATATTTAAATACGAAGGCGTGTAGATGAGAATTACAGTCGAAGGGTAGAGCCATCACATACGTTATCTACAGCTATAAATAATACCAACGTTTATGGGCCAATTCGAATATATGGCTAGCTTTTAATGGACCGCGAAAAGGTTCTAAATTTGTATATATTATTAGCGGTCAGGGCGCACAGTCTGATTAGCTGGCCGTATATGACCAGTTTAGTTTTTAACTTTTTTAAGTTTTTTTATATTATTTGCAATCTCAAAAAACTTGGATAGAAGCCTGTCACTTTGAGAACTGTAAATAAGACCGCAGAACGAAATAGCTAGTGGTCGGAGGCGTTTTAAGTCATGGCTTCTTTTTAAACACGCAATCCACGCAGACTATGCCCTATGAACCCATTAACTAATTAGTGGCCCTTCCTAACAAAAACTGTCCTATTACAATAATTAAAGACTGCGTCGAATAAATACTTAAAATTTAAAATTGGTCTAGTGGTATACTATTTCTAATGTAAATGTGAAGACATAAAAAAAGCAAGGTTGTCAGATATATTTTCTAAAATTGCTAAGCTCACTATACATTATACTTCATACTTCAGTAAATTGTTAATTCGTGACGTTCTTAGAAATCTAGTTTGGAAATATTTAAAAAAAATTCATGGATATAAAGTTATTAGTTAGCATTAAAATAAAGCGTTTAAAATTGCTGGAAAAAAATAATTATCCGGCAATGCTTCGCCGGCAACGCTTCCCTGTTTCATTCAGCCAGTCATCCATTTGCAGTAACCCATTAGAGTATTGTGTTTTGCATCCAATGTATATGCGTTAGCTCTTTATGTGGTCCTTTGTGTCGTAAAATATTTTACGACGTCGTTAAAATTATTTACGACATTAGAAATTCTTACTTGTTTCCGCCAGCGACGTGTGTTTCAGCTAGGTTTATTAAAACAGACAATTTTTTCAGATTGTCTGGTTAAATGAGCATTATTTACAGAAAATTATATTACAAATATTACGTTTTGTATGCAGGCTAATTTTAATTTCCTATATTGATTTGAATGAAAAAAATTATTTCACAATTTTCAAATTTATAAAAGATATATGCACGCCATTGGGCGGCGTTAGCCATCAAAGGAATTAAAAATATACGTCTTCACATTGAGTTTAGAAAGACTAGGTCCAAATCGACCGCGACAGTCGAAACACGACACTTTCTACCAACTTTGCTAATAAAAACAATATAGTGATAAACAATATATTTTCAAACGTCCGTAACATGGAAACTGTTATCCTAACAGAAAAAAAAATTTTTTTGGACCGTTTTAGAGTTGTAAGCGAAACCCTGACAATTTCGTGTTTTTTTTTATGATTCCACGTAAGCTCGCGTCGAGGGACCATGCAAATCTAGGATACTTTGTCAAATTAAGCGATTTAAGCTCCCGCTTTCCGACATTTAGGTATTTCCATCAGTGGACCCTATTTTACTGGCTTATACGGAAAAACTATTATATTTTTATAATCTACCAGGCTTTTTGCAGATGCATGATTTTTTAATTTAATTTTTAATTTTGATTTTTGAACTAATGTAGATATTCATTGAACAATTATTCATTCATCATATAATGACAAAAAAAGGACGATTAGAAACAGGTAGCCAAAAGTTTGAATTTATTTGTTATTTATAAGTAAAGAGAACAGTTCATAAACAGTTTTCGCACTAACTTTCCATATGTAAGCTTTCATTTATATGAATAATCGAATCAACGTTTTACGAGCGAATACCAACGTTTGTAATTAACATATTATTTTAAATTATTTTTTAATGTTCTAATCCTATTTCTGTAATTGCCTTAAGTAAATTACTATAAGTTGGTTTAGTAATGCACAGTTTAAGTGAGTGAAAAGTGAATGTTTTTGTACAGATTTGCACCTTGTAAATTGCTTAATAAAGGAGTCATTAATTTTTCATAAGAATAACATACATTCCTTCAATTCATACGCCTTAGCCTCTTTAGGCATTTTTTGCCATACCTAAATGTTGATAATACCTATGTAGGTATAATTGTTTAAATATGTGTTCAGTAAGTTCCAAAAGTCTAAAAAAAAAACATATCGGTGTCAGTGATTTTAGATGAAATTTCTTTTAGTAGATAAATTTAAAATTGTAATTAAAAAAATGAACATGGCACTGTCTTAAGGGGGTATCCTGCTTTAGAAGGCCTAAAAAAAGCGTTTTTGTGGGAATTTTTTTAGGACAGAAAAAAAAGAAGCAAGGCTAACGAACTTTTCAGATTATTTTATTGTATATTTGAACATTAAACAAAATTTTTTTTGAGAGAAAAAATATTCAAACGCAGCCGATTTTTATGCACATTTGTGCTACACCTTGTAATTGCAGTCTCCAATCGGCGGGAAAGATGGAGCTCGTAATTTTCGTCTGACAAAAAAAAAATCAGAAAATCTTCATTTTCATGTATTTTTCTTCTAGATGAACTAAGAAAAACCCAAAAAATTGTGAAATTTAAATTTTTTCTCAGGTTTGAAAAAAAAGTGCTTTTAAAACAAAAAAAAAATCATTGCAACTTGCCTAAAAATTGTTTAAATTTTTTTTTTCATACAATCTTTTTTAGTTCAAATAGAAGAGAATGCAAAACTGAAGCTAACAAGCCTTGGTTTGTTTTAATTGAACGTCTAATTTTCTTGCGATCTCACCCGCCAGTTTAGACAAATCATAAAAACAAAAACTCGAGAAAACGCGCTTTAAAGTTTACCGTTGAGAGGACCGGTCTTATTCCCTCACTACCTTCGATGCGTGTGCTGTTGCTTCTTATCTGTCGTCTCATTTCTGTTTGTCCTTTTTCATAACAGGCCGATGTCGGCTGTACACACACGGTATAGTTCGGAGTTATCCGACCGCGAGAAGGAGCGCGCGCTCCAAGCTCCAACTGCCCGAGCGCCCGTATACCGGCTCGACACACCACTGCGTTTAGTGCTGTATCTATAAAAATATTGTAAATTAGCTTCTATAACTTTAGATACATTAGGAATATATTTAAGCAATAAAAAAAAACGATTTATTGAGCCTCCTAAAGCAGGATCCCCCCTTAAAACAAAGTGGTAAAATTGTATGAGGATGAAGAAATTCATATGTGATATGTCGAATGTGGAAAATCGATATCACAAAATAAAAGTAAAATTGAGATGTTTTTTTAAAAAACAGTGAATAACTTCGAAAATACTAAATCCTTTTCAAAGTTCTCTGAATATCATAAAAATTCAAAAAAAGCCCTGTACGCTACACATGACTCTTAAAAAAAATAACGGATTAGTATCCATATAGAACTAACTGTGTTTTATTAAAATTTCATGAACAGTGTTTTTTTACGAATACTATAGTAAATATGGTAGAGTTTTGAATTTGTATGATTATGATTTAGTTCAACTTTAGAAATTGTCCATGTCGAGGAAATTTTTTTTCAAAATGGCTCAGTTAGTCAGAGATACTCTGGATATTTCCCTTTAATCCAAGAACTTCGAAAGTGATTTAATATTCTTGGAGGTACTCACGGTTTTTTGAAAACATCGCAAGTTTACTTTTTTAGCGATATATTTTCACACAATCGACATATCACCCTCAACTTGGGCTTATTAGACGCAGAATTTCACAAGCTGTCATTATATCTTATCAGAACAAAAAAAAAACAATAGATAATATAGTACAAAAATTATCAAAATATAAGCAACCTTCAAAAAAATGGGTGTATGATAACTTTCGTTGCTGACTGTACATTTATTGGTTCAATACATTTTTAACAATAAATTTAAACAATATTTACCAACTACTGGTAGATCTTACTAATAAAATGAAAAATTATGGATATGAGAAAATTATTTTTGGAGTATGTATCAGTAAAAAAAATGAAAAAAAAATATGAAGAACCAAATGAGAAATCGAAAACATTTGTAATAGAGATATCAATACCCTTTAGTACATTTATCTGGAGGCTGGATAAGATATCCAGGCAACCTAATTCTGATTACCAAAGAGATACTCATTCCTCTACTCATATTTCAGCCTTTTATAATCCACCGTCTGCACTCACAAAATATGTATCTCATTTCATCGTGATTATCTGACGCAGTACGGCCAACGAACGACATTAGTAGGTTACCGTGTTTATTTTAGCGCATTCCTCGCCGCATAGGGGATAATGCAGGCGTAAAATTTATCGGCTTATTAATCTCTGGGTGTGATTTCGAGGCAGGGCCCGGCCCGTTAAAAACTTGACATTTACTAAAAACCTTTCGACGGTAAACTAAATCCATACACACTAGTCCCATAAAAAAATTAACATAGTGCCCGTGTTTTACAAGACTACAATGACACGTAATGGTAAAAAAAGTTTAAGGATTTTTAGAGAGGTCGAATTTGTCAAATATGTACATCGAAAAGTAACGAATAAATTCTTTATTTCTGAAATTGAGAGTTTTTCGAACAAATCCTTTGACACGTCGATTTTGTTTTAAACAAAGACACTTTTTGACATACGACTCATATGTGTGACGTCATCGTTGTTCGAGACATGACGTCATAGACAATTTTTTTAAATGGCAACCCTCAATTTCGACCACACCATTTGAAAGAGCATTTGACCACATTCTACTTACACATCGTCAAAAATTATGGTACGATTACATTAGCGTGAGTACCTATATAGATGAAAGAGAAAAAAATGAAGAATAACTATTTTAAATTTCAAAATCTACTAAATTTAATGATAATGATTATGTAAAAAATCAAATAAATTAAATGATCAAATTGTGCACCGTTTAGTTTAGTAAAGACGATTACTAAATAATTTTTGAACATTGTCAATAACTTCAGGAGGTCGAAGAATTCTTGCTTTTAAATCTTCTAAATTATCCGGTATAGTAACGTCTACTCACAAGAAGTAATCTAGGGGTGTCAAATCTGGCGATCTGGCTGGCCACTCAATCAGCTCCCTTCTCCCTATCCAACGATTCGGGAACACGTCATCTAAATAATGGGGAGATGGAGATGCACCATCTTGTTGAAAGAAAATGTCATTTCTTGGACGATCACGTTCCTCTATATCTGGATATAAAGTTATTACTTCAGGAATAAGGTCGTCTCGAAAAAATCCCAACAGATTGCACAAGTAAGGTTCACGTCAAAGAAATAGGGACCCAGAATTCTTCCGTCGACTATGCCGCACCACACATTTATTTTCTTAGGACGTTGAGTGTGATACTCCATCATCCATCGGGGATTCTCGGTAGCCCAATAACGGCAGTTTTGCCTACTGACATGGCCGTTCAAAATAAACGTAGCCTCGTCAGAAAAAATTACGTTTTTTTACGAAATTATTATCATTATAGTGCATAGCTCTTGCATTTGCTCGCAGAATTGATTTCGCCGATCAAAGTCGTCTTCAGACAGCTCATGAACAAGGCATACCTTATAAGGATGATACTTTGCTTTTTTTCATAATTTTGTGAACTGTGGACGCTGCCATATTGAAATCAGAAGCCAATTGGTTAAGTGTTGAGTGATGATTTTCCTGTATTGCCAACAAAACATTAAGTTGATCTTCTTCTGATTTTGAAGGTGGACCAGATTTAGGAAGATCACGAACATGCCCAAAGTTACGGTATTTAGACTCAATATTGCTTACCATGCTTTGGCTAATGGGATGCCGATCAGGATGAGTTTCATTGAACAATTCAACTACTTCTTTTTGGGTGCGTATCCTGTCTCCAAATCCGATCATGCAAAGAATTTCGTTCTCGTTCAGTTAATTTAACCATTTTAAAAAAAATGACAAAAGTCACTACTCAATAAACACTTCAAACACACTGCTTTTGCCAAACAAAAGATAAGAACTAAAGAAATAACTCAAAAAAACAAAAAAACTATTTACCGAAGTACGATTTCTAGTTCGGTCGCTTAGGCTACTGTCAGGCAACCATAATTTTTGACGATGTGTAAGAATAACAGGCTCTTTCAAATGGCGTGGTCGAAATTGGGGGTTGCCATTTAAAAAATTGTCGATGACGTCATATCTCGAACAACGATGACGTCACAAATATGGGTCGTATGTCAAAATGTGTCTTTGTTTAAAACAAAATCAGAAGATTTTTTCGAAAAAACTCAATTTCAGAAATAATTAATTTATTCGTTACTTTTCGAAAGACTGTATACATAGATGCATAGGATATAGATCATAATCTACATTTGCTCGATTCCTCACATCTTCCCGAGTTCAGCGATAAATTGGTTTTATATATTTATGGGTCAAATCAGCCACCATCAGACCATATCCAAAATTTGGAGCTTAAAAAAATTTACTATTTGGCTTATTGTGCAAGTTCTTTCTTTGATGTGACTTTTTAAAAATCCAAAATGGCGGACCTTAAAATGGTCTTATGCTACAATAATGATATACAAGAAACGAAAAACGCAGAAAGAAGGCCCTCTAGAATCAACGAAAATAGTGCGTTTTTATGTATTTTGATGCACTGAAACCAAATTTGATCCTGATATCACTCCATGGGGCCAGGATTAAAATAGGTGTGTATTAAAAAGGTGTTTATAAAATAGTTTTTTTCAGTAATGATTTGTAAGTTTTGAAATTGATTTACGTTACGTTGATTTACGTGTTTGCGTTCCATACTGTTGATTTTAACCGTGTAGTAATTTGCACGCTGGATTGTGTACCGATATCTTTATACTTATATTGAAATATATGAAGAGACATGTTAAAGTCAACATTAAAATGTCTTCCATTTCAGACAACCAAGTTTTTTCGCTAATTTTGGTTATTTTCGGGAAAATTTTTGAAGTAAGAAAAATCCTGACCCCATGCAGTGACCCAGATTCGGTTTGAGTGTATCGAATCACATAAAAATACACATGTAGCGTTATAAAATACACATGTTTTGTCGTTTTTTTTTTTAGACTTTTTGTCATATTTAGGAATTTTTCGCCATTTTTTAGGCATTGACCCCATGAGGCGATGTCAATACCAGATTTGGTGGCAATGCATCAAATTACATAGAAATACACAATTTGGTTGATTCTGGAGGACCTTTTTATATGATGGGCATTTTGAGGTCCGCTGTCTTGGGTTTGTCAAAAAAAGCCACAGTTCAGAAAGAATATGAATGGCTACAAAATTGCAAAAGAAAAACCAAATCACGAATTATTTGGTTGCTCCGAATTTTGAAAAGGGGGATGAATGATTTGTCAGAAAATGCTTCTTATTATATAAAAATCTCTTGCAATTTTTCTGCTGTCGTATTTTGAGAAATTGTTCGTTAAATAGTTAAAAGAAAAAATATATTCATATGATTTATAAAGACAACTATAAAAAACTATACGTGTATCTGCAAATTCAGGAAGACGAGAGAAATATATATAACATTGCAAAATATATCTAGTGTATCTAACTAAAAAAACGGATACTGGAGTGGGTACTGGAACTTTCGCGTATAAATAAAAAACTGTACGTTTTCGACGAAACACCGACCTGCTATACTTTTTTCGACGCGCGTTTCGCCAAGTTGGAATCCTCAGGAGAAGATTAAAATTCATGTTTTAAATTTTAGATTAAAACTCAGTTTTAATCTTCTCCTGAGGATGCCAACTTAGTTGGCGAAACGCGCGTCGAGAAAAGTATAGTAGTTCGGTGTTTCGTGGAAAACGTCCAGGTTTTTTTTTAACTGTTATAATAATGGTGGAAACCGGAAGTCGGATGTTACAACAAACGCTTTAATAATGACTTATATACTTACTGTGACTTATATTCTTATATACCTACTTACTCTAATAATATACCGCCTTAAAATTCGAATTCAATAATTTCCTTTTCTTCAATAATTTAAAGTCAGTTTTTGAGAATATCTTTTTAACCACACCCTGTATAACCCCGAGACTAAATTCAGATTCCTTGAAAAATTCTGCATAACTTCAACGTTTGAATTTTCTTCTTAGCTTAAAAATAATCCAGAATGTCGGCAGTAAGACGTTAAATTGGGATACCCTGTACTTCGATCCATAGAAAACTGAAGATGGTAGATGATATAAAGGCACTGGCTTGTTTAGATTTATTTGCCGAAAAAGTTTCCTAAATTGAAATTTGATATCTACCTACCTGAATGTATGTTTTTGCTTTTATCCTCATTTGTCGTAAATTCATACTCATATCTGTTTTCACAATAAAACAAATATTTCGCCACGTATTGGCGTTTCCGCTCGACTCGAGATAAATTCCGTTGAGAAGTTGACGCCTACGCGTGTTCACCTGCAGTGAAGTCATTTTTCGAAGCGGTTCGCGCAAAAACTCTCCTTGCCAGAAACGACGATCCCGCCTGTCATCTTTTTTTTAATGCACAATGCCACCTCCTCGCTTACGTTTACCTCTCCCACAGGAACGCACGTCAAGATCTATTTACAGGCCAGGAAAATACATAAAAAACGCGTATCATCCTTTCTAGCAGTTTTCCTTCGATTACAAGGAATTTGGGAGTGAAAAATAATGTAACAAATACAAATACCTATTTTTTGTACACAACAATCTCACATATGTACATTAGGGTGGCCCAAAAAAATGGAATATTTTTTTTCGTGTCTCGTGTAGAAAATATATTAATTTATCGTGTTATAAAAGCCCTCTTAAAAAATCAACTCAAAAAAATTTCCAAAATCGTCAAAAATTGAATTTTTTATTTATTTCTTTGTTTTCCTCGTCATGTTACTATTTTTTAGGTTGAAAAACATGTCGATTCTGAAAATTTGAAATCAATATTTTGATTTCTAAGGGGGGGGGGGGGGGGGGGGGGGGGGGGGGGGGGGGGGGGGGGGGGGGGGGGGGTTTTTTTTTTTTTTTTATGGGGGGGGGGGGGGGGAGGGGGGGGAGAGAGAAAAAAAAAAAAAAAAAAAGAAAAAAAAAAAAAAAAAAAAAAAAGAAAAAAAAAAAAAAAGGGAAGAAAAAAAAGAAGGGAGGGAGGAAAAAGAGGGGGGGGGGGGAGAAAAAAAAGAAAAAAAAAGGGGGGGGAGAGGGGGGGGGGGGGGGGGAAGAGAAGGGGGGAAAAAAAAAAAAAAAAAAAAAAAAAAAAAAAAAAAAAAAAAAAAAAAAAGAAGGGGAAAAAAAAAAAAAAGAAGGGGGGGGCCGGGGAGGGGGGGGGGGGGGGGGGGGGGGGGGGGGGGGAAGAAAAAAAAAAAAAAAGGGGGGGGGGGGGGGGGGGGGGGGGGGGGGGGGGGGTGTGGGGGGGGGGGTGGGGTTGGGGAAGGGGGGGGGGGGGGGGGGGGGGGGGGGGGGGGGGGGGGGGGGGGAAAAAAGGGAGGGGGAAAGGAAAAAGAGGGGGGGGGGGGGGGGGGGGAAGGGGAGGGGGGGGGGGGGGGAGAAATATAAAAAAAAAAGAGAGAGAAGAAAAAGGGGGGGGGGGGGGGGGGGGGGGGGGGGGGGGGGGGGGAGGGGGGGGGGGGGGGGGGGGGGGAGGGGGGGGGGGGGGGAAAAAACAGCAAAAAAAAAAAAAAAAAAAAAGGAAAAGGAGAGGGGGGGGGGGGGGGGGGAAGGGGGGGGGGGGGGGGGGGGGGGAGGGGAAAGAAGGGGGGGGGGGGGAAAGAGGGAAAAAAAAAAGGGGGGAGAAAAAGGGGGGGGGGGGGGGGGTAAAAAAAAAAAAAAAAAAAAAGGGGGGGAAAAAAAAAAAAAAATAATTTGGGGGGGGGGGGGGGGAAAAAAAAAAAGGGGGGGGGGAAAAAAAAGGGGGTGGGAGGGGGGGGGGGGGGGGGGGGGGAAAAAGGGGGAAAAAAAAAAATATAAAAAGGGGAGAGAAAAAAAAAAAAATTTCTTTTTGGGGGGGCCCCCCGGGGGGGGGGAAAAAAAAGGGGGGGGGGGGGAAAAACCCCCTTTTTCCCCTTTGGGGGGGGGGGGTCCCCGGGTACAGGGGGGGAAAGGGGGGGGAAAATTTGGGGTTTAAATTGGGAACTCTCTGGGGGAACCCCCCGGCCGGTCGCGGGGGTGTGAAACCTCTTTTTTTTGGCGCCTTGTAATCATACAAATAATGCATGATGAAAAATACGTTATTACATCACATTAGAGGATGATGATTAGTAACTCGATAGGATGACTAATTTTGCACCATTTTCAATAACACGTTTAAGGAACATAAACAGATGTTCAAAAACACGAATATTGTTATTACAAGATTATTTTCACTTCTGAAAAGGACCATAGTTATCTTCACGCTATGCTAATCTCTTTTCCTTTCCAACATAATTCCTAAAGGATAAGATAAGAAACATATTAGGAATTTAAAAAAAATGCATAAAAAACGTTTTCCATTTTATCAATCTGCACGTGAGTGCTACATTGTTTTTCAGCTCCAGTGTATGTTTATATTTGGTCTGTGAAGTAAGTGCCCGCCGAAATACCCCCGTTTATTTATTTCCCGTTTATTTCGTAAAACATTTCGAAACGCTTTAAGAAATTTATTTTTATAACTGCGACTGATTCTATTTCGGTTGGGCAGTCAACGGCACTATTAAGTAGGACTTCCCAGGATTTCGTCTTTGATTTAGGAGGGCGTTAAGCGAAAGATTCAAATACTAGAAACTGTGGCTTGGAATTTAATGCCAGAGGAACAGTTTTGTTACACAAGAATAGTAGGAGAAAACAAGACGTATTTGTGAAGTAATCCAGAGCTATTTTTGTCCAGCCATCTGATAAATGAGTAGGTGGATGTTCTAAATTAGAATTTGAGGTTAATGTATATTTAGAAAACGGATATCAAATGATGGATAAGGCCTTTACGCACAAAAAAATATAGATATATTTGATCATATTAATTTTTCAGATACAAATATATTCTAAAAGCCTCCAGCATTTTCAGAAATACACATATATTTATCTGTTGTAAATTTAATAACAAACACACAAGTTTACATTATTTTAATAACTAATCGCTGAAAAAATTTATAGGGTGCAAGGAACTGTTGGAGCGCACTACAAAATAATCTTTGTTTCCATTGTTGCCCTTATTGAAATATTTGTTACATGGCACGATGAAACATTTAAATATGGAATGAACGCTAATAATAAAATTTTATTTGTCCACCAAATTAGAGCAACTTAATCGAGGTCACTTAAATCACTTAAATATAAACATCTTTCTTATCGTTAGTGTCGTTATTGTTATCATGCACCAGTTTTCTTAAGTTTTTATTTGGATTTGGCATCATATCAGTTTCAAGACGAATCATCGCTGCCTTACATTCATTATCCTTACCCTAACGCAGTAAATAATGTGTTCAAGTTTGTTTACAAACTACATACTATAATGATTATTGAATCTTGATGTGATGTAATTTTATGAATAAACAGGAACTATGACACCAAATATCTAGAACTAAATCGTTAACTACAAGTAGTAATAGTTAAAGTATTACCCAAGACTGGTTTTCTATATTCAAATTCGTTTAACACTTTTTTGGACAAAAGCAATTTTGCAGCAGACTAATTCGTTAGCATCTATTGCATGCAAATTAATATTAACAATTGGGTTTGACTAATATGTACATACGAGTATATGTATGTACATACATATGTACATTGAGTGGAAAAGTGGTAAAAAAATGTCCTATTACAAAAAAAAGGTAGACATTATTTTAATAAAAGATCAATTAAAAATATTTATGAATTTTGTTTTATTGTTGAGAAACATCTTCTTAGTATTTCTGGACATTATAGGTTTTACGTAGATAACTTCTTGTAAGCTTTTATGTTCAGTGCGTCATATTCTGTGATGTCAAACTAGGTCACCATCACGTACAGGGTATAATTAGTGATTAACACAGAGATTCAAATATGGTTTATTTAAATTTTGTCGTGCGTGAGAGAAGCAAAAAAGGCTCAACAAGAATTTAAGAGTGGAGTAGCGAGAACAGCTTGATTGGATTTATTATTACCTATTACTAGGTATCAGACACTAATTCGATGTAACTTTGCCTATTTATCCTCTTTTTCATCAGATACGTAATAGGTACCACATTATATCTACAGGATATACCATAACATATAATGAGGAAAAAACATCTACAGAATTCAGTGGAAATCCATAAACATCTATGAGAATCTACCGAAACCTACTTGCACAAACAGCAAACTTCTACAGCGATTTACCCTTCGGTTCCGTATATAATCTTGGTTAGTATTACAGCTCTGGTCTTCGCAAATCATTTTGGCACACATCTTGACTCTTTACATGTATTGGCAAGTCCGTGATGAGCACCATACTATACCTTAATTCTGTACCATATCATGAAATAAATAAGATAACTTCAAAAGGACAGGCACTAGTTTAGCGCATGCATGCGCTATTACAAATATCACTCACAGAACATTTATGATCTACGAGATCATAAAACGAGATCACGACAAAGTCAGCAACTACCAAATGATATCGTAAGCACACTCTAACTGTAAAACCGTTAGCCCAATAAAGCAAGAATGATTTCCCGTTCATCATCGTCCCGAATCTGTGACTTCTAAATGGCAACTTACGATGAGATGGAAATCATTCTCGCGGGATAACAGTGGTATTTTTTTTTTTTTGGTTAGATTTTACTGGAGTTGACTGTATTGGTCATTGTCCAGTATATATGTATTTGTTTATTTAGTGTGGTTATTATATAATTGTTAAATTTTGTTATACACTTAGCTATTTTTAAGGAACAATAATAATTGTCATTAATGCCAGAATATTTTGAAGATTATTATCTAGATTTACCATTCTGCGTGTATTATGATAAAATGGACAGTCTGTCAGTAAGTGTTCCAAGGTTAGTCTTCCATTACAGTTATGACACTGGGGTGGTCTTTCACCTTCTTAATAAGCACATTGAAGTTAAACGAGTGTGGGATATCCTCAGTCTAGTGATAACTGTCTGTTCTCGTCTCGACAGTTTTAATGGAAGTTTCGATTTCTTGACAATGGGGTGTAATCTACTGAAAAACAATTGGTCTTCACTCCATATGTTTTGCCATCTTGCTTCATAGGCTTTTTTTGGCTTCTACTTTTAGATCATCTGCTCTAATTGGAATGCCTATAGAAATTTGATCTTCATATGTAGCTAAACGTGCCCCTCGATGGGTTAATTTGTGCAATTATAAACATAGTGTGGTCCCAATTTTGTCAGATGGACTTGGTAAATACGTACTGAAAATACAATTAAACAGCGTTCGCATTCGTATTATATGTCACGAGTCTGTGAGTGATTATATCACGGGAAGAACACGATATCCTCCCAGTCCCAGAGGAATATGCTGGAGGAACTATCTGGTGATATCGTAAGGGGCTACATCCACCTAGACACTTTGAAAAAAAAATCGATTTTTTTTCTTTACATTTTCATATTGTATATAGTCTTAAGAATGGCCCCTACAAATTTTAAGTCGATATCTCAAAAATTCTCGGAGATATAAAACTTTGAATAACACGCGGCGTAACGTCTAATGCCCCTACCTGCGCGCAGCAATTATTGCCGCCTCCCGTCACGTTAGGACGAATCAACCAAAGAAGTTCAAAATCAGCCTCAAATGATGCCCAAATTGCAGTTTTGCGTTTTTCTCTAAACTGTATTTTTCAAAGCGGTGTCCCTTATATCTCGAGAACCGATCGATATATTTTTATGAAATTTGGCACAGTGGCGTAAAAAACCTTTACCTCTTGACTGACGATCTCACTTTTTTGAAAAAATAAAAATTGTTTAAACAAATTACGATCAAAGGGGATAAATTTAGGTACATAAATTTCGCGTCTTGCCAATCGATCTTTTAGAGCATAGTTCTCATAATTTGCGATCGTCAATCAATTGTATATGTTAGCAACTTAAAAAAAAATGCGTGTTCTCTGACTTCAGACGACTAGTTTTGGCAGGAGAAGGGTGAATCTAGAAGAAGTGTTGTTTCAATTATTTTAATAAAAAATTATCTTTTGCCGTTCCCGATAAAATGCGTTCCAAAGTTCGACCTTATTTTTGAGCCTCTAGGTGGATGTAGCCCCTTAAGTTGCCCAAATCAGCATTTGGTTCTGTCTCTCTTCTGGTCTGCACAAATAAATTGGGTGCACATCTCGACAGTTTAAGATTGCTGACAATATCTCTGCCAAATAGGTATGTATCTGATGAGTACGATACCAGACCTAGATTTCCTAACCACAACATGGAATAAGGAAAAACACGCTATTTATAAAGACCCGTTTTCCACTTCTTAGAAAGTATAAATTCAACTGACAGAGCAGACGGACAACACCAATAAAATACAGAACTAATCGCCTGTATTAGAGATAATTCCGTCGAATATTTACAGTTCTCGAATAATAATCGTGGAGCCCGAGGATTTCGAATGGTCAGGTTGATTACTATGAATATTTTCCTTGACGTCAGGACGTCTGCAGCCGCGGGTACGGGGCTATTTAACGGCACTCCACTCGTACGAACTACAAATTGTAGGTATTTAAGGTAGTTGGGAAGAACGATTAATTATTCGGAACGTTCCGAACATTCTTGTTCCGACAAAATACCGTTCCAAAAGAACGTTATTTCCGGAACGTCGTTCAATGGTCACGTTTTATGGTATTTATTTGTCAAAAAGTTCTGATTCTGCATATTCGTTCGACAGTACCGTGTCAAAATTTACAGAATTAAAATGTGATTGCATGATTGCAAAAAACGACTCGAAAATCACATACACATTTTTATACAACGAAACCGATTTGATTTATAAAAGTTTATAATTTCGCGAAAATCTAGAAGGAACGATTACACAGTATATTTTTGATTTAAAAGAATAATCAAAAAACACGTTTTGACGTTTGACCAATACACATTCCACACTAGAAATCAGGATCCAAGTATCACCGCCCCAGCTGACACATAACTCGAACTAGTCCAATCAACGAGCGAAATCCCCCATGTAAATTGGTCACTAATTGTTATCAGCAAACAAAAAATATGGTCGTATAGAGAAATAAATTCTAAGAAAGATAGCGTTTTTTGCGACTCGAGTTTTAATGGCGAACAGAACCAAAAAATTCGCAAAAAGTCAAAAAAAACGGTTTTTTGCAAATAAAAAAAAGCTTCAAGTCCTACACAAGAAAGTTAAATTATAAAGTTGTAGGTCTTAAAAATGCGCGTCGAATGAGATGTGAACGAAAAAAATCGGTTCATAAACATTTGAGGAAAATTTAAAAAAAACGTCAAAATTCGCGTTTTTGTATTTTTGCTGTATAAATTCCAATTTTGTTTGAACAGACTTCTTGTTAACTAGACATACAGCCCAAGACAAGCGGAAAATGACCCCTTTTTTCAAGAATTCAAAAAAGTTTTATTTTTTCGAGTTATAACGATTTTATAAAAAAAAAAGACATTTTCAAAAATCAGCTTTTACAGAGGCAAGAATGATCGTACAGAAACGATCGTGGGCTCATTTATTCGCGAAGACTTGTACGTTCATGCTATTAACAAACCAAATCGCTTTTATTTAATTTTTGCATAAAAAAATGCGTTGTAAAATTGTATCATTTTTCGAACCGGTTTTTTTTCGAATAACTTTTTTAATTTCGGTTTTACATTTTTGGCCGTTGCATATTTGAAAAGTGCCATTCAAAACACGCATTTAAAAAAAATGAAGGTCCTACGACCTCAGAGAGCCGAGATAATTTTTTTTTAAGCTGAGGAAAAGATAATTTTGCGAGCGCGATCGATTTAAAATCGTGTTTAGTTTTCGATGCGCCTAAGCGGAGTGTCCGTCCACCCTGTCGCCGTGTGTTGGCTAGCGCGTGCCGCACCCAACGCTGTTCTTTCGTAAACAATTATGTCAACTTAATTTATGCGAAATGATTTGAAATATTTTTTTTTTTAAGAAAGTAAAAGTCTGAGATCTATTTCGTGTAAGTCAATCGGACGTATACAGCGCTGTCAGGAATAAAAAAAAGAAAAATAATTATATCGGCTCCCTGAGGTCGTAGGACCTTCATTTTTTTTAAATGCGTGTTTTGAATGGCAATTTTCAAATATGCAACGGCCAAAAATGTAAAACCAAAATTAAAAAAGTTATTCGAAAAAAACCGGTTCGAAAAAATTTTACAACGCACAACGCATTTTTTATGCAAACATTAAATAAAAGCGATTTGGTTTTTTAATAGCATGAAAGTACAAGTCTTCGCGAATAAAATTACCCACGATCGTTTCTATACGATCATTTTTGCCTCTGTAAAAGCTGATTTTTGAAAACGTCTTTTTTTTCTCTCGAAAAACTCGAACTCGAAAAAATAAAACTTTTTTTGAATTTTTTGAAAATAGGATCATTTTCCGCTTGTCTTGGGCTGTATTTCTAGTTAACAAAAAAGTCTGTTCAAACAAAATTGGAATTTATACAGCAAAAATACGAAAACGCGAATTTTGACGTTTTTTTAAATTTTTCTCAAATGTTTATGAACCGATTTTTTTTCGTTCACATCTCACTCGACGCGCATTTTTAATACCTACAACATTCTAAATTCTAACTTTCTTGTGTAGGACTTGAAGCCTTTTTTTTATTTGAAAAAAACCGTTTTTTTGACTTTTGCGAATTTTTTTGGTTATGTTCACCATTATAACTCGAGTCGCAAAAAACACTATCTCTCTTAGAATTTTTTTCTCTATACGACCATATTTTTTTGTTTGCTGATAACAATTAGTGACCAATTGACATGGGGGCTTTCGCTCGTTGATTGGAGTACTAGTGGGACCCAGGTATCCGTCTACTTCCGTTCCGAATTAATGCGTTCCGCGAAAAATGAATACCGTTCCGAGTCGTTCCAACAAAATACCGTTCCAAAAGAACGTTCCGAACGGAACGACTCATCACTAATTTAAGGTAGTGGAAGCGGCTCCCCGCGCCTCCGAACCACGTGAAAGGTCGTCACGTAGACTTGTTTGTCGAAGGACTATCATACGGATTGTTTGTCTGTATGTAAACGATGATAGTGAATAATGCAACAAATATCTGTCGATGGGCGCCCGTTGATGTTGATGGGCGTGCAGAGGAAAAGATGCGGTTAAATACATATTTTATTAAAATGTTTATAGTTAGATGAATAAATTTATAATCTTTTTTAGGAAAAATTTGACAGATATTTGGTAAAATTATCATATAAAGCTCCAAGAGAAATAATTAAACATATATATTTTTTAACACTGAGTAAAAATTAATACATGTATGTATATAACGAGTCATTCAAAAAAAAGTAATCAAAGTAGGCCCAGTAAATGAACTTATTGAATTGTCAACGCTGTCACATTATGTGATGGGTACTTTTACCGGATTGTATAAAAAAAGAGAAATAAAAAGCTTTATTAAAAATAATCTATATTTTCAAAAAAAAAAGGCACTATTAAAGAAAATGACGAACGCCCATATCTATACATACATGAGTTTACGTTAACGTGCTGTAGTATCCACAATATTCTATTAATTTTTTCAGTTTTATTGACAGTGTGTTGCTGAAATTCTTCAATACTGCCAAATGGAGTTTCAAAATTTTAAGAAAAAAAGCACGGGATCAAATCGCAAGAACTAGGAGGAAAAATGGTATGCGTGTTCAAACTAATTATACGATCTTCGAAAAATTCGCGTATATAATTAATTGTTTCCTTAGTAGTATGCACACGAGCTCCATATATATAAATTTTTTGCAATTCATCGTTATGAAACATTTGTACAAAAGGTGTTACGAATTCTACACTGTACTTCTCTGCATTCAGTGTTCTGAAAAAAAAAGGTTCAGCAACACTCATTCTGCTCACACCTGCACACACTCCAATTGTTATGGCTGAAGCGAAGTTTCAATATAAAACTGAGTATTGTCTGCACTTCAAAGTTCATGTGAAACACAAAGTTTTGCGTCGATATAATCGTTATTTCCATTCAACACATTCGGTGATTGTCAGCGCCTCTCTCTAACCAAATAATTACCATTATAAATCCACCAGACGAAAGATGTGACATTATCAACACTGTATATACGAGTACATTACGAGATGTGTAAATTAAGTAATGAGATTGGCAACGTAGCGCCCAATCTAGCAACACTGCGGAGACGAGACTTGGAAGGGCGGTAGGTTAACATGTAATGCACCTTCAGTACAAGCTTGAATTTGTTAGAGTTTTTTTCATTTGTTATTGTTTGTTCTTTGTTATTGATTTCGTAAAAAAAAAAAACATTAATTTTGAGCAACGGTGTGCTATCAGTTTTTGCTTCAGACTTGGACACAGCGCCACGGATATTTTTGCAAAACTTCAACACGCTTACGGAGACAGTGTTTTTTCAAGAGCCCAGGTTTTTCGGTTTAAGGCATTTTCAGAAGGAAGAGAGTCGAATGAAGACTAACGACGCAGCGGAAGGCTTTCATCTTGTGCATTCATCATTCATCGTCAGTTGACGACAAGAATGATCGGGGAAGAGTTAAATTTGAATCACATTGTTCATCAGATTTTGACTAACAAATTGGGGACGAGAAAAATCTGCCCAAAAATGGTTCCAAAAAACCTTTCACAGGAACAAAAGACCATCAGGAGAGAAAGGTGTCTTGAAAGGTGATTTTTGGAATCAAATGAAAATGATCCCCATTAAACCCATAAACAATTTTATGGAACTGGTGATGAGACTTGGTTTTTTTGAGTACGACCCGGAAACCAAGCGCCATAGCATGAAATGGCACACTTCAAGCTCTCCAAGATCCAAAAAAGCAAGAATGGGCAAGTCGAAAATGCATGTTGATTTGCTTTTTTTGATAGCCACGGGATTGTCGACAAAGAGTTTGTGTCTCTAGGCCAAACAGTAAATCAAGACTTTTATAGAGAGGTTCTTGAAAAACTTCGAAAAAGGGTCATGCGTATGAGACCAAACGTCAAGAACAACTGGATGTTGCATCACGACAATGCGCCTTGTCACACAATCATTTCAGTAAACGAATTTTTAGTCAGTAAAAACATTCCTGTTTCTGTATATGAGTTCCAGCACTGTAATGAGGAATGGAAGAACCGTCTCCAGCGCTGTGTGGCTTCCCAAGGAAGTGATTTTGAAGGAAACAATACTGAATTGTAATTCTGTTTGAATAAAAAAACTAGTCTCATTACTTAATTTACCTCATCTACATATGTATCTATAACTACAAATACACATTTACCGATCATAAAGCCATGTAAGGACAACTTCACTGTTTCTGTAAGAAATCTTGATTTCTGCTTTTTTTCTGGTGCATACATACATATGTCATAACAAACTTAGTCTTGTTAGTAATTTTTCATTTCATTCATTAAAAGAAAGACCTCAAACCCACTAACTTTCATTAGAGATTTTTGAACTGAGAAAATTATGATTAATAAATAAAATAATTACTAGATTTAACTGGCGGAATGAAACAAATAATTGTTGCAGACCAATCAGGAATATAAGAGATTTTGGTTAATTTATGTGACAGGTCTAATAAATGTATGTATACATTCTGATGTGGGAATTAAAATATTTTTTAGTTATTATATCTTATTTTATCTTTAATGTAAATGTATCTGATCAGCGGCATTCCAGTTGTAAATTCTATTGAAAATTACCAGATAAATTCAGAGATTTAACGATACACGAATAACTCTTGCACTCATGGACACCTTCTAACGTTTCCATTTTGTAAACACACACCGCTTCGATAAGAATTATTCAAAAAAAAAAACACAGAAAATACATTCTACGGTCAACAATCTGCTGCAATTGATTACCAATCTCGCTAACCACAATTAAATCATTCGAAAGTGTAACCTCAAAAAATCGCAAACACGTGTTCGGACCTTGAAATATTTCTATTGAACGTATCGGACGACTGGAATCCATAATAATTGCCCGCCGTATGTCACAGGAATCTCTGAAACGGATAGCCGACTCGATGAATATTTAGATGAGGTCTTCAACAATGACCGCGCATAATGGTTCTCTATGGTAATCAGTAATCACAAAGATTCAATTGAAGGAAAAAAAACGCCTCACGCGGTGCGCATACTAAACCAGATTTTTTTATCGCGCTTTAATGATAAATAAAAACCTAAGAGGAAAAAAAAACAGGGCCATAAAAATTCCCCGGTACTTACACGATAATTGTTAGGGGCATAAATAATTACGGTGATGATAATTATATATATTGAGGCAAGCGGAGGGGCTCAGATTCGATCTTGGCCGGGCACGAGCGTCGCAAAAAGGGTATAAAAAGGCCCCTCTGCACTCTCTCCAAAAAATAAATATTTTAAATAAATAAAGCAAGATAAAACAAAATAAAACCAAAAACAGTGAAAGAATATTAGAAACAAAGAAAATATATTTTTTTCTGTGACGGCAAAAAAAATTAAGTAAAATTGTTTCTTAAGGTGTAAAAATTTCTAATTGTTTACCAAGAAAAAAACTATTCGTACCAGATGCGTAGATATATGCTATGTACAGTGTCCGCCATAAAGTTGGAATCATATGGGATTTTTTTAATATTAGGGTTGGCAAAAGCTTTTTGGTGACAATCGCTTCTGCTTCCAAAATAACTTAGAATCCATTAATTCAAAGTTGACAGCTAACATTTGGCAAATGTCAAATTTGCGATTTTCCAAAAAAATCTAGAAAATGACCTAAATTGTTAATATTTCAAAAAATGTCACTAAGAAATTATGTTCGTAGTGACATTTTACGAATGTATGCCGATTTTAAGTGAAACATTTTGATATCCAAAAAATTTCATATTTTCGAAGATTTTGATTCACATCTAACATTTCTTAGTGACATTTTTCGAAATATTAACGTCATTTTCTAAAGATTTTTTTGGAAAATCACAAATTTGATAGATGTTAGCTGTCAACTTGGTGCATTTGGTGCATTTTAAGTTATTTATTATAATTGTCACCAAAATTTTTTTATCAAACCCTAATATAGAGACATCCAAAAACAGTCATAAAGTTGGCCGAGAAAAAAAAAAGAGTATTTCTATTCTTAATCGAATTTATAACCTTATTTACTTGTCAAGACTGTCACATCATATGACAGCCATTGTTTATTTTACAAATTGTGACAGTCACTTGTCAAAAGTTTGACATAACCGAAAAGCTTAGACATGACCGCTATTTCCATCTCTCTCGTTCATAGCCAGAGTTCATGACGTTTTTTTTGGATGTCTCTATATTACAGAAAAATTCCATATGGTTCCAACTTTATGGCGGACACTGTATATATATTAGGGACAGAACTAACCGTTCATTTGTACAACTGTGAACTGATTTTGCTCCCTATTGCCAGATGGGCTCAGTAAACACGTGATGAAAAGTCGATGAAATTGCATATAGCATTTTCATTAGTACCATTTTCGATGGTCAACACTAACATTAAATTGACATGGTAAGAATTTCAATGACACTTATTTTGCTCGTTCTTTTAGATCAGGTGGAGTACCGAAAACTCATAATCACTAACCATTATTCTAAATTTCCAGGCAAATACAGTTATGAATGACGGTATATTAGAGTGTTTCAAAAAAACCGACTATTTTTTTTCTCAGAGAACATTGAAAAATCTTCAGAGTATTCCTAGAAAATGACCCTGTTAAAATATGAGCCCTTAATATTAATATTTAGAGGTGGCGATTTTCAACTTTGGAATTTCATTACTCAAGGAAGAATCGCCGGACAGTGATAGTCAAGATAGTTTTTTTGTAGGAAATTGAAAGCTCTATAAAAAAGGTCTGATTTAAGGTTTGTGTGAGGCAAGCCGTTTCGGAATTATTAAGCCTCAAAAAATGAACTGTTTAAAATAAAAATCTTATTTATATATAAATGCAACAAAATCGATTAATATCACTTAAATATCCACTATTATCAACTTTACAATAAGAATCTGTAAATTTTTAACAGAATGTAAATCAAAAAAATTCTATTAATCAAGGGTGAATGATTAATTTGATTGATCAATAATAAAAAATACGGATATATTACAAATGAATATTAAAATTTCATTATAAATTTTGTATATTATTAACAAATAATTTATTTTGAATCTTTATAATTTTTTCCGTCTTTTTAAGAATGACTTATAATCATGAATAAAAATATTTAATTTCATTTAATTTAAATTGCTCTAGCAATTTAAATGGAAAAGAAAAAAATAATTCATAAATGACAAAATAAAATTAAATATTTTTATTCATGATTATGTCATTCTTAAAAAACGGAAAAAAATTATAAAGATTCAAAACAAATTATTTGTTAATAATATACAAAATTTCTAATGAAATTTTAATATTCATTTGTAATATACCCGTATTTTTTATTATTGATCAATCAAATTAATCATTCACTCTTGATTAATAGAATTTTTTTTCTACATTCTGTTAAAAATTTACAGATTTTTATTGTAAAGTTGATAATAGTGGATATTTAAGTGATATGAATCTATTTTGTTGTATTTATAAATAAAACTAAATAAAAGTAAACTAGCGACCCGCCCCAGCTTCGCATGGTTTACGACATCACATTAGAAACCTCTAAAATTATCAGTGTTTCTGTACTATAGTATGCATGTATTATACATATAAACCTTCCTCTTGAATCACTCTATCTATTAAAAAAAACCGCATCAAAATCCGTTGCGTAGTTTTAAAGATCCAGTGGCGGTGCGTGATATTTCAGTTAGCCATATCTTGAAAACGACGCATGGGACCCACTTCACTTTTTAGGTGATGACTATACACCTCTTACAGAAAGGATTTATAGTGAAAAAACCGTCAGCAAAGTTTGCGAAAAATTTTCAAAAACACTGGAGCACTCAACAATATTTTCAGTATATTTTTTTCATAATCTAGAAACAAATATAAGGAGACGTTTTTCGATTTGTTACAAAATATTTTTGTTTCAAAAAAGTTATGGCCATTTTAATTTTGGGAAACAAAATGTTCCTATAAAATTAAAATTAAAATGGCCATAACTTTTTGAAAAAAAAATATTTTGCAACAAATCGAAAAACGTCTCCTTATATTTGTTTCTAGATTCTGAAAAAAAATATACTGCAGATATCCCACAGAGCGTTACTGAGAACCCAGGGACAGCGGGAAGCGACTTTGTTTTATACTATATTATGATTATGATGATTTTTATTTTAAACAGTTCATTTTTTGAGGCTTAATAACTCCGAAACGGCTTGCCTCACGCAAATCTTCAATCAGACCTTTTTTATAGAGCGTTCAATTTCCTAGAAAAACTGTCTTGAGTATCACTGGTCGGCGATTCTTCCTTGAGTAATAAAATTCCAAAGTTCAGAAAAAAATTCCCTTGTTATTTAAATGGGAAATAGAAAATTGAGAATCGCCACCTCTAAATATTAATATTAAGGGCTCATATTTTAACAGGATCATTTTCTAGGGATACTTTGAAGATTTTTTAATGTTCTTTGAGAAAAAAAATCAGTCAGTTTTTTTGAAACACTACTGTATATATATATAGCCGATTAAAGTCCTTTAATTACCACATCACCCTCGCCATAATATTTTAGTAAATTTGCAATAACGTATCTTCCATGAGCGTACTCCCCTAAAAACTGACTCTGTCGGTGCCTATGCGGCCAGGTAGGCTCTGCCTCTAGAAAACAGGTTAATCCAAATATTTGTGATCTGTTATTTTTCAAAACTATCGCGTTACCGTACCGTTACGGAGATCACGACTTCCCCGAAGTCAAAAATATCTCTTTACACGTCCGAATCGTGTATCTCGAGGCCGTGACGTGATCCTCGATTGCGTTGTTCCAGAATGTGACGCCTGTCGGGGGTGATTAGTCGCCCGTATTAGGAGTTCTCATGAGGGGGGTGTCGTGAAATACAGCGGGTCAAGTGGCTCTCAGATTTCCTGTAGACACTTAAAACGTGTGAGAACATGTGCGCGCTTAAAATAATTCACCAAAAAAAGACTTCCTGTAGATAAAATAGTTGTTTTTCTACAACCATGTTTTAGATTTTTTTTTTTAGAATTGGTTTACACAATTTTACTTTATTGTGACAGATAGTTATTAGGGCGGAGGACAGCACAACATAAATCAAGGACTTTAACATAACTATTTTATTTTATTTTATACACTACTGCGTAAAAAATGTACTAGTACGTAAAGAAAAGAAAAATACAACTTATACAAGGTGTCTCAAAAAGCAACGACGAGCTGAAAGAGGATTACAGACTAGGTCCTGACTGGTCATATGAAAACAAATGGATGAGTTTTCTTTTGGAGCATTTGAGATTTTTGTCACTCATGTTTGATCTGCCATCTTGAATTTTTAAAATCTGATTTTAGATTTGTAATCTGCGACTTCAAAAACCCAAAACAATAGTTTTCAGTAAAATTTAAAATTTTTGTCCTCCATATAGGACTTGCCCGCCATATTAGATCCGCCATTTTGAATTTTTAAAATCTGACTTCAGATTCGTAATTGGCAACCCTAAAACCCTAATATAATGATACTTGAACAAAGACGAGGATCCTTTTTTGAGTCAGTATACTGGATTTCCCGCCCTCTAAAGGTTAATTGGCGACAAAAATGATTATTCTATTAATAAATAACTTAAAAAAAAACGATATGTTAAATTAATTAGGAAAACTACATATTTTTCTCAAAGACAATCGTTAAAATTAAGTTTTAATCATCTGATATTAATGAGAAATTAAGTACTGTACTGCGTTTTATATTTAATTAAATAACAAAATAAACTAAAACATCTTAAACATGCTAAACGGAGGAAATTAGGAAGAAGGTAATATGGTAAAAATATCTAATCTTGTTATGGATGTACTACTAGTTCTATTATCTAGTGTAGTAACAGTTTAATTGTTTATTTAATAAAAGGGTATTTATATAAACAATTGAGTAGCTTTCAAATTTCACTTTAGATTAAATGCACTCCTAATTTATGAAGAACAGACCACCGTAGCCGTAACCGTAACCGTAAACCACCGTAGCCGTAAACCGTTAACACCGTACTTGTTAAAGCAAACAGCGAATTGTATATCAATTCTCGAAACGGCTTAAAATAATCATTTTGATACTCCTTGTATAATTCGCTTTTTATACGCAGATAAAACATTTTTTACGTAGTAAAAAAGATAAATGATAAAACAACTATAAAATAATAATGAAATAGCGACCTACTTAACAATTAAAATAATTTTATGTATGAGAGGAATGAGGTCAATGTTGCCTAAAGAAGACCAGTTTCTTAGATGCTCCGGACTGTTATTATGAGTTATGGTTTTTATTGAAATTTTTACAAGGACATCTAAATGTAAATAGGTGACAGTAAATTAAAAAACAGAATATTCGCTAATTTGTTATAAAAATGGTTTGTAATTGATAAAAGTTAATTTAATTTTTATAATTTAAAATTTTATTTATAGAAATATTTTACAAGCATATTTTCGCCAAGTGTGGCAGTTTAAATTTGACACCTTATATTTTCAGTATATCTACCGTGTGTGTAAAACCTACATCGGCCAGTTATGAAAAAGGACAAAAAGAAGTTAAACGACAGGTAAGAAGTAACCGCATACGCATCGAAGGTAGTGAGGGAATAAGACCGGCCCACTCACCACCTACGCTAGTCGTTAAAACGAGAAGTATAGAAATTGTCCTTTTTCACAACCGGCCATTGTCGGCTTTCCACATACTGTATAAGTATTGAAATGAAAAGTTCTTAGTTTTTTGGTTAGTTGGTCCAGGAATAAATAAACAACTATTCGATATTTGCCAACGTTTCAGAGCTTTTGGCAAAAGAGGGAGTTTCGGAGAGATTGGCAAAAATAGAATAGTTTGTTATTTATTCCTGGACCTAATCCAACTAACCAAAAAACTAATAGAGAAGAAGGTCGTGAAATTCCCCACAGATATGAAAAGTTCTACCACTATGTTTTAAACAATAAAATGTGTGTATTCTGTATCATTGCTATGACAACCGATGGATTCTTTCTTCCGCAGAACATTATGTTCTACTCAGAGTACTATGTTTTTATTGAAAATGTCAATCTTCTTTTTGTTTTCAAAAATATGTAGGTATAGGTACCTACCATTTAAAATATTTCAAGTATACCGTGTTCGAGATATTTGCATTTAAATTACTCAATGAAACCTATTTAAATAATAATAATAATAATAATAATAATAATAATAATAATAATAATAATAATAATAATAATAATAATAATAATAATAATAATAATAATACTCACCCTATAATTACTCCGAAGAGTAACCCCTTAGGTCCTCTCAGGGACCTGTGCGGGAAGGAGTGGCTATTATTATTATTTGCCAAGGCGCACTGGGAGCGAAATCATGATCATGAAATAAATTATCTGGTGATGTTACAGTTGCACAGTTGAACGAATTTGAATTCCCTAAATATACAGCATACTCATTATTTAGTAAATATACGAGTTCCACTTGCCAAAAACGAAAAAAAGTTTTGTTTTTAAATACTTTTACTGAAATATTTACTATTCCAGCTGTTTTATATGCAGGTTTTACTCCCTTATTGTGTGTTTCTTTAAAATGTATGAGTTCGCTTAGTTTAATATAGCATTTTTTTCCTTAAGGTCGTCAACTTGCTTCACTTTCCCCTACGGATACTTTGAGTGTAACTGTAAAGAGTTGTTGCTATATTACATTTACTGTAAAATAATCTAAAACTTCCTATATCCACAACTTTTGAGTATTCACGTTTTGATCATTGGACGTGTAACATGAGCTTAACGCATCAGTAAAACGGCAACAGCCCGTTAAGCGCCGCCGGTTGATTCACGCAGAATCGCGGAGGGCAGAACGCCTCTACTCGGTAAACAACGATAACGACGGAAATAATTTTCATCAGGATGACCGGATGTGTCCAATAAGCGGCCGGACAGTGTGCTACTACCTGTATATTAATACCTGCGCTACCGAAACGGGCTGCGTTTATTCAAATTGCGCAATAAAGAGTCTTGTTTACTCGGTGCCAGTGAAAGTGAAATTGGCGCTTCAAATATGGCGAGCACTTGCTACTGCCGCACAAATATTGCCATAGTAAAAATAAAGGTTGGGTCTGTTTGAGGAAATACGTAAATGGAAGTTGTGTGTTTGCAGAACGATGCGATTTAACGATAGAAAGTTTAAATTCCCTTTGCAGTCTTTTGTTTGCCAACTGAATATGGAGGACGTTAATTTTCTGTTTGATTTTAATTTTCAAATAAAATCTCTTAAAATAATAAATGGTAAACGTCGTATTATTAATTTTATTTCAGAGTATGTTCCCCGAGTCCCCAATGTTATTACACAGCTAATATATCAGCTCAGTTTGGGTTCAAAAAAGAAGTTTTAGGATCGAAAGTAATCTCTAAAATGCTTGTTACATATGTCATTAACTCAGGGTGATCGCGATTTGCTGCAATTAATTGGGACTTTTATTAATGGTACACCCTGTGTATTATCACAAAAAAAAATTTTTTTTTTTTTTTTTATAAAAAAACCCGTTGCTTTTGCCTCCCGGAAAATATTTATTTATTTAAAAATATTGGAGTTCAAACAAAAAAACGAAGTCAGACAGCCACGGTGATGAGAACGTAATGCCTAACTTAATTGTTAATTTATTGCCATATTGTTACTTATATAATTACCTGTCAAACTTAATGCTGTAAGGGTTCACTAGAACATTTGTGATGCGGTCTGTGAAAAGGGACCAGATGTCGGAAAAGTGAATTTTGCGCTAAGCCCAAAACGCAGTTTCAAGTCGAAAAATGTATCGCCCATACTAGCGATACAATAGATACATATCGATAGAAATATATCGCACATATCTGCAGGATCTGTAGTTACATATTCGCAGGACATCATACCAAAATTTCAGCCGGATTGGAGCAATAGAAGACGAGATATCAATTTTTTTCTCAAAATTACGATTTTTCATATTGAAACCACCTGCTTCCAATTCGAGCCATATTAACGCTAGAGACTTCATTTTTTTTTAAATGAAGCGAAATTTATGCTCTACCTGAAAACAGTTTTTTCGACATCTGGTACCTTTTCACAGACCGCATCACATTTTTGTTAATATTTCTACAAACTATCCAGATTTCAATAAAACTTAATTTGTAAAGACAATTTAAAGTATTTCCTGTATATGTCCACCGCCTTGGTCCAAACAAATCTGTCATCTCTTTCTGATTGAATTGAAAATATTGTGTAAGATGAGGATGATCATTGATTTCATTAATTTTTTTCTGTAATCTTAGCTTGGAGATGCACTAAATCATGAATATTAATTTGAAAAATTGTGTTTTTAAGATAAGGCCATAAAAAGAAGTCGATTTATGATTTCGGTATGAAGTATTTATTGACATTTAAACTAATTAATCAGTCGTTAAAAATTCCGTCGTTAAAAAAGTTTTGTGAGCATAGCGCCATCTTGTTAAAAATATCCTTATTGTAGTTCTATCAAAGCATGATAGAACTACAACATACCTGTGTTCAGTGACAAATAAAAATCCGGCTTCACCAAACTTCACATATTTTGAGAGTTCATGTACCCACTCAGGTGAAACCAGACTTCATCAGAAAAAAATAACTTATTAGAGAGCTGTTCATTAATAATTGTTAAATACCACTCGCAAAATGCCGCTCTACATGGCCTATCAACTTCAAATAGTTCTTGATGACAAACTAAGTAGTATGGGGAGAAGCGCCGGTCTTTTTTTTAAACAATATCGCAAGTATCAAGAAATACTTTAGTTAATTATGAAAGAACACGATTCTAGGAGCAATTTGACGGCAATTTTTCTAATAACTCGGGGGTACGTTTTCTTGGTCGGTCACATCCTTCTTTTCTTCTGTCATTTCCTGTTTCTCGAAAAATTACACTCGCACAACGTCGCAATATAGACTGGAAAATATTGTAATCGATCACTATATCATATAATTCATTGTGAAACTCATCTAAACAATATCTCATTGAATATTTCCATTTGCTTTCTACTTGTGGCCCATGCCTGAAATATGATTCGAGCACAAAGGCTTTGTATTCTCGAGAAAACATAGTTTACTTAGTTAGTTAATTTGCATTTATTTGTTCAAAAAAGGCTTATAACAGCGTCGAACAATGTCAAATAATAAAGGACAAACACGGATAATACAGTTACCCTGAATAAATCATTACATATTACAAATTTAAAAAAAAATCTATAATTAACACACGTTCTTCTTGTAGGAATACAGACAACTGACGCACTGACTTTTTGAACGCACGACATATCATCAGTTATTATAATTGTCAATCTAACTCCAAACATCAAATTCCAATTGGATATTTTTTAAATAATACTTATATCGCAACCAAATCAAGGACACCCTATATATTGGTTCTTCTCGTCTTTTAGGTTTCTTTAATTTCTGTTGATTGCCGATCTTTGGTCAAAAAAATTAGTTTAGCTGAAAACATTTCAGCCATCTGTTGAAACAACTTAACCCTGAAAACTTGAAACTGTGATTCATGGAAAAATTTTCTAAACCATTTGTAATTCTGGTAGTAATACAATAACACGAAAATTTGTAATAATTGTTGCGAAACACAACGTTCAAAAACGTTTATGAATGGAGTTTACCTTTGCGTAGCTAGCTCGTTGCAAAAATCGTTAGGCAAGTTTCGTAGTAAATAAACAGATCGGTCGTTATTAACAAGGTTACTACTCGAGTTGCGTTACTAATGCCTCCGGAATTTTTCGACTAGTTTTGAACCAGTCACGCGTCAGACATACATGAAACAATTTCTTAAATCGAAACCACTATTTTATCCACATACTTAATGTTTCCTTTTTTATATCTAACAATATATTACAGCGTGAAATGAAACATTCCATATACATACATATATGTTACTAGGATTATAACCTACAAACCACAGAGTATTGTTGTTTTAGTTCACAAGGAGTACATAGCAACAAATGACAGTCTCAAAATTAATCAAAAACATGATATAATTTATATGAAAATTTTGTTTTTAAACAGGCAATCTTCTAAAAAAGGAGATGGTTGAAATTCGCCACTCGATCCTCTGCTAATAATGCCAACGCGACTGGCGAATTGTTTTACATTAGACATTCTTTTTTACATTAAAGAGCTTTTGCAGTTAGTCTGACAATTAGCATAAAACATTATTTACCCCCTTTTGTACGATATTTGTTCCATTTCCGGTGATTTTACATTAACACAGGAAGAAGACATAAATCCGATTTTACAGTGAATGCTTTTTACACAGGTACTCTATCTATATAGGTATTCAGTACTCAAACTGACCTTTAAGTGAATCGCTTTTAATGAGCTGCTCGATGAAATCTGGCGCCTAAGCACTTAGGGATGCATTATTCGTGAAATATCACAGTTCTCGTTTTCTAGGAAGCAAATTTTCTCTTAAAAATATTTTCGAAATGTGGCTTATAATTTCTCTTACACATTTCTGACGTTTCTGTCTCTGACCTGGTGTTGAGTAATTGGAGATACTCAAATGTTAAATATGTGCAGTAAAAACGTGCAAAGATAAACACTGATTTACATTTGTAAATGTGTTAATCTTGTTATATAAGAAAATTATAATAAAAATATATTTATTCTACAGCTGAAAATACAGCAATGATGAAATCAATATATAATCATCAAGAAAATCAATACACAATGATGAAATCTCTAAGCAAGTGACGACATCATGTACACCGCATACGTATAATTACGAATTAATAGTTAATTGCGAATATACAGGGTGTCCTCTAATTAATGGTACACTTCAAACCCACATATTTCTTATGTCAAAAATTTTGAAACTAACCAAACATACCTTAGTCCAAAAATTGATAATAACTAAGATACAGGGTGTCAAAGTTGAAATTTGGTTTTCCTTTTTTTTCAATAAATTATGAATAAATAGGAATAATGGCATGAAATTAGAGTCGCTAGGATTAACCGTTTTCGAGATATTTGCATCTCAATTCATCCGTGCGCTTAGAGGACACCCTGCATATAGTGTTAAATTAGAGGACACTCTGTATATAGTGTTGAAAACTAAAAAAGCTCTCAGAAAAAAAAATTATAGTATTTTTGGTATTTATTTTAGAACTTTATAGCTTAAAGTTTATGATATTTAAGCTTTAGAGGACTTTTATATAGAAGAAGATCGAAATCCTCCTGGAAGAATATTATTTTTATTTTTAAAAACCATCGAATTAAATCTTGCTATTCATTATTTCGTTTTTGTGCATAAAAAATGCAAGGGGTGAATACCTATTATTTTGAAAAATTGTGAAAAATTAATATCTTAATTACTTAAAACTTTCCTAGAAAGCTACATAGGTACTTCATTATTTGTACCTACTAGAACTAGGTTAACAAAAGTTACCGTTACTTTATTATTAGTAGTACCTACCTAATTTATTCATATTTCATCTAATAGGTACATTATCTAGTAATAATCAACTAATTTCTCAGAATTGTCAAAATCGTTTTTGTTAATTTTTGTCACAAGGCCAACACACTATACACATTGTGGTAGTTTATATATTTGGTAATTGCATTATTTTCATCAATTTGAAAAAAAAATAAGACCTGTCCTATTTCCGAATTAAAAAAATTGCCGTCCCCGGAATTAGTGAAGTCAAGTGCAAATTGCTGCTGCTTTGCCACTTTAAGAAGACTATACTCTTCTTAGGTTGACTTCATCCACTTCACATCCTTTCTTTCCTCGCTTTCATTCCTCCTCACTTACACTCATTCTCTGCCAATCGACAGGTATTCGGCCAGGTGCTGCCTTTCCAGTTTTACAAACAATTAAGGTACAGAATGTCTCGTCAATTTACTTGTTTAATATTTGCTTCGCACTTTTGCAACATATATGATGGAAAGAGGATTGCCTCGTATGAGAGAAAAAGACTTGCTTGGCAACGAAAGCCGAATCACCCTTAAGAAGCAAAGAGGCAAAGATCTGGAGATTGCAGTATGTACCACGAGTTGAAGTGGACTGGCAAGTCATCATAAAATGTTTTAAAATGTACACAAAATCCACTGAAACTTTCCCTCTCAATAAAAATGTGGTTATTCTCAGAATACCATTTTTTGGCATGGTAGGCAGTATAGAGAAAAAACTGTAGCAGCAATCACATTGAGATATTTCATGGGATTCTCACAGACATAGAGTCACCCGTTGAACTAAAAATTACTGGAAAAAAATATTAATACTCTTTATAAATTAAATTGCAAAACATTTAGTAATTTTTTTCGTATCTTCATTTATTTTGTGTAAAACTTAATAACTTACTTCAACGAGTGCCTATGTATGTTAAGATTACTCATTTGATTTTGTTTAAGTTTCAGAACTCAGTGTCGAGATGGAAGTGATCACCAATCAACGTAATGTGTCAGGCCTGAAGCGACTAAATTACTGAAGTTTTTTTTTCTCACATGCAAATTTATTCTTAAAAGTTGTTTTGGTTGATAATAAGTTTCTTCCAATGATACGTTTTGACCTCCAATTATTATACCACCCTAAAAGCCATCACAATTGTATGCCTTTATACTGGTCTGCACCCATAAGTCAAGAATTTCACCAATTACAAGAATACATGGTGTGATGCCGCCTACTAAGGTCAAAGATGAAAGAGCCGCTGATCGAGTGTTGACCTCTTCGAAAAGTAAATTTCTTCCACTAAAACAGGTCGCAAAGCAGCGGATGAGCCAATTTAAGAGGAGCCAGAGAAACTGAGTGGGTGAGGGTTAACGGTAATGTCTTACCTAATGAGATGAGACGTCGCTACAACTTTTCGCTTTGCGACAGTTAAAGAAGGCTTTTTCTGGGCGGCGGGTGATTTCTTGCGCCCGAAAGAGCAAGAGAGACACACAGAGAGACGGAAGGGTGGAAAAAAGCGTGATCGGCAATATTAGGAGCCGACAAAAGACGTGTGACAAATGGATTAATAAATATGTTAATAATGAGATTTCTTTGCCGGATTTCGTGGTACGGTTTTTGGATCGAGGATTCTACTGTTTTGCGGCGGGCAAAAAAGGGAAAGGTGGAACTGACGATCGATGAATAATCGAGTTTCAGGCGACAGGTCCAGACAAAAATATAGGGTCAAGTCGTTAAAGTAGGTAACCTGGAAATTAAAAAATTGTAATGAAGCAATAGCTATCGTAAATAATAAGAATTATGTCACGAGGCGAAAGACACGGCAAACGCCGCTCCGTTTTAGATCTCATCAAAACGTTGGCTTCGGAAACAACGTCCACATCAACATCCCTTAATGAAGGGAGACTGAAATTTTATACTGGCGTTATGTAAAAGAAATGCAACGAATACGCATACACTAATGCATAATATGATTTCAATCAGTTTTGATGTATCTATCTAAAAACTCTTGATCGATGTTTAATTAATCACAACGTTCCCGTCAAAACACTGAATAATGTAAGCTAATAACAACACTTTTATTTCTCTTTATTTTGTGAATGTTGTTTGCTAATTTTTTTAGAAATGTCGGAATCTTCAATGACATATTTTTTTATATGCTTTTTATACAGATAAAAGACATTTACATATGTTATTTAGTAGTTTCTAGATGCATTATGGGTCCCAAGCTACTATTTTTTTCTTTAATATGAATGTTTATAGTTTGACCCATTATCTAATCAGAATTAAGATAATGGACACGGAGTTGCAAACATGACTAAGCTCTGTCTATCTTTGTCGTTCGTGTTCTACCCCTTTTTATTTCCGTTTTTCCATCTTACTTAAGCTGCACTACCATAATGAGAAAGCGTTCGACAAAATTTGACCTCAACCTAGGCCAATTCAAACGTATGTCTTTGAGAGCTTCAGGCCTAAGATTGTTGTTTTGCGATCTGGCATTTGACACTTTTCAAACTGTTAACAGTTAAAGTTCTAAATCAAACAGTTTGTGTCGATTCTACGAAAAACTCCTTAATATAGTTTTTACATAACCAAAAACGTTTATGGTAAATCCTTACTTCAGAAACGCACAAATGTTGAAGTAGTTGAAGAACAATGGACGTATGACATATTCTCTCGAAGATTGTTACTTACACTTGTTTTCCTACTGTTTAACTTCATATCGAGGACTGGGAGAAGTTGATTACCCTCATAGAGTGGAGTTTGTCAGTGGTTTTTAAATAATCTTGGTGAGAACAATCTGTAGACAATTATCTTCTCTGTTGAGGCACTGTTTCATGTCAGTGGTTATGTAAATTTGAAGAATATGAGAATGTAGAGTACCAAGAAACCAGATAAAGTTTTTTGTCTGGTAAGATAAAAAGACATATTTTTTACAGCCAACTTGAGGTCAAAGCAAATAGATGCCTTAAGGCAGTTATTGGGACTTAACTGCCCAGCTGGGCCGATCTTTCGATCCTCGAAGAAATATCGAACTTAAACACAAACATATTTATTACAGGCCGCACATTACTGTGTAATATTAGTATTTGTTTCGTTTCACTCCACTTTCGCTTTACTCCCTTCAACGCTGTCATTACGAAAGGATAATGCAGCACATCCTGCCCCAATTATTGTTATTCCGCGCCAGTAGGACGATAGATCATCGCCCTAGGATCTCGATTCACTTTTTTCTGTGCGTCGCGTCATTAAATTTGCTATTCAAGAAAAAAGCGGTAAGTGGGCATTTCAACATCAGCGTCATAAAATCATAGTAATAGTGTGTATCCGATGGCGGAGAATAATACTATCCTGGAGTTAACTTTGCACTAGTTTGTAAAGTGTAGTTAATATGGTCTTTGTGATGGCAGTGGCGAACTGCTGGGATGAATTTATGCGTTTTAAATTGTATTTATTTGTTTGTTTGTTTAATGTATTTGCATACTTGTCCAGTGAGACGAGGAATTTTCCCAAGAATTTGAAAACTCAGTCTTCCTCCAAGTTGAATCTTTGTGTGACATCTGCAAGACTAATTAACCCCATACGTTTGTTTAGTGGACAGTGCCCTTAGTATCCTCGTAATCTTTCCACTGTACCTTTCCTGTCATGTATATATTTTCTTTATTAATGGTTAACATACCTATCAATGCCAGTTATTAAATTGATTCGAATTATAAAAGTCAAGTTGAAATCAACAAATATTTATTCATAATTTAAGTTTAAGTACAAAATAAGATACAATTACCGCATAAAACTTTTCTTCTGTTTTCAAGTTTGTTTAAGTAGGTTAGAAAATGAAAATATGTTTCTTCAATTAATTAGTGAAGGAGTTTCGTGAACAGTTTCTAGTAACCACGTATACAGTAAGCAGCACCCTAATGCGTACATAGGTGGATATTAAATACATATTAAATGATACCTTTGTATGTCACAGTTAGGCGAATTTATTTGGGCCGGGGGGCTTGGTTGTACAGAAAGCTAAGCCCCGGAAATCGAAAGAGCAACGTTGCCAGAACTAACTGTAACTCTTAACTCTGCATAATAAGTCTTTATAAAAACCTTATATTTACAAAATTCATTGATGTACGATCAATTAATATAAGCCAATTTAATTTTCAGACTGCGTTGCGTATCGTATAATAAAGTTTACTGTTATCTTTTCTCAACCCAACTACTGTGAAATAATTTTAAACAGTTAATATTACTTTAAACAGCTGTGAAACAATTTTAAAATATCTAATAGGAATATTATGTTGATATGACAATAGCGAACGCACGCAGCGAACGAAGGCATAACGAACGGTCCAATTGTTCACTCTAAGCTCCACCCACTAATGGTAAATATCTGACTTCATAAGTGGATATTTAAAGAGACTATATTGTGCTTAAGAGGACATTTTTTTTTTGGTTATTTATTGACAATAACGAAAAAATATATTTTCGCTATTGCCAACTGATTTGCCATTCGCTATTGCCAAACAATTTTTCATCATTTGAGATTATGTCTACACTATACAGAACATTTATAGCAAATATCAACCAAATATGGTTTATAAATGAACTTAATAAAAAGCAAATTTAACGGAGTAAAAATAACAACAATTTTTGTGTCAATATTTAACGTGATTAAAAAATATCATAAGAAGATCTTACCTTGTTCTCTTAACATGCAAACTACGTCAGAAATACCACAGAAGGTTTTGGGATGGATGTGATTTACTTGGATAAAGTTAAAGCGCGTAATTTGATTTAAATATCAACCAAGGATGGTTTATAAATGAACTTAATAAAAAGCAAATTTAACGGATTAAAAATAACAAAAAATTTTGTGTCAATATTCAATGTGATTAAAAAATATCATAAGAAAATCTTACCTTGTTCTCTTAACAAGCAAACTACGCTAGAAATACCACAGAAGGTTTTGGGATGGATGTGATTTACTTGGATAAAGTTAAAGCGCGTAATTTGAATAAAATATCTAGCTTATGCGAAATATGAGTCACCCCTTAAAATCAATTTCATCCCACCTTACGGTATTGATCTGTACACCACCTAATGGGACGTCCCTGTAATGCTTGCAATACTTATCAATATGTTTTAGTTAACTCGACTTTTTTAATACTTATTTTTTAATTTTTAAGTTTAATAAACTATTTTGGTTTTTTATATTTTTTTTTATTTTTCAATTCGTAGTTTTTTACAACTTCGTTCTTTACACTTTATTTCATTTCCAATTTTTTCTTTAATTTATTGTGATTAGTCAATCCTTTCCGATATTCCGATTTCCCATATTATAATTACCGATAACACCGAACATAAACTAGTTTATGTTCGATGCCGATAAGTGAGTTAAACTCGAGCAAGAAGTTAAACCTCATCGCTCTTGCTGCTCTTCGAGTTTTACTCCTTTATCGAGTGAAACAACAAGAGCTGCGTGAGGTTTAGATCCTCATGTAGTCGCTCGCTCAAAGCAGTTAAAGGTTTCGACTCGGTAGATGGATTCAATCGTTACAGGATTTAATCGTTGAGGAGCATTTCCCTCGCTACTCGAACATCTCGTGCTCGCTCATAGAGTAAAATATGTTTTGATCAAGCAGTTAAATTTAAGAGCAACTCGCTCAGGATTTAATCGTAGGCCCTGATTAATAGTAAAAGTGCTTTACTCCATTTCGTGTATGTAGAAGTAAAATAAATATGAACCAACTAAATTTAATGACCAAATAAAAATTAAATCCCAATTGCGCCGCCACTGTTGCAGAACAATATGTAGAACCGCGTCTGCAAGTACCAGTATAGTTAACCGACTTTTTATGTGAAAACACAAGAAAAACAAAAAAGTCGATTCGACGCTGAAGTGGTTATATGAAACAGACCTAGGCCTTGAGACGAGTCGAGAATAGTTGGCTGTATCTAAAAAAAAAAAAAAAAAAAAAAATGACGCGCGGTACAGGCTGCGGTTAATTACACCGCGGACAAGATATTTTAATCATTAATAAACGCCCCATCATCGCGGACAGGCGATGAGGCTACTTGATTTTTTCCGAATGCCATCTGCAAGGTTTTCAGTTGTAAAATGACATGTATATGCTTTATTTTAAGACGTGTAAATTAAATTCGCTATCAGTAGGTCTAAAAACATTTTCGTGGACGGATAACTTACCGTTGTTAATACTTATTACAGGATAAATTGGGGTAAAAATGCGTACTAAACATATAGTTACCGATTTCTCCTTATAAAAATTGTTTGATTCAAGTTTTGCTAAAAAGACGCTACACAAGAAAAAGAAATGTTTGGATGCAGGTGTAAAAAAAGTAAAATATAAATTTTGCTCCTGGTGCTTTGGGTTGATGCTTCTGCTAAGCATTGATTTTCATCTAAAGGAAAAAGTATATTTAGAAAGAAGGTTAAGAATTACCCCACTCATCTAGGTAAATGTAAAATATCAATATATTCATTCATCTCTAATTATTTTGCACATCGCCATTTTTGTCACGGGAAGGAAATCCTCTATTTAGTCGTTAACATTGTAGATAACAAAATTTAAAAAAATGTTAAAAGATTTCATCTGCTTAGGAACAGGCAAAAATGTGATACAAGGAAATGCATTCCTTTGAGGTGTAAAATTTCGATAAAGAATGTAAACAAAAACAACAAAACAAATCCGTGGATCAATTTTACAACATTTTTAATTCTGAGAGAGATTAATGTGGTCTAATTAAGAGAATATTTTATATTTGGATCTAATATTTTATATTTAAATTTAGAGTGGGGTTCTAAACATTTTTGCTAAGTACAATTTTTTCTTTAAGCAAAAAACCTGACGTCAAAAACAGGCGAAAACATTGAAAAAAATTGTAAATTATTCCACGAATATCGTCGTCTAAGCATCCGAGGGCTTGCTGAAATAACAGGAATTGACAAATAATGTGTTCGCTAGATTTTGCATGAATCGTCCAACATGCGCAAAGCTTGCGCAAAAAATGGTGCCAAAACTCCTCACTCCCGAGCAAAAGGAATCAAGAATGAACATTTGCGCTAACATTCTAAATAACATTGACACTTATTCAGGCTTGTTAGGTGACACTGAAGGGGACAAGATTCGAAAGTGTGGAAGCGGTTAAAGCAAAAGCGAATTTCCAGCACTGCTTTCAACAATGGAAAAGTCGTATGGAGCGATATAGAGATCGCCAAGGGGAGTACATTGAAGGCAAAAAAGTTGCTACTGTAATTGGTAACCAATAAAAAGTGTTATGACAGCAGTTCGGTTATTTAATAGCCACACCTCGTATGAAGAATGCTTTTCGAAATATGATTTTTTTGTCCATTATACCCCATTGAAAATTGCATCCGTGGTATATTCTCTGAAATAGTAGCTTGACTTGTTAAAAAATGTATACATCCGTTTTTATTAAACTTTTTGTAACTAAATTATTAAACAAAAACAATCTTTTTCTCCCTAAAATCGAATATAATTACGCGAAGACGTGTTCAGTAAATACCAACTAGCCATATTAAACTTGAGAAGTGCGTACTTTTACCCGATGCGCATTTTACCTCAATATTAAACTCTTATTTCCAAAAATAAGTATTTACCAGAAGAAAAAAAAATAGTCGCTCACGCTGAAAGAAGAAAACAACTTACAACTTATCATTGTTAGCTTTCAACTATTTAACAACTGAGACAATTTTTCGCGGCAGGAAATCCCTGCGAATATGGAACTGAAATTGTTGACAACTTACAATTAACACTAGTAGGTATAGGAATTGAGCTACCTATAGACAATTTAGTATAAAATCATTCTTAGTTGTCTTGATTTGGATCCAATATTGATGGGTTGGTCGCAACTTTTCTGATTTTTTTTTTTTAATATGGATTAAATAAAAGACGAAATTATTTATAATAATTTTTCCAAAATTATTTCTTGAAGTCGATCAAGGTTATTCACAGGAACTTTGAAAATTGCATTCTTAAAGTTTGACCAAAAAAAATAAATTACATGGTGTCATGATCTTGGAGGATTTCCATGTTCGAAATTGAGGCTCACTAAGGCTATGAGGTTATCATTGAGGCTATCGTGGAAAATATACTGTATCATTACCGTTGTTTCACTCGCAAATTATTGTAAAATGTATTAAATTGAACAAATTCACCTGGAAATGAGAGCCCATAATAAATAATTGTCAAAACATATGGGAATTGCATCTATTAAAACTAGGTTAATTACTAAGTTTTAGAAACTATCCTTTTGTCTTCTTTCCAATGAAAAAACTGTTATCATCCATGAATACCTCCACTGGAATTTCTCGATCGAATTAATGCATCATCTCGAATTAATCTTCGTTTCCACAAAATCACCACAGAGAGGTTATCGTTTTCACTTTCTAACAACTCGAGATGTCTTCTCGAGAACTCTTTGTCCAAGAAAAATGACTAACGCTCTCTGCCATCATTAAAAAAACGCGTTATTGGATTATCTGAATCGGAAGGTTCAAAAAACTCTTGTACGCAGCTTTCACTGTCAAGAGGATCAATTAATATCTATATAATAATATGTAACGCCGCCTTCAAGAAATAATTAAGTTTCTCCAGACGATTACGTAAGATCACCGAGGTTGACCATTAAAGGGGCCACCGAACGTTTATATACTCGTACCAGCACAAAGTAATGAATGAAGAATTTTTGTTTATTCACCATTAATCCTTGTAAATTATGATTTAGAAATTCTCAAACGGAGGCAAATCAGGTTAGTGAGAAGACTAATGCAAGATTACCTTGTTATAGCGAAGGTATTACGACTGGCTTTTTTTAAATTTAAACAAATTAGGTACTTGGAATTCATAACGTTCTTATTAAATTCGAATAACCTACACCAGGTCTGTTTGTTACAAAGTAAATATATTAAAACCCGTAAGGTATTTGCAAATTGGCACCAATGGCGTAATTGTTACCTGTTAAAGTGTCACAAGTGCATTATGCTAATTTGAAACGAAACATCTGAATTATTGTTTCAGGTTCCACGAAACAGTCCCACGAAAGAACAATTTCTATATATCGTTGCACGCTACTTAGCAGAAAATAAAAATGATCTGACCTCTAATAGGTTAGACCACAATTATTAAGCTGGTTATTGAAGTTACAAATAATAATTACGTGTATTTTAAATATTTCAATATTATACGTTCACTTTAGCTGAACTAGTTATAATGTACACTCCTATTTTCATGACGTGTAGACGTGCACCAAATTCGCTCAAATAATACGAAACAATAATTAGGTACATATGTTAACGTTGTCCCGACTGTACATCAATCACTTCTCAACGGCTGACTATATGCTTAAGCAATAAGTACGTGAATTTTTAATTATAAGTAAACTTGAAGGTCAGAAACAAGACGCGCCATAGAGGCGTACGTACCATAAATGAACACGAAAGTAACTAGCAGTCTTTCGAAGGTGGTCAAAGTTTATTGTAATATTATATCACAGCAAGTTCAATATATTACTTACAGTGGATGTTGTTGTTATACACGGTGGAGACTTTAACTGGAATATATTCGCTAGCGGGGTGGTTTTTTCTTGTATGGAACTTTTCAAAAAATTCCCGAGACACGTCAACTTTTAAATGTATTTACCTACATTTTGCAAGTAATCTGAAAAATATAGCCCTTCAGGGGTGGGTGAAACCACCCTCGACATGATTTTTTTCAAATGCAACCCTATGGCTTGTGACCTCTCATTGTAAAGCTGGTGGAAAAAGGAATCCAACGCACTGATCAAATTTTAATTTTTAGTATAGTTTGTAGGGTTGCATACAATTAAAACGTAATTTTATAGTTTAATTTATTTTTAACGCAACAATTTCGTACTCAAAATGTGTGTTGTTTAGTTTTGGAATGTAAACCTTACTCTTCATATGTCCCCACAAAAAATTCCAAGCAATTTTTTTGCCCCAACTGACATTTGTTATTTTTTGCTAGTGTTTTTACACGGCCGCAAAGAGTAATTTAGTTTGTATGCTGTATTCAGAGTTTGAAACGAAGTGTTATTTCAAATTGGTGAAATTCAAATGTCTTATTTAACTGAATCACTAAAAATCGAAATTTTGATGATGATTGGATATGGTGATAGGGCGCGAACTCAATGCGAAGTTGTTCGCTTGTTTCGAGAAACGCATCCTGACTTGCCACCACTAAATCAAGGTACCATTAGTAAAATTGAGGCACAATATCGAGAGGTGGGTCATGTCAGGAAAGTACTGAGTAAGAGGCAGGCTGTTGTTGATGACGACACGAAGTTGAATTTGTTGCTTGCTCTAGAAGAAAATCCAATTACTCCAGCCCGTCAACTGGCCCGTGATAGTAATCTTAATCACAAAACAGTTTTAAAAATACTTAAATATGAGAAAAAAAGCCCATATAAAATGCAAGCTGTTCAAGAGCCACTTGAAGATGATCCAGATCGACGGTTGGAATTTTGCGATTTATTGATGACTTGTATTGATCAAAACCAATTATCTTTAGAGTGGATAGTTTTCTCTGACGGGGCTATAGTTTAATATTATATAGTTTAATACTTTGACATTAAATGGGCACGTAAATCGCCAAAATTGTCGTTACTGGGCTGAAGAGAACTCCCATTGGATGAGGGAACTTCATATTCAGCGCCCACAGAAAACTAATGTGTGGGCCGGAATAATACAAGATAGAATTGTAGGACCATTTTTCTTTGATGACACTCTTAATGGAGCAAGATACTTGCGTTTACTCCAGCACGAACTAATGCCAGTGCTATGTCATTTATTTCCAAACCCCTTAAACCCTGACTTGACCGACGAGAGGTTATGGTTTCAGCAAGATGGGGCCCCACCACACTATGCTGCCATTGTTCGTCAGTATCTGGACAGAATTTTTCCCGGTAGGTGGATTGGGAGGCGAGGTAATATTGAGTGGCCAGCAAGATCTCCAGATTTTACACCACTGGATTTCAATTTGTGGGGACATCTTAAAAGTAGGGTTTACATTCAGAAACCCAACAACATAGCAGATCTACAGGAAAGGATAAGAGAGGAAATTGGAAAAATAACACCGCAAATGTTGCATAATGTAAGGGACGAAACCTACCACAGACTGGGATGCTGCCAACAAGTGAATGGTGCACATTTTGAACAATTGTTACGTTGAATATAAATTTAATTTTTAAATTGTTTTAATTGTATGCAACCCTACAACTATACTAAAAATTAAAATTTGATCAGTGCGTTGGATTCCTCTTTCCACCAGCTTTACAATGAAGGGTCACAAGCCATAGGGTTGCATTTGAAAAAAATCATGTCGAGGTTGGTTTCAGCCACCCCTGAAGGGATACATTTTTCATATTACTTGCAAAATGTAGGTAAATACATTTAAAAGTTGACGTGTCTCGGGAATTTTTTGAAAAATCATTCACCACCCCGCTAGCGAATATTCCAGTTAAAGTCTCCACCGTGTATAACCTCCACCATGAGCATCAGCTATCACGGGACTCCTACAATAAATGCAAACTGAGGCGACCCCCATCACATGCTACGCCAGTTGCCTATGTGTTTCATCGCCCTATGTTAACTATAATTATGAGATAAAGTAATGACAAGGAGTAAGGACATATGTATATGTAGAACTGAGACGACAGATAAGAAGTACCGCATTAGCATCGAAGGTAGTGGGGGAATAAGGCAGGCCCGTTCATCATCTACACAAGTCGCAATTGGTGTAGAATTTGTCCTTCTTCACAATCGGCTGTTGTCCTGTTGTACATAATGAGTTTCTGTCAAAAATCAGTCAGATCGAAAATAAAAAATTATCCATACTAATGGGTACGGATACATATAGCTTCATTTCATCTTAGCAAATGCTAAGAGTAAACCAATTCTCGTGGTGTTCTCGAAGATGGGCATGGCCTAACATTGCGTCACTATCCAATAAGATTATCGTTAATCATAACCACACCTGCTACCCATATTATTAACTGCTAACATCAACGAACGCACGCTGTATGTTCCATCGCTCGTCGTTGCATGAGCCGATGATATCAAATGTAACAGTAGTCGATTGCAAAAATGAGAATATTATAACAAATAATGTAGAAAATACCTTTACTCTAGCGAGACTCATGTCCTACACCTATTAAAATGGAGTCTCCGTACTCCTGTTGTTTTAGCTGTTGTCTTAATTAACACGAGAAGCGAAATACGTACTGTTAATAGGTCTACGTGCACAGAAAAAGGTATAAAACACGTTGGTTTAAAGATTTTTTTATTCTTTATTAGATTATAATTATTGGCAATTTACTTGACTGAAAAAGCCATTTGGAAGCTGCATCTAAAGTAGCTTCCAGCTACATTAATTTGCTGATAAGATAAAACGTATGAATGGATATTTTGCTTAATAAGAGTAGTTTTTTAATTACTCTCAACTTGCATCTCGGTTATCTTGATGGTAATACCAAATCGGGACATACTCGAGTACCTAAACCTGCTTGTTACAATTTATAATATATCATGGCGTATACTCGTTAGCTGAACTTTCAACAATTGACTCCAATCAATCATTCTAGTATACACAAATTACACACACATATAATTAATGGGCCTTTTCTGTTTCATTTTCTTTTCTTTAGATTGCGTATACGCCACCAATTACAGTCCCTTACCTTAATCAAGATTGCCGTTAAAAATGTGACACGTTTTTATTGTTTTATTAAATATGCAAGGCTGTGTCGTTTTCTAAAAGCGTTTCGACCGATATCAATTACGGCCAGACTTTTGACAATTTACGATATTAATCTGGCGTTATGAAATCTGGCTCTGTTATTAATCTTTCCTTGGGAAAAAATCGTATACATTTATATACGTAAAAGGGGAAGTGTACACAGGAATCAGATGGAAAGGTTATCAAAAACAATCAGAAAAGTAATTACAATCTTAATTCATAGTTAAATAATTAACTAAAAAGTTAATAAGACCATTTCCTGTTGTTATGTTCCAATATACAGTGCGTGTCAAAAGTTTCGGGACGGCTGGATAACTCGAGAAATACGTCTCCTAGAGAAAAATTACCCCCATAAAAGTTGTAGGATTTTTCCCTGGAAATTCAGTGATGAATGATTGGATTTGACCACGAGCATGACCTTGAAGGTTATGTCAAGGTCAAGAAAGAACTATCTAGCCATCGAAGGCAAGACTCTTTACTTTCCAGCCAGTTAAGACAAGACTCTTTATTGTCCAGCTGGCTAACGCAAGACTCGTCCAAACAGTCTTAATTATTACAATAAGTAATAAAACTGTGCTCTGTTAACCTCGCAACAGTAAGCCAATCGATTATAAAAACTGTTGTTTGCATTCATGAAATACCTACTGTGCTGGGAAGACATCGCATTAATCTAGTATGCGTTGTCGTAATTCTTGTAAATTTCGTGGCTTAGTTTTGTACACCTTACCTTTGAGATAACTGTGAAATATGAAATGGACTGCCAAGATTCAAATAATACGGTTCATGAATGGCTATTTAATAGCTTGGTTTTACGACTGATACTAAAAAAGACCATGGATTATCTCCATTTAATTTTGATTACTATCAGCCAAAAATTTTGGTCTTACCAAAAATATTGGTAAGAATTGATCAACATTCAACAAAATCAATTACATGGCTGGAGACATACGGCTATAACGAGTGAAACTTAATCAAAGGGGTTGAACATTGGTTACGAATTGAATTGGCAGTCAAAAGTGGATATAAGTGGTCACAGGTGTTCACAGAGCGTTTAATGTGATAAAAACTGAAGAAATTGAGTATTATTGAATTGCTAGGAAAATTTCCTACAACTTTTATGAAGGTCATTTTTTTATGGGATAGGTATTAACAAACTTTAATATCACAATTGTATTCGACCTTGGAATAGCCTTGAAGCTCAAATCCCAGGAGTTGGTCAAGATTATAATCGATTGTAAAATTTTCAATTCCGGTATCAAAAATAGGGAGTCCTATTTGATAAATGGATATGTTATTGATATAACCTTCAAGGTCATGGTCAAGATCAAATTCAAGGTCACCGCTAGATTGTCAGGAAAACTCCTACAACTTTTATGGAGATCGTTTTTCTCTAAGATTTGTATTTGTAAGATCTGTAGATCAAAATATTATGTATCCACTACTCACTCATTTTATTAGAAGTTTACTTATTATCCACCTGTTATATCAGTGTCCGTATACAGGGTATCCCCTGAATGATTTATACAAGCTATAGCCATTATGAAAGTATGAAAGAAAATTTAGTTTATACAATTAATACACATAAACTGAACACATTTTTGACATTAATTTGGCAACATAACGTTTGGCAAAAGGTCTATAAAGTTTTTCAAGTACCTAAATTATTTTTATTATACAAAACAATGTTAAAATATATTCACTATTTATAGACAGATTTTCATTTTTAAAAAAAGTTCAATAGAAATAATACTTCTCTTTAATATATAAGACCAAAAAATATATAGGTGTCATTTGAAAAGTTGGAGATGGCACTGTGGGGGTGGCTTTACTGGGGCGGCAATTTTAATGCGACTAACACTCCTGTTTAAATATGGGGTTTTTATAAATACGTATTATGCAGAGTTACAATTAAATCTGGCAACACTGCTCAGTAAGTTTCCTCCTAAAAGAGGATCTGGGTTATACATATGTAAACTCCTAACTTGAACATAAAAATGCAGCATATCCACCTACATATGTTCCTAGTAGCGTAACTTCTATAACACAAACAAACAATAACAAACTGTACTTCTCGAAGCGTTCACGGCTACAGCTACAAAAGGAGTGAGCACAATTCCTGATCTTGTCTACTGCGCCCAGGAGCAAACCTACTTTTGGCGCACTGTCCATACCTAAACGTTTATAATAATTACACAGAAAAAAAAACACACAAACAAAAAAAAAGTTTGCTGCACCGTCTACCAGACCATGGCATTTCCACATACCTGTGTATTTTGGTCCTCTGAAACTGAATATTGCAATTTATGTATACCAGAATATCTGGTATATATTTCTATATACCAGAATTTTTGTCAGAAAGATTGTGCCATGTTTTAAAAATATCACATTTTATTTTTTTTACCGGTTTGTGGCTTAGTCCTTGTGCTTCCAAATTTCCAAGATGATAATACCTGTCTTGGAAGTAAATTGGAGAATACCTTATTCTGTGTAATGCATTGGAGACAAATGGAGAAGAGTAGTTAATGAAAATGGTAAAAAAAAATGGTAACACAAGTAGATAACCATTTTTTTGGCCCCTGACGTAAGTCTTATTTAAATCAACTCGCATTCCTTTGTTGAACCATCTTTTTCTCCGAGTACCTCTACATTATCGAAAATTTATGAGATATCCTCAAGCGATTACGTATACCCGCTGTCGTAAAATTGAAACACTGCCTCACCAGCGTGATTTAATCCCCGAAAACTTCACATAAATTAATATTTCGTCTCTCCCAACACGAAACTAATCTTGAAAAACGTCCGTTTAACGTTCCAGGTACCGATGGCAATTAAAAAATAAGCAACTAGAGAGGACCATCGGACACCTCGAGACAACCAACTAATTAGCGGTGAAATTATGTAAGCCGTTTCGTGGCATAAATCAAAAGAAAGGACGGAGATTAAACGAGAAGACGCTTTCTCTGTCATAACTCATAACGCCTCATCCTTGGCAACACTCTCCTTTGTCTAATATATTGGCTCTTCTAATCTATTAAAAAATTCAAAATAGCTTTGTAATCTTCGCCGTGTGGGATTAACACGATACATTATTATGCGCTTCTTGGGATGGTGGAGCCACTATTTGTAAGATTCCGAGTAATATTTTAATGTGTAGGATATTACAAAACGGTCAAGTATGCGTTCGTCGTTCCCGTTTTCTTTTTGCCCTCAATCTCTGAATTTATTGACGTTAGGTCAAGTATCGAAATTTTTCGTACCGAAATTATTTCAGAAACACCCACAATTGCAACCAGTATTGATAGATGTACGTAAGAGTCGACAAAAACAGAATACACAACGTGAAAAAAAGGATGCAGTATGTTGTTGGAAGATGCTAAATGATCAGATATGAAAGACGAACTTTTTTGGGGGCATTATTATTTCATTTCAAAATTAAAACTTTCGTTGCCAGCCTCCATAGGTGGATGATTATGTTTATGTACGTCACGTCACTCCGTGGAGTTACCCCATTTAAGAACTGCAAAAAATTATTTAAATGATGATGTTTGGCTGTGACATAGAACAGCCCCACACTGATGTCTTGATGACCGATGTCTAATGAAAAAAATATGTTTAGGGAAGGCGAGAAAATCATTTTTCATTTATTGCATTCTTCCTCCCTAAATTCTTTATATTTACATGCATTTTCCATTAAAGAAATATTTTCTTGATGTATACCAAAAAAATCGTAGACTACAGCACTACCTAATAGAACTAGAAGTTCCACCATATTCCAAATAATCTGGATAATAATTTCAATCTTGGCTCAAAGTTTCGAGTAGTTCTTTTTTTCAGACATAATTGCATCAGAAAGATGCAATTTTTATAGTTTTTTATAGTCTGACAAGTATCAGTTGCATACATTACACAATATATTTTAATTATTTCCGAAAAAATCGAAATACTCTAAATTTTAACCACGAAGTACAATCGTTCAAAATTGTCATCACATGCATTTTTTATTTAATAGCTGTTTTCACTGAATTTATTTTTAGTCATTACATAAGTACATCCATATGTTCATATATGAACACTTTTTAAGTGGTTCTGATTTGTATGTTGTTTCCTGTAAAATTCTCTACTATCATAATTTTTTCTAGAAGTCAGGAAAATTCAAACCTGTTGGCAACATGTACTCATTAGGGTATAAAACATTTATTGTGAGACAGGGCCGTCCTTAAGATCGGTTACACCAGGGACAAACGAAAAATAATCCAAAATAACTTGCCTTTGTGACAGGTTTACACTGACACTGTTAAACCTGTGAAGTGTATTCGATACAGGCCGGAGCATTATACTCCACAAGGCAACAAGGTCGTTATTTATTACTCAATTTTCATTTAAAAATTATAAGCGCGGCCCTGTATTGAAACAAAATGTTAAGAGCGTACAGCCCACGCTAACCCCAGTTTCATCCATATAACTTTTCATTTTCCGCTGCAGGATACTTAAGGGACGCGCGTCAATAATTTCTGCAACAGCATTTTAACAAACTCCAGGAAGCGCTTTTCGGCGAAGTCAAAACCGCTACCTGAAGCGCCCAGAATGCCGGCATGCGGGAGCATCATTTGCGCCACAATGGTCGCATAAATATAAACGAAATAAGAGGAGAAATTCCGAACTATCGCGGAGTTATGCTCGTGGAAGAGATAATAACGGCGTTTGGCTATTAAGTGCAGGCGATTAAGATTCCCGTTCAATTACTGTTAGGGAACTCCTTGAGTTTTGCATTCCCAAGCGTCGGGCATTGCAGATCCTCGCCAAATGTCATTTTCCCATCTCTTCCTGTGGGAGTGATGAGTAGAGTCCGGCGCAATGGTCGGCAACACAGGATCGGCCTCATGATAAGCATTTAACGAGTAATAAAAGCAGCTAAACTGTTACAATAGTTCATGCAAATTTACCCTCTTAAATAGCTGGAACCTCACAAACTGGATAAGATCCGTAAAAACTTGTCAGCATCAAGTACGTTTCAATGGTTATCTCTGTAAATGTAGTATTTGTCCACTTTGTGAGTCCACTAAAGGCAACGCACTGTCTTGCATTTTTTCTATGGCGTTATGTAATTGTTTATAGTATTTGAAAATCATTTTTATATCCATTTAAACAGATATGTTTTGGAATTTTGTCTGACCTTCCTTAATGGCGGCAGCCTCGTTGGGATTGAACTCTAGTTTCACAACAGTCTTTATTTGTTCAAAATATTTAGCATAATAAAAATCTGCCTCCAACCATGTTGCTCATCGTGTAAGAATAGTCTGTGGTGGTTCGGGAATATTGGGACACCTGCTGTGGAATGCACGAAGACGTTTCGGAGATTTCAAACACTTTTTTAGGACTTGTTATTAGTACATCTACCTCTGAAAAACATTGTCTAATAGTTTCAGTCACAAGATGTAGCGCATGCACTTATGCATGTAACATGTATCATGTTACATCCGTCTTATTAAAGAGAATGGCCTACCTCATGCATTGTCGCGACGTCATCAGTCACAAACATTAACACTTGACTTCTTGACAGTTCAAATTTTTGTAACGTCTCAAGCACTACCCGCGTAAATGTTTCGCCAGTACACTCAGTTAGTCTCTTGCTTGCTAATAACAGTGGGCATGTCGGTTTAAAAGGGTCCAGCACACGTACTATAATATTATATAATATATATAATGGATTGTTTTTTTTTTAATCCGTCGTTTCAATACACAACCATAGCCGTGCATTATCTAATACACTTTTTGTTTTATTTATAACATCTTGCCGTGCAGTTGGTGTACATGTATGTAATGTTCTGCCGCACAGTGGGTTAGAATCGGAAAATGGCCAAAAATCGAGAAAGGTAGAAAATTTATCAAACTATATCGAATTTAATGTATTTTTGGGTCGCTGATTTCAAATTTGTACTTTATATTTCAAAAAACAAAATGTCTGCCCGAAAGTAACCGCTTTTTGCAATAAAAACAACTTTTAAAAAATCCAAATTAGAGTATTCATATTTTCTGTAAATAAGATTTCAATTTAATACTCTCCTCGAAAGGGAAACAAAATGACGGACCGGCAGCAACCACATGTAACCATTTTTTCGCGATAAATGGTACTTATTATGATCAAAATTAGAGCATTGATATTTTCTGCTTATATAATATCAACTAAATCTCCTTACCGAAAAAAACAGGTGGAGAACCGGAAGTAACATTTTCCTAAAAAGCTACATATTTTTATTCGAATAAGATTATATTATATATTTTTCATTAATAATATTTTAATCTAACTCCCTGAAGAAATGTAGGGCCAGAAGTAAGAACTTTTTGGAACCTACAATTGCATGCAACGTGTCTTCAGTTAAGTTACATTAGGTTACTAAAATTATTTTGTGTTAAAAAATGTTCGCAGAGAACCTCAGTTAAGTTGGATTAGGTTAACTAGTATAAAATAAAAAATATACATTTCACGGAACATTGAGACACCCTATATTTCTCCCTTCCACTGGTCAATAGTGTACACCAGGTATATACATTTCCCCCTTGGTTGGGACTTACTATTGTATTGGGGATGAACACCTCCTTTGACGCAGGTACAGTTAGAATTGCCCCGAGAACGCTCTATTGGACGCGCCTTTCTATTTTTGCATTTTTCACTGAAATAAGCAGTTTCCAGCAGCCAATTTTTATGAATTTCTTTTTCCACTAATATTTCCCACATGTTAAATTGTGAATTAGTGTTAGAACGCTGTAGGTACAAACTATTTTCCTACTTTTCTTTCGCTGCCTTAACATGCGCGTTTGTATTATGAGCGCAGAGTTAACATTTATTTTCCATAATAAGAAATACAAAAATTTGAATTTCAATGCATAGATAATATTTTACATCCTTTCAAGTCGGAAATACACCTTGTGGTAACAAAAATTCACAACACACGAACGTTGAGTATTTCGGGACCGATTTTCGTACCCGTTACGCACTCGAAGGTGGCCAACTTCCGACTGAAGTAGAACGGCAGGTATAAAACCTAGGTAGCTGTCGTTTCAGTATTGCACGCAGGAAACCCTGCTTCACAAATATATATGAATTAAAACAGAATATAATGAACTTGGTTTTTCGATTTTTGGCCAGGATTTTCCGATTCTAACCCACTGTGTGCCGCTTTGATAACAACATCTGGGGATAGTATTTATTCTAGAAATCCTGAAAAGGTTTTTTTTATCCAGTTTCTACAACGGAACATTACACATAATCAACATTAGCAATAAATCGAACATAAACTGTGTTTTTCGAGATGCGTCAGTATTTCTCTGTATATGTTGCGTTAACGTGCTTTTTGCAGTCATATTTACCCCAACACATTAGGTATCTTTCGCACACCTTACACATTATCATAGCTCCATTACATCTGGAAAATCCCTGATACATTTATTTACTTTGTCGGCGTGAGGTCATTTTTCACCCTTTGGCACGTCGGACATAATATTTAATGTTAAACGTACTATTCCTTCAGTATCGTGTAAAAATACAGCGCGTAGCGTATCTACTCCACGACTCACACTCCACGGTAACCACCGCCGATGGCCGGTTCTGTCTAGCCGATTGGTGGACGGGCTCTAGTGATGAGTCATCACCATGAAACCTCATCGTTTCATGGCTCAAGCAGACAACGACTCCTACAAGGTAATAATTTGGTTAGTTCTGCGCAAATGGTTCAATTGATGATTGAATGTTGTCGGAAATGTGGTGTCATTATATATACATATATAAAAAAACAGATGGCTAAGGAATCATTACTCCACGAATAGACATAAAACACGAGACACTTAAAAAATTTCTCGAGACAAAATTGACTACCACATTTAAGTATCAAATATAATTTTTTAATTTATTTAGTTTTTATAATTTTTTGAAGTGTCATGTTTTATTTCTATTCTTTTGTACGTCAAATTCAATAAAAAAAATAGTTCGTTAATAATATTTAGGGTTTGCTCGAAAACATTTTAGGTACACTACTTTGAAAAGTAAAAAATTATGAGGGACCTCAAGAAATTAAAATATTAATTTCAAATTTTCAGAATCGACATTTTGTTCAACCTAAAAAATGACATGATGAGGAAAAAAAATAATAAAAAAAATAAAAAAAATCAATTTCTGACGATTTTGGAAATTTTTAAAAAATCTTGAGCGACCTCAAAAAAAATTTTTTTTGAGCTGATTTTTTAATGGGATGAATTAACGTATTTTCACACGAGACACGAAAAAAAAATCCATTTTTTGGGCCATCCTAATGTAGATATTTCGGATTATATTCAGGTTCCCATATTTCGCATTTTTGAAAGGATACCGTTTTCTTTGTCCCATAGTAAGACGACGAGGAGTTGTTGAACCTGTAAGCGGATTGAACTCCCACGTGGAGAGCAGACGGTTTTATTTCCTACGTTATGCATCGTAATATTGGTTTTGTGCGCGGCACCAGGCATTCACATTCCGCTATGAATGAAAGCGAGGTCGAAGTGTAGGATTCGCTGAGGAACCAAGACCGTGACCGAGATGGCGGGCGAGTTTAAACTTTAAAAGAAATAGCAAATATTCGGCTGCTTTTCTGTTTTTATCTGTGGATATAAGATCTAAAAATATAACCAATATTTTTTATGTCTGCTTTTATTCATCCTAATAGAGTTACTAAGTCTGTGAGACGCGACCCAAATCCGCCGACAGACTCAATGGATGGCTCGCTCACACTGCCACACTCTATGAGTAATACTTCAGATGTCATTGTGCGACGTATTTCAGCAGAGAGCATTCAAGATCTGATCCAAAGCTTTTTTTGCTTAATCTGCTTTTGCTCGATCTTGCTTTTTTTTGCTCGATCTGTGGTGCATTGCCACATCTTACTTTCCGTTTACCCAAAATTTTACAAATTGCATTGCTACACAAAAGAAGTTGTCTGAAATGTATATGTGACATATGGTCTCCGAAGTATTTTTTCCTGCTTAACACAGATCCGGTGTCAGAATTGTTCAATGCTCATCTAAGAATCTTTCACCACTTTAGCACTTTGCTGAAGATTGAAGACATAGACGAAATTCTGATACTGGATCACACATTAAGTATAGCTCATTTGGGAAAATGTTTCATTTTTTCTGAATATTCTTCAGCATTTTGCTGAAGATTGAAGGGTGATGAAGCAATTCTGACACCGGATCCGTGTTCAGAAGAAACAAATACTCCGGAAACCATGTATCACACGTAAAGCACGGTTCGTAAGCACAATGTTTTCATTCTTTTTTAGGTTCTTCAGCATTTTGCTGACGATTGAAAGGTGTTGGAGCAATTGTGATACCGGATTCGTGTTCAGCGGGAAAAATACTTCGGAGACCATATATCACATTTTTTTGTGTAGCGGAATTATGTTAGTCACTGCATTATTTTATATAGTTGTGTCTTACAAAAATGGTAATAAAGGGTCCCCGTTTCTTGAAAAAATGGTCATACTACCGGAAAGTATACTATAAAAAGTCATGCTTGGATGAGGCAATTTGTGGGGAAAACATGCCAACATGGCAAACTATTAACTAGTTTTATTTGGTGTATTCTACCACTGATTGTTACTTTGTCTTAGAAACAATTTCTTTTCACATTCGGTGTAAGAAATATTACCGATTTTTTATAAATAATTGACAACATTGTTAAAAAACTGGATGTCTTCCACGAAACACCGAACTACTACACTTTTCTCGAAGCGCGTTTCGCCAACCAAGTTGGCATCTTCAGGAGAAGATTAAAACTTTTCAGATCAGTTTTAATCTTCTCCTGAAGATGCCAACTTGGTTGGCGAAACGCGCTTCGAGAAAAGTTTAGTAGTTCGGTGTTTCGTGGAAGACGTCCAGTTTTTTGTTTCTACGCCGAAGGTTCCAGTACCCACTCCAAGACAACATTGTTGTTCAATTGTACACTAATTGTGTGCAGTAGTAAACCAATTAGACATCAGAATATACATATAATTATCCACAATTTATAATATAGTATGTACAGATTCTTGAGATTGGTACCAGTTAGTCAGTTAGATACTGTCCCAACTGAGTCCAACTTAATTGATATGAAATATCAAATATGAAAATTATTTCATATTTTCGGAATGATTCACAGTTTTTTTAAAACATCGTAATTTTACTTTTATTTAGCGATACACAGGGTTCCTTTTAACCTGATAAATCGTAATATATCAAAAAGTACAAGTTGGATCAAAAAAATGTATTGAAATGTGTTTGTCTTGAAGAAGGGCATCCAATGATACCAAACTCGACCCCCACCCCCATTCCCTTGAGAGGGGCGGGGGGGCAACTTGGAAATTTCAAATGGGAACCCCGATTTATTATTCCACTATGTAGTATACTATTATCTATCACGAATGAAATAACTATTTCAATAAAAACTTATGTAACATGTAAAATTCTGCAATGAAAAATGTCAATTGCCAACTACTGAGGAGTTGGCGGTGTGGGGTCGATTTTGGTATCATTGGACAGTTTTTTGAAAATATTAATTGTAACACAGTTATTCGTGCGTAAAAAATTCGCACAGTTATTCCTGCGTAAAAAATTATCTGTAGGGGTTTAAAATTGTCCTTAAAGTGTCTACCTTAAAATGACATTAGTTTTATATAAAAATTCAAGATGTTGGTTCCAATATGGCAGCATAAACAGGAAAATTTCCCAAAAAAACGATAATTATATGAATTATGATATGAATCGATGACGATTAAGATATGAATCCTTAAAAAAATTACTATTTAGGACGTACAAATGTTCTGTAGGGATCCAAGATTTTTCTTGAAGTGTCTACCTACTTTATAATGACATGAGTCCTATTTAAAAATTCAATATGGCGATTCCAATATGGCGGCTTATATGAGCGAATTCCCCAAAAAATGACACAGGGATAATTAATTGAATTTAAAATTGAGTTATCAGGTCCTAAATTTATTCTCTAGGGCCTTAAAATATTTCAAGGTCTCTTTCAAAAGTTCAAGATGGCGCACAGTGGGAAAAAAATTACCTTTTTTTGGACAAAAATCTGCCAACAGTTCAAATCTGAATGAAAAACAAAGTTTTTTAGTGGGAAATATTTGTTACGAATAGTAGTTTTCAGTACTACTGCTTCTTTTTATTACAAAAAATTATCCTAACCTAGAAATAAGGGATTAGTCCTTTTTTTTTAATTAACACAACAGAAGGGAAACCCCAACAATTTTACGACCTGATTACTCAATTTTAAAGTCAATTATATCTGTGTATATGTCATTATAAAGTAGTTACTTCAAAGAAAATCTTGGATAATTTTCACATTTTACAAACCATTAATCTCTGAATTTATTAATTTTTTTAGGTAGCGTTATCGTTTAAGCCACCATATTGCGACAGCCATCTTGAATTTAAAAAAGGGACACATGGCATTCAAAAGTAGACATTTCAACGAACATTTTAAGCCCCTACCGAACATTTTTACTCAAACCCTGAAATGGACAGGTGGGGGGCGGGGGTCCGGTTGACAGAGAATGACCCGTATACATATATACTTCAGGTGGATACGACATACAGGTATGTACTTCAGATGAATGTGAAAATGTATAATACGATACTCCTTTTTGCTTTCCAAAAATTCTACAAGGACCACCAGTATGAAAACAGTTCAGTTAATGCGAGAAATTACGAACCAGAAATCACCGCGGGTCATTACAGCGCCATCTTTCCTAGGCAATTAGAACTTCGTCTAGCATGTCGAACGGCAGTCATGAGAATAATTGATATACAGACGGCGGCGTGCATGCATATTAAGCAACATATTCTCGAAGGAGAAGGAAAAAAAAGAAGAGAAGAGCGCTTCACGCATCCTCACCTCGGCGTAATGTTTCTAGTTTCGAGAAAACACACATAAATAATTATTTAGCAATTATTGCGGCCGAATCGGCCGGCTCGAACAGATGCTCGCGCGCTCAGCGGAGCAAAATACGGCAGTAAAGTAGGCGACTTTATTGCCGCCGACATTAAAACTAAATTATTATTTCAATTCCAGATAATTAACATTCCCGTCCCGAAGATTTCCTTATATGAAACCCGAATAGGGATGGCCTTATTATATTCCCATTTGGTCGCGGATCGTAACCGTTCACCCGTTTTATTCTCGAGCGCGCAAGTTACGAGCAACTTGTGGTCTAAAGGTGCGTATTCATTTGCAACAGAATGCCCCGAACGAACTAAACGCGCCGCGCATGCTGAACAGATTGCAACAAACATTTTGCGCGGACAATTCGGGCTGTTTGGAGTGTTTGCGATATTCGCTGCGTTCCCACCAGTAATCAGTGTGTTCATCGACATGGATGCTGATGATGTGATAGTAGCCGCTGGTGCTTTTTTTAATTATAGATGCGTTAACGAGCGTTAAAAATAAGAGGAAAGAACGAAAAAATGTGGGCAAGACGCCTTTTTTTGCGACGTAAAAATATGGCCTTACACAGTGACCTGGATTATATGCATATGAAAAATTTTACGAGGATGGCTGCAGAAGATTGAGAATCTAATATGTCTAGTGGGATCTAGAATAGCCAAGAAAGACACTTCATTTCGAATGGCAATTCCTATTCAAGATCGTCTGGCTATTACACTGCGCTTTTTAGTTTTCCTGTTCCTGTATATTTTTCCCCTTGGCTTTTTCCTTTCTAAAACTTCAAAGAAGTCTTTCCATTTTTTTTAACATCATTTGGGGCGCATCCCATATTTTTAGCAATTACCGCCCACGCATCATGCTTTGTAATTTTATTAAAATACAATCCGTTTGTAGGATTCCATAATATAGGTTGCCTTTCAAACTGGTCAATCAGTTCTAGGCATTTTCCCTGCTCCAGTCTATTTTCTTCGACAAATTACTTTTCCTCCAAGAACCGAACGCCACAAACACAGCAAACGCACCAAACGTCCGTATCCACTGAGCATCAGCGAATGAATAATTCCCTTTGCGCAAATCGCGTTTACCGACAAACCTCGGAAAATGTTCGGCGCATTTTGTTCTGTTTGGCGCAACGTACTGACTAGACGACTAGACAAATGTGTTACAGCGCTCGTGGCGCGTTTGGTTCGTTCGGAGCATTCTGTTGCAAATGAATACGCACCTTAACAGTACATTCTCACGTAGGGTAGTTCCAGTAGAGATGGAGTAACGAAATTGGCATTTGCAACAGCTGTCAGTTTTGACATACATAGTTCATACCACGGGGGTGAAACTAGCATTCACGACCTCGCAACACGCTATCAGTGCGATGTTGCCAGATGCCCCTTAAGTCGTAATCATTTCAGCAACGCTCTGACGCGATATTTCGCTATGTTAGATATATCCCCTTACATGCATTAAATAAAGTAAAGTAAGTCAAACTAGACATCTTGAATAATAATAATTACAATAATAATAATAATTTTCAGAGATTAAACAATTGACTTTGAAGTTGTCATATTTTTTTATAATTCCCCAAATCTGGGGAAAAATTATAAATAACGAAATGGCCGCGTGGTATCGGTGGCGGCAATCCCGTTGGTTGGTCTATTTGCCTAGGCGATCCATATCCAATAGAAACGCGGCATTTTAATTTAAACCTTGATTGTTGTTGTTTTAGGAAGCGTCCCTAATGGAAAATTTTGATTCGCATCAAATTATTTTGTGCATAATTTTGTGATAAAACTATTACTTCTTTTCTGATTGGCATTTAAGGATATAATATAAATTATTCTACTTATTGGTAAGTAAATACTGTACTTAAATTACTTATCTAACCTATAGGTGATTAGAATACTACAAGAACATAATAAGATGTGGATGAAAAGAATAAAGATACGTGTAATTTAATTAATTGTTAGGTTTAGCAGTTCTTTCTAGTTTACTGTTAATATGAAATAGTCTTGTAAATGAGCTTGTGTACATATTAAAAAATAGAAGTTTCTCAGCGTTTAAACTTTAAAATGGTAATGACGTATTATGTGTTTTTAGAGTGTTCTTCACTGTATAGAGCCATGCAACAACAAGCGTTCTACTTCATCAGTAGGAAGTATGTTCACGATGCCCAGCAGGTATGTCCAAGTTAAATAGAACCTAATCTCGATGTGAAAATTTTCTTATATTAATCTCCTTTGACTTTTTTTGTTTTCAAATAATTTTTGTTTACTATGTCAATATGTTTTGATAATGTACTGTTTTAAATGTTTATAATTGTAGAAATAAATAATTTCAAGCAAATTGTTTTTATTTATTCCACCTTGAATGATAAAATCATAAAGTGGGGAATGGTTACAAATCAATTTTTTATGCAGCAACAACGAGTTTGCTGTATGAAAAATTGAATTGTAAAATGAAGTTGGCGATGCCAATGCACGGCTACGCATTTCGATTTAGCGTCGCGCATGCGCATTATGAAAAACTGGCCACCGGTACATATGGACCACCATCAGTCTCGATGCGTGTTTCCCTCCTTATCTATGGAGATTGCCCTTCTTCTATTTAGATGTTTTGTGGTTCATACATGAACGGTCCATACTGACCACGTGTTAGCTGCGTTTCTTTCCCATTTTTACATTTTTCTCATTACTTATGGGGTCTGTACAAGCCCTGTACTGAAGCCGATATTGTGCCCCCACAAGCTATTCATTAGTCCTGTTTACTTGAGGAATTTAAGGACAATTCCCAATGACGCGCATTTTACCTCTACGGTAGTTCCAAAGATCGAATGCTGTCAGAGCTGGACATTCGTGTATGTGGAAGGGGGGTTTCTTCCTGGTCTCCACATCCGCAATCGGGATTATCTTTCACCTCAGTTGTTGTAATATGTCGCATGAGTGGACAATACCCTGTGAATAGTCCCACTATCTATCTGAGCTGGTTTCTACCAAGTTCAATTACATTTTTTTGTTTTATTCCGGAATGGGTTGTCAATGAACATCCGAGATTGTTTTAAGGGGTTATATACAGTAAGCGGCAGCCTAATGCGTACATAGGTGGATATTAACAACATATTAAATGATATATTTTTATGTCATAGTTATGCGAATTTACTTCGGCCGGCGGGGCTTGCTTTTAGCGGAATTTTTAGCGGAAATCTAAAGAGCAACGTTGCGGCGAATCGTAGCTCAGGTCAGAGTCGGGCTAAGGTCACTATTATTGCAAAGCGATACACAGAAATTACATCAGAATACATTAGTGAATTTTCGAATAAACGTACTATGAAACGTACTATGAAACGTATATTACACAACGGTATTTAGGTGTGGTAATGTCAGTGGTCACGAAAAATGAAACTTTAAAGGACTTACCAATTAAAACTCATAAATTGTTTGATACAAAGAGTAACATTACTTTTTTACCAGCGTATAATATTTTGCAGGGCATATTTTTGCAACTTTTTTCGTATTTTGTTAAACAGTTGCAGTTTTATTACAGCTGATTTTGTGTTACTTAATTAATTTTACCTTTAATGTGTCGAAATATTAGAGTCTTCCTTGTCTCAAAACAGGTATTATGGGAGCAGGAATTTGGAACAGGTATACCCTGGAAAAATGAGTCTTCCTTCAAGGGCAGACCTGTTCCAAATATCCGTTTGGCAGGTATAAAAAATTGGCAAGTAAGACTCGAACATTTTGTCGATTTAAAGGTAAAATTGATGAAGTAAATTCTAATCAATTGTAAGGAAACTGCAATTGTCTAACAAGAGACGAAGAAAGCAATAGTGTACTGCTATCACCGACTTGTGATCTATGGCAACAACACGGATCCTGTATGCCCCACTTTTATAATTGGTCATTAAAAATCTAACTGTCATTATAACTTTATAACTTGTGAATCAAATTTCTTCGCATTTTAGGTAGAAATTTTATGAGCTTCATGGGTAAGTTCTGTTAAGTGCCATGTTTCGTGACCACTAACATTACCACACCTAAATACGGCTCCATTTTGTAATAGTTAGCCCCTTAGTACGTTTTAATTTTCTGTGAATTATCGTTTTGTAATAATAATGACCCGAGTCCGCCTTTGTTGAGATTCGCCGAAATCTGACGTAATCACCATGTTTATGTTAGTAGCATCTGCGCATGTCAATTTCAAACTGCGCCAGCGCTCGGAGACTAGACGTTTGTTGTCGTTTATTTAATTTATATTTTATATTAGTATGCGAATAGTTGTTCGAGGGATATTTACTGGCGTGTGTGTTTTAACTTACACACATACATACGTAAAATCATTATTGGCCTTCTCCATTACACGATCCGATTAATCGTTGATATCGTCGGTGAGGGCTTATTGGTAAATTTTTCGTTAAACATGGCTTTAATATCCCTTACGGTCTGTAAGGGACCACCAAAATACCATTTAATTATTTGAACTTTTTCGTCAATGTGATAAATATCCATTTTTATTTTTATGAATGTATGTAGTGCTTCTACAATACGCTCGTAATAACGCACTTTTCTAATCAGGCACTAGACCAGAATAAAATATAAAATGGTATTTCAAAATTTAACTCAAACAGCCCGGATGCCTTTCATACGCCTGCGCCAGCGACTTGATCGCGATTGGTTCTCACCTCATGTTTACATCTGCTCAATAAAGAAGTTAAATTATCAATTGCCCTTCATTCGGCTATGTACGCATTATGGTGCCGCTTGCTGTATGTTGCGGTGCGCCAAAAAATCGAAAAAAAAAATGTTGCATATTTTTGTAATACATCATACAACAACGGTAATCTTTTGGTACAATTTATTGATTGAAATTTGTAAATATCTAATGGGAATTTATGGTTTAAAAATCACATCGTCCAAATGGTGTCATCTGCGTTGACGGCACTCCTCCAAACGTGCGCGAAGATTTTGGAATACCTTGGTAAGCGGTTGTCTCGAAATCAGTGCGAGTTCGTGACGGATATTGTCCTTCAACTGCAGTATTGTTTGAGGATTATTACAATAAACTTTACTCTTAAGGTATCCCCATAAAAAGAAGTCGGCTGGAGTAAGGTCAGGACTTCGAGCAGGCCACGGAATATCCCCCCTTTTCGGGGAACATCTCTCTTAGCCTTGCAATGCTTACGTTAGAAGTATGGCAGGTCGCGCCATTCTGCTGGAACTACGTATTCACATTGTAGTCGAGCGAGTTTTGCAGCTGTGGGGCCAAAAAGTTTATTAGCATTGCTGTGTAGCGTTCCGAATTTACAGTCATGTTTCGGCCGCGGTTATCTTCGAAAAAAAAGGTCCAATTATTCCCCACGACGCAATTGCAGTCCAAACAGTAACCTTTGGAGAGTGGAGTGGTTTTTGATGGTTCAGGCGTGGATTCTCGAAGCTCCAATAGCGACAATTCTGTTTATTTACAGAACCCTTTATTTGAAAATGGGCTTCATCTAGGGGAAAAGAATATTGTCGAAGTTACGAAAATTATCCACCATTACATTTTCAAAATCTAGTCTTCTTTCAAAGTCGGCAGCGTTTAATTCTTGAACTAATTGGATCTTGTAGGGGTGTAATTTTAAATCAAGACATAAAGTTCTTTGCAAACTCGTCCTGGGAATTGTAAAAACTGCTGAACGTTTGCGAATCAACATTTGTGGATTAGCGCGGACTGATTCACTCACCTGTTGAACATTTTCAACAGTTCGTGAAGTCCTCGCGCGGCCTTGGGGTCGAGTTTTTTGCGTTGAACCAGTCCTTTCAAATCTTCCAATCCACTGTTTAATTAAATTTGAGCTTGGACACTCATTAATGTCATGCAGTCTGTAATGATCACGGAACATGCGACGAACAACTATGTATGAACTATTGTTTTCCTAAAACGCTCTGACGCAGAAAGCACGCTGTTCACCCGTATACTGCGGCATCGTGACTGAAATTCCCAAAACCGAGCTATACAATGGTGATGCGTGCGCATTTCTCCCACTTCGCATTCACACACTACAGCGCAATAAAATATGCATTCCTTTATGGGCCACCTTGTATAAAAAATACATATAAGAATGTTTGTCTTGCTGGACACGTAACGTTTCCGCCCCGTGTCTGACCGGATAATATAAATCTACCTTTAATCGTGTAGTACTTCTGGACGCCTGTTCCATACCTCCAAACTTCGAGAAATTTTATATTATCTTTAGACTTCAAACTTTACATGCGATTATATCGGAAGTGACTTTTTCGAGAAGTAACCTCGCGGTGAGCAAGATTTCTCGAATACCGTTTCTCCGACCGATCTGAAACTTTTAAGTGTTGTTTATAATCACAAGAGCTAGTGATTGAATGAAGGAATTTTAATTTAAACCATAATCACTATTTCTAGTGCCAAAACAACCAATCTGAGAAACCTCGACAATCGACTTTTTTGAGAAAATCATGTTCGAAAAAAAAAATTATTTTGCAAAACCCTTCATTCAATCACTAGGGAACGATATATACTAACATCATTTTTTTATTTTTTATTTCAGTGGAGCCATTCACGAAATATCATGATCACCGCGGGACATGGGACAAGAGGGACGCAAGCGATCCTCTAATTGTGAACATTTTTCGATTAAAAAAATGTCATAAGCACCTCATAATATGTACAACTCAATAACGTAAAGTGTTTTTAATTAAAAGTCTGATGAGTTGGTTAGAAAAAAATGATGAAAACCCCCTAAACCTTCTCGGGCCACAACATATATAACCCATTAAGCCAGGAACCTCCGCCGTATCTATAGGACTTTTGCTATTTTCTTTGCGAGAAATTCCGCTCTTTCGTTCCCTTCGTAACCCTGGTGTCCTTTGACCAATTTCAAAGTGATGCTGTTGTGTTCCGCTAGTTGTAGAGAATGCAGACATTTTTAACTACTTGGGAGTGTATTTCTACAGATTCAGGGCTTTCAGTGACGATCTGGATTTTCTTATTTCTAATCGAGAATCACTGATACTGATCATTTCCTACGGAATTGCAGCCCAAGCGGATATTGCAGACACACGTGCTGTATTCCCGAGGTTTATGCTGATTTTGCATCTTAGGTTCGTTGCACTCGCTCCAGGGCTTTGTTCAGTTTTGAGCCTATCTATGTACCAGATTCTTCCGTTGTGCTGGGCTGGCATGATTCTTCTTGTCTTCCTCTCCCTTGATTAATAAGGTTTGTGAAAGACGTTTATGACGTGACTTAGCCGACTGGCTGTGAAAATCTCAGCATTTCCTCCTTTCCATTTTTAAATTAAAATAAGGAAAATCACATCTAATTAGACCTATTTATCAGGATGCTTACAAAATGTTGCATAATCCATGCATTTGCGAAATTATATAAAAATGAGAGAATATGATAATTGCATCATAATGATCAACAGAGAGAGAAAAAATATGCGCCGGTTTCAAACATCAGCAGGAATATGTGAATGTTTTCCAGCGTTTACGCTGAAAATTTTCATCTCACGAATTTCGCGGATCTTTCATCACACGCATCAAGGCGCTCTACAACGAACTCCTCCAAAATTACATCGAGTAGGGGAGAGTGTTGTACCTTGGGTCAATTCTTAGTTTTTTATTTTCAAAATTTTTTTGGTGACATATTTACAAAATCTAAGTGATGTCTGGGATACTAGAACAATTAGGCTACCTATAGTTACTTTGTTTTATTTTCAACATTAAATGGTTAGTTAAAAAAAAGTGAATTTAGTTAACTCTTACAGTGTGACCCAAGGTACAATATGGTCATGTACCTTGGACCGCAATATATTGTACCTTGGGTCAGTAATAAAAAATAAAAGAAATCAGGGCTAATTTTTAATACCTTTATTTATAAACAAAGGAAACAAGAAAAATTCAAATATAAATAGAAAACCTAGCACTCATCACACAAAAAATGGGGTTGTAACTACAAAAACAACTATTTAATATTGTAAGTACTAAACTGCAGTGTCGAACCGTAACGTGCAGTTCCGCTTACAGTGTGCGATTGTGGAAGCTTGCATACAATATCGTTTCGCTGAAAGTCATAGGTTTCTGTTGCATCATTAATGAATTTATGGGAGTCCGAAATTTTCCTTGGTCCGGTCTAGGGTACACGATCTATAACTGACCCGAGGTACAATATTGTACTACTGGAAAATTTCACTCTTTACAAAGTTAAGTTATGATTTCTAGACAAAAATATATAAACAAAAAGCAAGCTTAAACACCTACCTTCAATAACCAATATGTAGAAAATAATATTATTTATCTATTAACTAGATGATAATAGATTATAAATGGAAATATATTTTACTTACATCCAATAAAATCACAAAATACGCTGCACGGTTCCACACAGTTTTCTGATTGAAATAATAACTTAGCTGCCATCTACCGGACATGTGAACACTGCAAATTTGTTGAAAAGAAAACAGATGCCGGTACCGTTAGAATTAAAAATCATGTGACCCGAGGTACAACCCGGTCCGAGGTAGGTACAACACTTTCCCCTACTGCTCTATCAGATCTACTTATATGATTACGGACTCGGTAACCCTTGCCCTAGTAGTGCCCTATGTCTAATACTTCGTTACAAGATCTGTAGACACACGTTTCGTGGGCTCATAATCATCATCCTCAAGCAAGTAAAGGTATTGTTCGAAAATGTTGAGCGCTAGCTCATAATCGTGCGACTATTATGTGCGTGCAATCAAGTGTCGCGGAGCGCGGAACGCCCCGTATATAACGGTAGCGTCAGCGTCGGCCGTCGCCTTAAATTATTCGCGAGAGTGAATAATAGAACATGCGATTTCTGCGCGGCTCGCAGGGAGCGTGATTATAGGATTAAGGAGATAAATAACGTTGCGGCGAGCGCGCGGACCTGTTGCAACAATAAATTGAAAATCTTCCGAGTGTGTGTAGTCACTTGCGTTTTCATTTTCTTAAATTGCCGAGCAGCATCTCGAATTAATCATAATTAAATTATCGCGCACGATTTTAAATTAGCCGTTATTTATTTTTAGTGGTGGTGCTGCTAATAGCCAATGAGAGAGAGAGCGAGAGAGGTAGATAGTGTTAGCGTTGAAAATGGAAGCGAAATAGTTCGCTATTAGATACGGGAAAATAAGACGATTGAAAGAGCTGACTTCGAGGAATGCAAGAATGAATTTTTACTTATATAATTTCCAGTTATTTTTGTCGGTAAGTGTATTCAGTTTATCGAAGAATAAACCGACAATGTCTTATTTTTGCGTTTATCAGAATGTTGCGTGTTCAAATCACGTCGGGGTCACCACTTTATGGCGATGGGTGGTGTGGTAAGTAAAGCACTTTAGTCGGCTATATGTACAGTGATTTATTTACATATTTACAAGATATGAAAAACCGGAGAAGTCCGGTAAATCGCGGAGATAGACTCCGGTGTGGAGCCGGTGAACGGTAAAGATGAACTGTCGAGACTGTCCAAAACTGAACGTAAAATCCCTAAACCAACAATTAGCCACAGACCAGGTAGGTTCCCGAAACCAGTCTCCAATAAACAGTTGTAAACTGAATTAGGGGAAATCCCAACCGCAGGTCAATTTGGGAAAACCAAACTATAGGTAAAACAAGATAAGGTCACGCTCCCTGGTGGTCCCTCAACAAACTAACGACTGGGACATGTTTATTCAAACTTCCATTTGAGTGCCATTGTTGAAAGTTTTCCGTTTATATTTGTTTGTATTCATTAAAAATTAATATTAGCGTTATTTTGGAGTATTATAATTAATCAATCACTATTGTTACCTCGTTCGAATTAGAGGGACCCAATTAATTTTCATATATTTTTGAACAAGAAAAGCATCAAGTTTCCTTATAAATAAATTTGGGCAAAGGAACGACAAGCAAGGCTTGATTAAAATGGGGAGTCCGTCAGTAATTATTTTTTTCTTTTTGGGAGGATATTCGGTTTTAGATTTTAGGGAATATATTTATATTATTTTTTTCGGTTAGTAGGATTTTAAAAAGCAAGAACTGAAAAACACTGCAGTACCTTCAACATGTCAGGCCTTATATTTTTTTTTCCTGATTAGAAAGTTACCCTCAAAAAATTTGATGCCAATTCCAATTTCAAGCTCAAGACAAGTTTTCAATTTTACAATTTTGAAAAAACCGTCTTGGTTTATTAAAATTTAAACCTCCAACCTAAAGAAGGTTTTTATCAGTTAAAATTCAAAAGAAAATCACTACAATTAGCCAGAACTTGAAGTAAACCTTATCACAATGAAGTAAACAAATACACAAGATTAAAGCGGAACTTGAATATAAAACACATTAATAGAGTAACACGCTAAGTCCCAATACATTTTTGTGCCTGGACTTAATGCTTTATGCGGGTGTTTTTAACAGAAATCAAATAGGCTGTACCACGTATTTACATAAATATACAAACGTTAAATGCCGAAACGTGAGAATTAGGGTTTTACAGAAATTTACATAAATATACTACATACAATCAACTAAAATTAGACCCTACCTATTAAATAACAATAGACCCTACAGGAGTCTGATTTTCCCAATCCGTTTTTTTTTTGACATAAAAACACAATTTTTAGGTTTGAGACTAAAGAAACAACATATATCGATATACGCTCATCGGAGAACAAGAAAAAATGCAACACCCAGTATACAGACTTCTACTATAACTGAAAATATACTTATTATAGTTTGTCGGTAACACAAAACCTAATAATAATAACAATTTCGCTGGGTTATTTTTCATATGATTTCTTTCGATACTGATAGAATGTCTATACATAATTATATGAAGTTGAAAAGGGACGAATTATTGATATGAGTTTTATTGATAATAGGAATTTTCATAAAACAGCGAGATTAGAAAAACAGCTTCTACGGTTATGGGAACATAGAGAAGGTAGTCTGAGGATCAGACACAAGAATAAGAGGTTCTGATCATCCTAGAAGTATTCAAGGACGTGACAAACGTCATCTTAGACTCCTCGCTGTACGAAACCTACATGAAAATATCAGACAAGTGCATGATACAGGCAGGGCAATTTCAAGGATGGCTGTTAATTAGAGTGTCAAAATTCTAATCGGCTGTTACTTGTGATTATGCATGCTTATATTTGGGTGCTTCCTCCTACAACCAAGTACAAGGCTCGCCGATTAGAATTTTCTTCAGTGATGAATCTAGATTTTATTTAAGTGGTCACCATGGACGTCCAAGAGTTATGCGCTTTCGGGGTGCGAGGTGAAATTTAATTTTCGCGTTAGAGTGGCACAGTACTACTCCAGGCACTATGATGTGGGGGCTATATGCGTAAAAATTAGGTACCCCTAGTATTCATCAGACATAGTTTATCTGCAACTCCATCGTCAGGCTGTATCTGTAAGCTCGTTGAAATCTCATATTTCAGCAAGATAATGCTAAACCTCCTCAAACTAATCTCCTCAAACTGAACAGTTTTTAGAAGATTCTGGAATAGTGACACTCAACTGACCTTCAAGATCTCAAGATTTATGGCCCATAAGGGATTCAGTTGAACCGTGATTGAAAGATTTCCTCACTTCAACATTTCAGGACAGTCACCGAAACCATTAACTAAATATCTGTTTATTTGTCCTGTTTGAAGCAAAAAAAATTTAGGTACATAAAGAAACCTTGCTATTAAAAATCCCAATGGCATTTTGTGGTGTCGTACACAGGTAAGAGGTAGAAATATCAGCAGAACAAAAGCAGAAATAGCAGAAAATATACGTGTTTATTTGTTCAAAGTACACTGATTGAAGCATGCTAAACTTGTTCTAAGCCTGTAAGAAAGAGCAATTCTAGCAGGTTTTAGAACTAGGAGTGGAGAGCGAGAAGACTTATATATAAGTTAAAAATATATAACTAATATTTAAGTTAAATATTTCTTACACGAAACAAAATGTCAAATAAAATTATTGATGTGACGGTGGATAATGTGGATAATTGGCGTTTATCATCTACTTCAAGCATCTTTTATTCTGCTTAACAATTATCAGCTGATTTGATTGAAGCTGCTTAAATCAGGACAAATAAACGAACAATATCTCTAAGATGAAATGTGAAATTACTGCTACTTACATAGTGTCCCAAAACCAAATAAATATGGGATGAAAAATCCACTTTCTTATCTCTCTTTGGTTGAACAACTTGTTGTTGTTAAGTACCCTATTTACTTCATCTTACATTAAGTATTCTTCAAAGAATCTTACATATTATCGCTAGCAACCAACGCTGTCAGTGTATATTAACGCTAGTTAACTCATGTTTAATATCATAAAATTGCTGAATCAGTTTTTCATGTACGTTCTTTTATGTGGATTAATATAAAGAAAAACAGATAAATTAGAGATAATAGTTCGCTATTTAAGTACTTGGCGCATTTTTATTTAATATGTAATTACTTTGTCTTTCAAAAATTCCCAACAAAAATGTTTTACGTTGAATAGAAGATAATTTGAAACAGTTATTCGCCGCCAGTCACGCGATTCTCTCACCTGGATCGTTATTATTAAATTAATAAGTGACTTATAATTCCAAAACGATTTTTTAGGTACATAAAGATTTTGCTATTTAAAAAATTCCGATGGAATTTTGTGATGTCATATAGATGTACGAGGGAAATAAACAAAATATAAATATAATATAATAAAAATATAAAATCAAGTCAAAGTAAGTACAATTTTGAATTATTAATATAGTACATGTCAGAGTCTTGTGTAGATAAATTTTATATAGCTTTACATACTAATGATCTATATTTTTACGTCTTGCTGGGAAGGATAATTTCAAACGAGAAGACCACCAATTATTTAAATTTTCATAAAAGGGCTTTAACGAGTTTCAGGGTTGCAGTCACAGTGCTTATTAGTAATAGTAAATATTAATTAGCTTAAAATAATGAATATTTTAAGTTACTACTTACATATTAGCTCTCACTACGTTTGTTTAGTTAAAATACTAATGAATAATATATTTATATTGTTTACTGAACTCAAATAATTCTGAACTGAATATTTGAATTGTGCGAGTAGTATAATGACAATCTCAACAATCTCTCAAAATTGTTTAATAATACGTTTGCATATTACATTATGTTAATAAAAATAATAATTTTTTATATAATGTTTAAATTTTAGGATTGTTAGGAGCGCGGGAAAATGTTAGGATTGATAGTAATTGATAGTAAAGTCTGATCATAAAAAATAATGACGAAAATGATGGACAAAATCCTGGGTCAATAAATTCATTTCTTCTTCAAAATCGTTTTTTTTTTTCAATATTTATCGCAAATATTTGATGTACGATTAATCATAACATTTTCCCGCGATAAAAGCGCTGAGAAATACCCATTTTGTAAAAATCAATTTTTCGTCCAAAAATGATTAAATTATGGTATTTGGGCAACTTGAGACCGTCCATCCTAAAAAACTTGGTTGCGCGTAGTTCTTTGGACGGAGAATCGAATGCGCCATGTTAGAAGACGATCCGTTTGGGGCTAAGGTCATTTTTGGCCAATTTAAAAATTGGAAGTTCAAAAAAATGGTCTAAAATGGACCGATTCTTTTTTTTTAAGATATTTTCATTGGAAAAAAACGGGAAATTTCCGCAAAGAACCTATTTGGAAATCTCGATTCGTTGTACTTGACCAGAGTTATGAATTATCGAAATAATCAAGATTTTTAAAAATCCGCGTTTGTTCCAATATTAAAAAAATCGGGAACGGAGTGCAAATGGACTAAATTTTTTTTGAGATTCGGGTACACACAGACGAACATATTCCTGAAGTTTGAGCGATAATTTTTTTTTTTTGGCCATGTCCAGTTGGCATGGACTACACCAATACTAATGGTAAAAATATATAAGCTTTATTCCGGTCTTTTTCCGGACCTTGTATATATGTTTCGGTTGTGTCTTTCTTCAACCCTCGCATAGAGTTAAATGGGTTCTTTTTTTATAATTCTGAGTTAAAACTGTTATTTTTTACAGGTCGCAATATTTTGTAATCTTTCTAAAAATGTTACCTGCGACAGCGGCTTCGTCAGTGGCGTCATATTTTCATTGGAAAAAACGGGAAATTTCCGCAAAGAACCTATATGGAAATCTCGATTCGTTGTACTTGACCAGAGTTATGAATTATCGAAATAATCAAGATTTAAAAAATTCGCGTTTGTTCCAATATTAAAAAAAATCGGGAACGGAGTGCAAATGGACTAATTTTTTTTTTGAGATTCGGGTACACACAGACGAACATATTCCTGAAGTTTGAGCGATCATTTTTTTTTGGCAATGTCCAGTTGGCATGGACTACACCAATACTAATGGTAAAAATATATAAGCTTTATTCCGGTCTTTTTCCGGACCTTGTATATATGTTTCGGTTGTGTCTTTCTTCAACCCTCGCATAGAGTTAAATGGGTTCTTTTTTTATAATTCTGAGTTAAAACTGTTATTTTTTACAGGTCGCAATATTTTGTAATCTTTCTAAAAATGTTACCTGCGACAGCGGCTTCGTCAGTGGCGTCATATTTTCATTGGAAAAAAACGGGAAATTTCCGCAAAGAACCTATATGGAAATCTCGATTCGTTGTACTTGACCAGAGTTATGAATTATCGAAATAATCAAGATTTTTAAAAATTCGCGTTTGTTCCAATATTAAAAAAATCGGGAACGGAGTGCAAATGGACTAAATTTTTTTTTTGAGATTCAGGTACACACAGACGAACATATTCCTGAAGTTTGAGCGATAATTTTTTTTTGGCCTTGTCCAGTTGGCATGGACTACACCAATACTAATGGTAAAAAGATATAAGCTTTATTCCGGTCTTTTTCCGGACCTTGTATATATGTTTCGGTTGTGTCTTTCTTCAACCCTCGCATATACTTAAATGGGTTCTTTTTTTATGATTCTTAAAATGAGTTAAAACTGTTATTTTTTTACAGGTCGCAATATTTTGTGATCTTTCTAAAAATGTTACCTGCGACAGCGGCTTCGTCAGTGGCGTGCCGATGTAATTAAGGGCGCTAGTTAATTAGAACTGCGGCGGGCCTCCGACAATTTATTCTTATTTATTGCCGTTTACAAGACATAGGTCGGACCCCGGTGTCAAGCCGCGGGATACGGCAACGGAAAAGCGGGAGCTGGCTCGCACTACACGGGACCCATCCACCTCTTTTCTTTTATTTTCGAGCCTATTTCAAATTAACAGCGTGTGTCCAATCTAGGACGGGTTCTTATTAATTTACGTTTAATCCCGCTTTCCGCGAGGAGGCGTTTTAAAGGCAGTAAATTAAAATAAATAAGTCGTATTCTACACTTAGAAAACGTAAACATAGAATAGGTTTTTGTTCTACACTGAGAAAACATTACACGCTCCAAAATGTAAACTCGGTTAAAGTTTACATTACACCCCGGAGATTTCGTCACCAACCAAAACATATTTGTTAAGAATGTATTCGACAAGTAGACGACTTGACCCGACTTCTGCTTTTCAAAATACTTCCGGTGTTACACTAGCGCTAGACTCTAGATAGCAGGATTTCGTACTAAACAATCTGCAGAAGATTGCGCGAATCTGCAGGAAACGCTTACACAATAAAACTATCGCTATTTGTGCTTTCTTCTCTCTCTTATCCCGGAGTGGGTAATAATTTAAAATTAATTAGAAATGTAACAAACAGTAGACAGTTGGATGCTTTTGAAAGTTTAGAAATCATTAAGTGTAACAGTAGTATGAATAAGGACAATGGTCCGATACCCACCAGTCCACTGTTTGCTCTGATAAATAAAGACAGTTACGGTTCAGTGAACCGTGGCAACAAATTTAGTATAAATAGTGCAAGTGTGTAGGCTAGAATTTAGTTTTAATCTTCTCCTGAAAAGTGTAGTAGTTCGGTGTTTCGTGGAAAATGTTTTTGCTCCTTGATTATGATAATTATAATTTTGATTATGATGACTGCTTTTGGTTATGATATTCTTTCCCATGAGTCTGGACGTGTCAAAGTGATGTGTGCAAATGATGTCTTGTTCAAGAGTTACACGCAATTTCTCATGTTTGGGCAACACTGAGTGCTGCTATCTAACCTGTGCTACAATAACGAAAATATCTACAGAACCGGAAGTCAGGGGAAGTCGAGGTTGTCATTTGACTCAGTCCGTCGAATAGATTCTAATTATGTCTTGGTTGGTATCGAAATCTTGAGGCGTAACTTTTACCAAGTTATCTTGTCATTTTTATTACCATACTTTTTTTTAAGAAGACAAAAATACGTTGTCGCTTCGTTCTCCTTAGTCACTAACTCAGTAGACAAGGTATTTGAAAAATATATTCTGCGACATTTGAAATAAGTATATGTAAAAGAGTTTTTATAACATACAATGGAACTATATTATCGAAAAGGTCTCTCGTTTAATGACGTTTGCGTTGATTTTTACTATTAAAGATTGTCTCCTAAATGTGTAATCAATAATGGGATTTTATAAGGTAAATTTCCTCTGTATTACACTTTTACCTTTTCTGTAATGCTTTCCAGAATGCTGCCTCAAAGTTTAATATAACAATTTGGTGAAAGACGTTATATTATTTTTGTCAATGTCAATAACAATTAATAGCGTACCAGTATATCTAAATGCCCAAGACAACATTTAACCTGTAAATCTCGATTTATTATAAATTCCGTAAATTTTTCAATTTTAACTACAACGTTCGTGATCAAGGAGACACAAACCGGAAATTCTAAGAATGCATGGCTTAACTTAAATAAAATCATATGAAAACTGATGAATACTATGATTCAGAAGTGAGTAATGAAGTTTTATTTTTTTACGAATCATTAAAATTGGAAATATATTTATCAATGACGAAGGACATACTTTTTCCTCCTTCCTTGCATAAATCATTGCAAAGCCTGATTGCATTTGTTGCATTGCAGCCTGGTTGCATTGCTGATCAATACATATAGGTACATAATATACAGTCATGTGCAAAATAATGGGTGTGACTGAATAGAACAAGTTTTCTATGGAGATAAGGTCTGGTGACTAAGCTGGCTATTTTAACACTTAATTTTATTTTTATAGAACCATGCCTTAGCTGCTTTCGAGGTGTGTTTTGGGCTGTTATCCTGTTGGAACGACCACAATAATGCTATGTTTTCCTTAGAGTACAGTGACATAACATTGTCTAGAATGTCAACATAAATATAAATATCTTTATAGTTAAAGTTTCTCGTATCCAATGTATAGGCGCAGGAACATGCCCACACCATAATATTTCAGGCCCTGTGTTTGATTGTCTTTAAAGTGTATCGCGTTGAACATACAAACTTTTCGAGGCGCCTTACACATCGAGAGGATCCATCAGGCCCAAACAAATTGATTTTTTGCAAACAAATTTGATTCGTCGCTCCAGACGATACTCCTTTACTTTTTTGATGGCCATGTAATACGGTCCTTGGCAAATTCAAGTCTTTGGCAAACATGTCTTCTCTTTAACGATGGTACTCATCTGGGCCATATCTCAGGCATCTTATATTCCAATAGTCTTTGTCTCATAAGATAACTGTTTCCATTGAGCTGTAGCTATATTTTAATCGTTGTTGATGTCACAATTGGATTTCGTGTCGTAGATTGGACTTTTCGTCTGTCTGTTCTTAGTGATGTCTTGCGAGGTGTGCAATGAGTTTTCTAATTTACTTCAGATTATGTCTTTAATTACTTAGGTTACATATTGTCACCATCTACTCTTTGCAGATGATCTAAATATTTTTACTACCATTCGATCAGTTGATGATTGTTATTATTTATAGGAGCAGGTCAACAACATTCTTACGTGGTGTAATAATAACTACTTAAAACTTAATATTTCCAAATGTAAAGTAATGACATTCACCCGTAGACTCAGCTTTACTCAGTTTGATTATAGTATAAATAACTACCCTCTAGATCGGTGTTCAGAAATTAAAGATCTTGGAGTCACGTTTGATACTAAACTTACTTTTTCTAATCATGTCAACCTATTAACAAAATCAGCCTATAAATTACTTGGTTTTTTTTGTACGAAATTGGAACTGTTTTTCAAAGGTCCATAGCCTGAAAATGTTATATTTTTCATACATTAGGTCTAAGTTAGAGTATGCTTCGTTAATATGGTTTCCGATGTATCAAAATTCGATTGTATTGGTTGAAACTGTTCAGAGAAAATGTTTAAAATTTATGTTTTTCAAAACGAATGGTTTCTATCCTCCTGCGGGATAGATAATAATATTTTGCTGAATATGTTTAATATGATTTCCCTTAACGAGAGAAGAGACTGTCTGGCTATCACATTTTTGTATAATCTTACACACAATAATATTGACTGTCCGACTCTTCTAAGTAAATTAAACTTTTTGGTTCCTCGTTTAAATTCTAGAGATAGTAATTTTTTTATTGCAGTTTCAGTCGTACTAATCTTATGCGCAAGTCACCATTGTATAATATTTGTAATATATTTAACACTATATCTACTGTTTGTGACATTAATTACGATAATTTAAAAACTATTATAGATTCGTACTTAGGAATTCATACCTAAAATCCATAATCATCATACTTATATTTTGTAAATGCACTGTATTTTTCCTGTAATTGGGTGTTACCTGTTGGAAATAAATGTGTGTTATTATTATTATTATGTCTTTACTTCAGAACAATGCTTTGCCTGTTCCATCGTCTGGTCCTAAATAGTGTTTTATTATTTTATATTTTATTTAACACAAGTTACAAACTTATCTGCAGTGAAATTAAAGTAATATAATTGCAGATATACATTTATACCGGTTTTTTAATTTTTTTTTTACATGTATTGTACAGCACAATTTTCGACCTGTTATATAGAACAGGTGATTCCCATGTTTGTGGCGATAATGTAGGGTTGAGGTGAGTTTGAAACAACACAAGTGATCCTGCTACTTGTGTCAATATATTAATAATTTTGCTAGACATGGAATAATAATTGAAGTATTTGTTAAAATATTACTTACATCTATTATTTTTCACACCGTGCTCAAGGTACTCTACTAAACCTAAAATATAGATATATATAAAAATTAGTTATAAAAATTTCTAATTATTGTTTTTTTAGATATAAGGTGGCAAATGTATATTAATAACCCATATATATGTATAACGAGGCCAACGTTGAAAATTGAAACAAACAACTCATTTTTTTCTGCAGTGTACGCGGCAGAAACCAAAACCTGATTAATTTGAACGCCCAAAAATTAAGTTAACGGTAAAACATAATTAACAGGGTTCAGTTCGTTAAACTTGCTTCACTTTCGCTGAAAAATCATTATTACGAAATCCGTCTCCGTGACCTACTCCAACCAAGTTGTTGATCCATCAATAGCTACCACCTAATTAATGATTTACAACGAAGATCATATATGAAATTAAATAGCACATCTGAATTTGTTCATTCATCATCAGTATTCATTAGTAAGGATTAAAAAAAGTGGTTAAAAAATGAACAAATACACAACATAACAAGTCTTGAGAAAATAGAACAAACTAAACGCCTTACACAATTTTACTTAATGACCAAATAACAGTCAAGTCCTATGAGAAAGGCAGATTTTGTAGGTGAAACGGTTCTCCGACAATAACACCGTTCGTGTTCATTAAGGCGCTAATTGGCGTCTGTAATTATTTTCTTATGCGCGTACTTGTAAAGGAAACTACCGTATTTGTTTACTTCGCCAATGAAGTTGGCGAAGTTGTTGGCGAAGTAATCCGATGAAGTAATCCGACAGCTCTTACAACTTACCCGTTGAGTAGCCAAGAACAAACAGAAACCGCTGAAATCTGACAAATTAAATGGCTAAAAAATGTAAAAATTCCATCACGTCATTTGATTAGGGCTGAAATATGCAGTCATAATGATATAAAATAATCTGTGGGGCTATTCGACTCTGCAAATATCGTCAGGAAAGGTTATCATTAAAATGGTTATTATAATAAGCTGCAGCTTCTAACAACTACCTCATCTTGTGACAACTAGTTCAAGGTTCATAAAGGTATATCTAGCAGAACTTCTCTAAAAGTGTCTCTCCAACTTGGCGCTTTTACAAAAAAATGGCACATGACTTTTCACATGCCTTGTGACATTTCTTTTTGGACGAATTAATAATTACAAAATATAGTATTTCCTCTCTTCTTGTAATACACATGCCCGCAAAGAACTCCGATTCACGATTAGTCCAGGTTTGCAGTAATTTTCAATTGCAAATTGTTGTCTCGTGATACAATATAAACATTACGTGATTCGCAAGGCCCCGTAAACAGTGAAAAAAGTGATGATATGAAGACAAACCCATAACAGGCCTCAGTATAACATGCGGTGGCAATGCGGTTGCTATAGAAACTGACATCGGCGCCATATCAATTTTTATTCCGTCCCTGTTAAAGCTCGCCGGAACTCTAGATATCAATCCAGCTCGAAGGACCAAAATGTTGGGACTGAGTCCGTATTATTTTCCCTAACTGACAATCATCCCGTGATACCATGCTAAATCTACTAATTTAATAACCTCATTGTTATTATTTCATGTGAAAATAGTGTTTTATTCCCGGAATATTCTACTGTGTAGTTGCTTTGGGAATATCTTCCTTACATATCACTAGCATCGCGAATTCTATTGTCTCAAACAATTAGTCGGCGCTAGAGTACCGAGAGCCAAGCTAAGAGTATTTACCTTCGAAGATGTTAGATAAGTGGTAAATGGACTCGGGAAGTTGATGGCAATTTCACCGCTAGTAAAAGCTGTTTTGATTTTTAAACGCGATAGAACTGTCTCCTTTTATTTATGTATATGTACGTAAGTGTACTCGTTTGTTGAATAGAAAATAATAATAATTCAGGGATTTTGAGTAAAAGTAGCATTTGAAAAATATATTCACATGAAAAATGAAATGAAAATTAATAAAATATTTAGATCAGTATAATACTTGTACTATTTTTAGTGAAATATGAGTATGAAATAACATGGATCGAGGTAACTAAAACATGTCTAAACAACCTAATCTAAAAATCATATATGTTTTTGACGCTTTTAATGCGCTGGTTTATGTATTTTTTTTACAAATTACAAATAATTATCCTGGATGATTATAAAACCAATAAAGAACTTTCTTTTTTTTTTATAAAAAAAAAAAGGGGGGGGGTTGAAAATATATTCTCATAACAAATGAAATTAACATGGTGTCCCAATTTAATAAAAATATATTTCCAAAAAACTGACATTTGGAAAATTTGCAATAATTTTTCAATCAAATTTTTTAGGTATTAAAAGGTATTCAAAGAGAATTGCAAAGAGTGTCTACATTACATCCGACCGGGTTTCGCCCGAAGTAACTATAATTCGGCGATTGTTTTGAAAAACCTTGTATAGTATGCATTTGTTCGATTCTTCTCGTCTTCCCGTGATATGTTTTGCATATTTACCTATATCTAAAAATCTGAGATGTTTTTTTTTTCAGAAATTGTTCTCTAAAAAATTTAAAAGAAATTATATGGTCATTGTTGAGGATAACTATACCACAGTTTAGAGAATACTAATTCTCTATACTGTGACTATACCAAACTATGTATATATCTGCAGATTGAGGAAGAAGAAAGGAATAACAAAAATAATAATTACAAGTAATAATAATTAATAATAAGTAATGCCTGATGAAGTAATATACTGATGAAGTTTACAAAATTTCTGACGAAACATAAAATTGAATGTGACAACAGACACTTTTTTAACACTCTTCTAGTATAACACTCCTTAATAATGCTCCTTATTATTAGTTTTTGGTTTGTTGGATTTTAGGTCCGGGAATAAACAACTATTTGATTTTTACCAACGTTGCAGATATATGTTTCTCCTTCTCCTCTCCTTAATAATACTTCGCACTTAAATTCGAATTCAATAAGTTTCCTCTTTTATCCTTTTACCAACACATTTCAATTTTTTTTCTATTTTAAAAATAACTCAAAATGTCGGCATTGAGACGTTAAATTGGAACACCCTGTATAATTTATATATGTATTATACCGTGTATATACATCAGACATAGGCCAGTTATGAAAAAGGATAAATAGAAGTGAGACGACAGATAAGAACCAACCGAATACGCATCGAAGATAGTGAGTGAATAAGACCGACCCTTTCACCACCTATGCTAGTCGTTAGAAAGAGAAGTGGAGAATTTATCCTTTTTTTAAAACGGGTCGATGTTGTCTGATGTAAATATACGATATAATTATTTTTTAATACATCGTATTTAAACTGAATCTGCTCGGTAACATATTTCGAAGGATTTTTATTTTTATTTTTATTTTATTAGGTATATATTTTTGTAGATACCTTATGATATGATGTATGTTCATATATGTATATTTTGTTGATACTACATATTAAGAATTCAGTAATTATTGGCAAACCTATTAGTGGTTATTAGTATTATTAGTATTTCCTCAACAAGTTTTTACAAAGTACATCTATTAGAATAAGTCTAAATATACATAACATATGTACATACTTTTCTATTCTATTGTTTCCAGAAATTGAAATACGTAAGTATTTAAAAAAAATGTACTCACGCAGTGACCTCCACGAGAGAACGACTCTTACCTGCAACAAAACAAAAACATTAAAATTAGTTTTTCTTAATGCAGAAAATGAATACATAAAACTTAATAAAAAAGGAGAGTACGAAATAATAAAAAAAAAAATACAGTGGACTGTTGGGTATTGGACCATTGTCCTTATTCATATTACTGTTACATTTAATGATTTCTAAACTTTCAAAAGCATCCAACTGTCTACTCTTTGTTACATGGTTGTTGGCAAATGCATGTTGGGCATCACAAGATTTTTTCCGTTCTGGAATATTTCAAATGAGCCATGTGTTCTTTAGATCTAGTCAAAATATTTTAGATCTTTTTTGTTTGCTCAATATACTTTTGATCACAATCTTTACAACTTATTTCGTATATTCCTGACTTTTCGTTATTGTCGATTTTATCTTTGGGGTTTCCAAAAAGTTTCTGTTTACTTTGTGTTGGGTGTGTTTACTGTGTTGGGGTTTCCAAAAAGTGTCTGTTTAGTGTAATTTTTAAAATTATAAACCAAATTGATATTGATATTTTTAAAAACTTTATCTAGTCCGCGGGTGAATTTAGGTTCATATTTTATGATAACGAAACAAATTTCGAATTGTCAGTATCTCTACTAAAAGTCGTGGAATTGTACAGGGTTCTCTTAAATGTATGCTTCCTTATTAACCTATCTATTAAATGGACTGAGTGACCGTTATTCTTAGCTATATTCTTAATTAATTGTTTCTCATGTTCAATCCTCTCTTTGAGGGGGAAACTTAACAAACAGTGAATTAGAGAATTAAAACTTGCTATTTTATGTTGGAAAGGGTGGTGTGAATCATTGGGGATATATCTAAGAGTCGCGGTTTCTTTCCTATATACATCAAATTCTAACTTATTTTCACTATTTCTAACAACTAGTACATCTAAACATGATAGCTGTTCATTGTGTTCCATTTCATATGTAAATGGTAGGGAAACGGTTATTTAATTTAACAATATTATCTAAATTAATTGCTTTTGTATCAAATTCCGCGAAAATATCGTCCATGTACCTGAACCAGACTCTAGGGAAATACTTGAATTTATCTTTTACTTCTGTCTCAAATTAACTCATAAACAGATTTGCAATGAAAGGTGACAAGGAGTTATCTATTGCTGTTCCCTCATGTTGTTGAAAGTATTCACCTTTATACTAAGAACAATTTTGATTCATACAAATACCAGTAAGCCGAATGTATTTCTTATGCGGGCGGACCAAACAGGAATTGTACAATTTTATCAAAATATACCAATATTAATTTATATCCAAACGCTGTTTTGTTTGATTTTTTTTTAATCATAACATACTATAAAACAAAGTCGCTTCCTGCTGTCTGTCCCTACCTACATGTGTAGCTTAGATCTTTAAAACTACGCAAGGGATTTTGATGCGGTTTTTTTTTTTAATAGATAGAGTGATTCAAGAGGAAGGTTTATATGTATAATACATGCATAATATAGTACAGAATCACTGATAATTTTAGAGGTTTCTAATGTGATTCGTAAACCGTGCGAAGCCGGGGCGGGTCGCTAGTAAATAATAAATTCATAGCCTTTTATTCAGATCTAACAATTATCTCTTAAAAAACGTTATATTGTAGGTTCCATAGACCACTGATAATACGAAAATTATGTACGAATGATAATACGAAAATTTGTACCACCACCCCTCCAAAATATCCTTGCAAAATCAAAAAGAAAAAAGTACACGCATGTACGTAAAAAATAAGTTAAGTGTTTCAAGAGCCATCGACTTTAGATGCAAAGCTTTATAAACAACAATGATTTCCCTTTCAAAACACCTGTTTTATTATTCATACCTGTGTAGGTGTCTATCTACCTTCACCCCCTAAATATTGATGTCAACAATAACAGATGTTGCCGCTGAAGAAGAGGAGGAGGGAATGCTTTACATTTTATGGACCATAATCCCAACCTCCAGAATCGTGTTCGGAATTAATTTCTAATAGCCTACAAAACACCTGTAACGTCAAAACTCATGAATAAAATAGAACTTGTGGGTCAATTTATCTAATGGCGCATATTATAGGTACCTTTCGGGTATGTTAGCATAATCTTTCTTTAGGTACGGTGTGACCGGTAAAATTTTTTATTAATACGAGTTCTATGTAATTAGAACTTTCTAAACTTTATGTGGGAAAGAGTGGGACATGAAATTTTTTAAACTAGGTATACAGTGTGTCCCCACGTCGATGGTCGAGAATTTTAGGCTTATTCGAAAAATTTTCAAAAACTGTCTGAGGTGTTTCATTTTTGCTATAATTTAGATGAACTAAAATTTGAAATTTGTAGTTATAATTTTTCTCTATCACGAAAATTGTTGGTTTGACAGATGTTATAATGTTTTATACCGGGTGTCCCAGAGAATTCTTGACTCATTTTGATCGTAAACATCTTTTGACAGAGCGAACTTAGAAGGACTTTCGCCAGTCGATTTAGTATTTCAAGAAGTTTTTTTCGTACTATGTTAAATACTTGTTACTTGACCTACAGAGTGTTTTTTGAAATATGGTCAAATTCAACCTTAAAATTAGCTACTATTTTAAACACAACATCCTATATATGTTTCAACCAAACAAAAGCTGCAATCTTCCGTTTTCCAAAAATGTATACTCTGTTACACTTTACTCTGAAAATGGGTCACAAATTTTATTTTTAAAAACATCATGTTTTGGACCTCCTAGAAAATTCTGACCCATTATGAACGTAAATATCTTTTGACAGAGTGAACTTACAAGGATGAGGTTATCGTCAGTCGATTTACTAATTCGAAAGTTTTTTTTGGTGCTATGTTAAAACTTTGTTCCTACAGGGTGTTTTTAAAATATGATATGATGATTAAAATATTAAAATATGATATGATGAATTGCCCACTATTTTACCCAGCATCTGTTTACACCAAACAAAAGTTGCATCCTTCCGCTTTCCAAGCATGTATAGTTTGTTACACCTTACTTTCAAAATGGGTTGGTAATTTTATTTTTAAAAACATCGTGTTTTGGACGTTCCAGAAAATTCTGACTCATTTTGTTCGTCAATATCTTTTCACGGAGAGAACTTAGAAGGATGCGGTTTTCGCCAATTGATCGACTTTCTCAATAATTGTTTTCGTACTATTTTAAAAACTTGTTACTTTCCCTACAGGGAGTTTTGGAAATATGATCAATTTCAATGTAAAAAATCGCTATTATTTTGAACACACATACGGCATATGTTTACACCAAACAAAAGTTTGAATGTAAAGTGTAACAAACCATACATTCTTGGAAAGCGGAATAATGCAGCTTTTGTTTGTTGTAAACAGATACAGGGTGTTGCATTCAAAATAGTGGCGAATCCAATACACGATGTTTTTAAAAAATAAAATTACTAACCCCTTTTGAAAGTAAAGTGTAACAAAGTTACGTGGTTGGAAAGCGGAAGATTGTAGTTTTTGTTTCGTGTAACCAGACATAGGGTGTTGCATTTAAAATAGTAGCGAATTTTAAAGTTGAATTTGAAAATATTTCAAAAACACCCTGTAGGACAAGTAACAAGTATATAAAATACGTATAGTAAGGAACTTTATTGCGACACACATGAACATTGAATTTAGGACAATGTGTATACAAAAAGAATGCATGGAAAAAGTGTACTATAATAAAACATATTTTTAACACGAGAATTTTAAAATGCTTGGAAAATGTACAAAAGAAATCGCTTTTTTTATGAACTAATGCTGTTGCCCTGCTTTCCCCTTATCTAATAAATTATGTCCATCTCACCTTGACGGCAGAGCCCTTTACCCTATTTTTATGCCGAAGAAATAGTTCTTTAGCATATAATTACGTGATAATCTCGTGGATACGACGTAATTTTGACTAAAATTACGAGAGGAATATAAATGAGTAGTGCTATGTTTTTTGGAGACGTCATATATCATTAGAGACCACCCTGCAACAAATTATTTCTGGTCCATCTATATACAATACGCCTGACCTAAAATATTCATATACCGATTGCTTCGAAATTGATGTTGTTTACAGTTTAGTAACGTTAAATGTTACATCTGGTCAAATTTAATGTGATTTCGTTGCTTTTCCGAGAGAGTAGTGCATAAATATGTTATAGTTATTTGTTTACTTTTTCGTCGGCAAATTAAACAGAGATGGAAAAGCACAGAATAAATAAATTTACTTGTTTACTACTTGTTTACTATGATATAGCTAATGCAACAACCCAAATTAAGCAATAATTTTCCACGAAAAAACACTGAAATCAAAATGCATTAATATTTATAACTAGTCGCTGAATTTGGGACAAGATTCATATGAAAGAGTGTTTACGAGAATTATGTTGACCCGAGATTTCAATCCTGGTTCAACTGTAAGCAGAAATTGTGAAGAAGTAAAATATGTTAATATTGTGCATAAATAAAGACGTTACGTAAAAGTTTGCTGATGGTAACAAATGGTAGTAATTTTTAAGTCTTGATAATATTAAAGGAGACTTGATTACTTAAAAAACTGAACTCGGTCCTATAATAATTGTAACTTTCAACGAAGCTTTGAATTTCACAATATTCAAGTGGTATAATTTGTATATACCTATAAGTGGTATAATTTTTTATACCATATCATCATACACGGTGTCCCACCGCGGTGGTCCTATAATGACATCTCAAAAACTATGATTATTTTTTCTGAAAATGTAGCGACAAAGGAAAGCTTGTAAGTTCTATTTTACTAGAATAACTTGTCAAAATTAGCGTAACACTTTTTAGATTTGGGCCATTTGCCTTCTATTCGAGTAGGGTTGGTTTTCCCCCAAAGTCGCTACGCTGTGACTGATACGGTTCGCCGTCCATACTTTTGGCGCTCAATCGGCTGTTCGTAGTAAGTCCCGCCATCTTCAAGAGCCTTCAAGTAATGCCATGACATTCGACACAAATATACAGGGGTGGCCTCGTACAGGGTCGGAACCAGAGGGGGTGGGTGAGGGGTAGGTGTAGATGTGGCTTCGAGAGTTGCTTGGGTTGTCAAATGATGAAAGTGACACCCCACCGGGGTTGTGGTGGCACCCCCACACCGATTTATTTGACAGCATTAGGATTAATGGATTCGCCCAGCAAACCACGCAAAAATCCAGAGTCAATGCAAATGGGTGGCTTACGGGGTCTGAAAATGGTTTTTATTCGACAGCAACCTTCTTGATCCATTCTGTAGGTCTCTGAAATTTCGGTCAAAATCTTGCGAATTCAAATTTCGACTTGGGGTTGGTTTTTTGGGGTATGGACAGCGAACCGTTTAAGTCACATCGTAGCATTATAACCAATCCTATAGGCTACCGAAAATGAATCTCTAACTCGAATAGATCGAGCTTAGACATGTATAGGATTGGTTTTAATGAATACATTCAAACCATTCCTATACGCTACCGAAAATTAAAAACCGCAAGTCTCTAACTCGAATAGAAGGTATATGGCGCCAATCTAAAAAGTGTTACACTAATTTTGATGAGCAGTTTATTTTGAGGGATCTGGGACTTCAGTTTATAGCGGAAGTAAATGTCAAATTGCTTATTTTAAATGGAACACTCTGTAGGTATATTATTGCATTATTGGACCCTGTGGAGTATTCTAAAGGCATTTCATGTATAATGTCCTATATTTACATCCAGTCGTTTTTGAAATATTTAATTTTCAATCACAAATAATAATTAGTTAATAATAGTTAATAGCATATAATTACTAGGGTCCATGCCATAACACATAGTCGGCACTATACAACTCCGTGATAATTAAATTATAAACCGTATTTTTAAGCGCGTATTTCTTGCTCTTGTATACGTAAGCCACTAACCGATCCTGGTTAACGCACGCTGGACTCTAGTACCCCAGTCCCACGTGGGTAGACAGGATACGCAATGCGGTTTAGCCATATATCGGGCCGAACATTTCGGAGCCGACAACTGCCGACATTTAGTATTCTATGTTAGAGCGCTTGCGGACCGAGTTAAAAATAATTTTATATGTTGTGAGTGCCTAACTAATAAACACGTGTGCATACGTATTTTCCACCATTTTTTAGAGTTCGTTTAGTTTACTTACATGTTATCTGATTGTGTGTGAATTTGTGCAACAATGGCATGAAAATTACGAGGATTCTACAATAGACGGATAACATATTTTACGAAGTTGTTGCAATCGTCGATATATATATTTCGTAGACGCCGAGAGTGTGAAAGACATTTAGATTCGAATATCCATCTACAAAATATTATTGATACTGTTGAAATAGAAAAAAGGAATTTTGGTTTAATTAATATGTTATTATACATATTAATTAAATAAATAAATATAAATATAATGTTTAGCGCATGTAGCTTACGTGAAACGTGGTCGGCAATATTCACTTTAACTAGAAGAAATGCAGAAAGTCTACTGGTTGTGGCAAAGTACGCTCAAGTACTGAAGACAGTCGGTGTTTCTGAATGACACAAGCGATATGTATGTACATTATTAACACATTTTTACTCCTGTCTTTTTGGTCTCTCACAAATCTTTCCGTCAATGACATGACGGATTACGAGTCCGATCCTGCGTTTTGGCACACTTTTCCGGACCCTAATAAGTACATAACGAGAATGAAAATAATTCATAACATACGAGTGTTATATTTTACGTAAATCACACGTGTAAAAGAAACTAGAAAATAGAAGAAACATTGATGCTAGCACCCCAGTAATGAAATGTTTCAAAAATTGTTTTTGCGATTCGTTGGCGAAGGTTTGCAATTACATTGTTTTCGATATCGTGAAGTACAAAACATGACTCCGTCGGCTAATCATAACATAGTATAAAACAAAGTCGCTTCCCGCTATCTGTCCCTATCTTCTTTCTACTACTTATGTATGCTTAGATCTTTAAAACTACGCAACGGATTTTGATGCGGTTTTTTTTTAATAGATAGAGTGATTCAAGAGGAAGGTTTATATGTATAATACATGCATAATATAGTAGAGAAACACTGATAATTTTAGAGGTTTCTAATGTTATGTCGTAAACCGGGCGAAGCCGGGGCGGGTCGCTAGTAAACAAATAAATGCCATTTAAGAAATATGCAAATCAAACGCTATTATCTGAGATACAACAGGTATTTCCGATTATTGTCTGGCTGGCAACCGTAAACGATAGCCTAACAGTTTCCAGAACAATGGCAATCCGAGAAGCGGTACGCGCTTCCTATTCAGCTCAAGAATGTGTAGGTACCTCAGTTAGATAGGTACAGAACAATGTTATCTTCCCTCGGAATATATCGACGACACGTCGATGCTGGACAAACTGAAGGCATAAAGATAGCTGAAATGGGTTACATTTTTAATACGTTGGTATTCTAGATAGTGGATTCTATTATAGCGTGGTAGGTACTCCTGATGGTAACTATTCATGAGACAGTAAAAAGGAAGGAGGCGATTTTAAGATACTGTTTAGACCGTACGACACATACAAACGACGGAATTAAGACTAAAACAAAAGAATTAATAGCACACTTATCAAGTTCATACATATTTCCTTTAATTATTAATTGTGTGTTTATAACGATTTCTTAGTTAGAATGCCTGAACTAGGGACCACATTATTACATACCAGAGAAGTATTTATGTTCACTATTTCCAGGGTCACGAAAAGTAACACTAAAAAGAATTTACCCATAAAGAGTAAAAGCAAAATTTGAGTCTAAAACGCGAAGAACCTTGATTCACAATACACTAAGGTGAATTAAGTAATTATAGCCTTATTTCAATTCAATTTTTAATTCAACTTTTAATTCCCGATTATAAAACAGTCCACACAGCATCTGTATTCTTGTTACGGATCACATGTCTCTGATGACATCACGGAAAGAGCATCGACATCATCTGGTACTAGAAAATTAGCTAGTGATGTTACAATTGGACAAACAAAATTTGGGCCCCCTAGTACATACCTACACAGATATACTCATTACTTAGTAAATATAGGAGTCTCACTTGCCAAAAACAGGTATTAGAAACAGGTATGCCCTTGAAACAGGAACAAATCATACCTGTTATCTTCAAATTTTGGATGCATGGATGAAGCGAAATAATACCCATCGGCAGGCGTCGCATCCCGATGACCTTGACCGCATCCCACTTAAGACGCAAAACAGTCGTATAAAGGCCGTATTATACGACCTTGCGACCGTGGGCTACACGCTAGGCATTTATAACTGAACTTTTGTTTAGACAATATTAATGCTACTCTGTTTTACAAAACTAAAAATTTGAATCCTAGTCTGACCGTATCTGAAGAACATTTGAAAATTGTTGCAAATCAGAAAAACATGGCTAGGCATATATGAGTAAATATGCATATGTTCTGCAGCTCCCTACATCAAATATTAACATAATTCTTACAATTAGACAAGTTATAGCTTCAGTTTCCATACTTGGTTTGCAACATGTATGATTAAAGTTTTGATAAAACCATAGCTACTAACAACAATCTTCATTATTACACGGTCATGTCGCATTGCTTGCAAGACAAAAGATAATAACACTTAGGTATCTGTTTTTGTGACGACTGGTACATAATTGTTTCAATATATTTTTATCTAAAAACAAAATTTTCCATTAATATTATCAACAGTAATTCATATTTCAAACTGACAAGATTATTAAATCATATGTACCTTTTTCAGGTAAACTACATCAAACAACCGTATAATGAAAACGTATGTCATTCACCTTTAGTACACCTACAAAACAAGTCAATAGTCACTTCATAATCATCAATCTATTCTACTTAATAGTATATACCTAAATAATACCAACATTCATTAATTTCCCATTAAATATATTTTTCCTCGTACTTCCACTTTGGCATATAAATTATTTATTCTTATAGGGGAACAGTTTGAAGCAATGCTATATATGTATATATTTTATATATCATGTCAGAGGTTACGGTCAATAACATCGAAAAGTAAATGGACTCTCAAACAAAGTAATGACAGATTTGATTAGTAACAGAGACGTCTTATACTCACAAGCTTAAAACGGTTAATGTAAGATTGTTTAAATTGGTATTATAGTTTTGTTTTTGTAAACTAAGGAAATATTTCTATTTTACAACTTCAAAACCTGATTTCCTCACCAATTAGCATCAACAGAAACGTAGATAAAACTCCATTTCATCCATATTTTTCATCAAAAATATTGCCTTCTGGTAACCACTTCACTTTGGAATCCAATCTTACCACTATTGGTTTGATTTTTGATCTGAGCAATTATGATTTCATTGGCGAATGAAATATTCCTTCGTACTACGCTTAGATCTTAGATACTACGCGATAGTAGTTTTGCGAGACATATTCGAAATAATGTTGACAAAATCAAAAATACATTACTTCTAAAGTATTTTTCCAAATGACCTTGTTACGACAATGTAAACAGAAACAAAGAGTGTCTTCTTTCAATTATACATTATTCCTAAAAGTGTACCTAATTTTTCGAAATTCTCTGAATGTGCCTCGACAACAGTCGGTCTAAACGCTATCCGGTTTCTTCAAGATGACATGCCCCCTCTTCTCCTTCTTGTTTCATCCCAAAAGCTGGCAATTTCACGCGTCTAAATGCACCCGAGTGAGTCACGTCTCGAACCCGAACCCACGCAGAGTCTCCTGCAGGTCCTGCTGTTAGCCCCGCGAAATTTTTAAACAAAGTGCCGACGGTAAAGTTACAAATGGCGATGGTAAAGCCCAGATTACACTAAACGAAAAACTAGATATGAGATATTGCCTCCTTGCTGTCACTAATTGTGCATAAGCTTGGTTAGAAGGAAACAAGAAATTGAGAGGCCAAGATGTGAAACTATAATTATTGAAGTTACTGATACCTACTCAATACTCAGTGTATTTTTGTAATACAAAATATGTAACAAAAAGTCCACAGGTAGTCCATAACTCATGTACATAGAAGTCCATAACTCCACGAGTTATGGACAATTTTTCTAAAACTGGTCTCAGTACTCAATCTTCATCGATCTTTTGTAAGACAACACGGCATACGAAATGGGAACTGTTTTGGAACTGGAGATAGTCCTGTTACCCACCTTGTGCTGAAAAGTTTAAATTAGCGAGATATTTGTATTAGGTCTTGTCTCTTGTCAAAAATTGTACTGTATTGCAGATAATAATATGGCAATTGAGAGGACACTGATTTGCCCAGCCAAAAAATATTTCGCAGAGAAATTTGCGACTCATTCGGCAGTCACTTGTTTCACCTACGTAAACTAGGCTTAAAGACAGTGACGAGATTATTGCCGGTGACAACCTGTAGGCCGATATTAATGGGTTATTTAGTTTGCTAGTTCTCGCCGTTTGAAATGAATGGCCGCTGCAAATAGAAAATAAATAACAAAAGAAAAGAAAAAAGACGAAATCGAAGATATCGCCACGGAGCGCGATTAAGTGCCACCAATAAATTATTGCGGAGGAATGGCGCCCATTTAAGTGCATATTTCTTCGCTAATCTACATTCACGGGAATAATGGACGTTAATAGGGTCATTTGTATCGCAATGCTACCGTAATTTGATATTAATAGACGCATTTTCGGAGAGATTGACTGGAAACTCCATTTTCTCCAATACAAGAGAACAACAATAAATATGCAAGTACACTCACCCTTTAATTCACCAAATCCGTGCATCATCACCTCGTTTAAGTAGCGAAATTTAGTCTCGCTTAAGTCGCGATCATAACGTCAACTTTTTCGTGTTTTAGCTTCAAAAAGAAATATTTAGAGGTATACCACAGCACTTGTTATGACGAAAAATGAGCCAACTGAACAAAAAAATAAACGTAAGTATACCCAGTCGTGCGTGACAAAGTTCAATTTTCCACTTGAATGAATATTTTAAGGTTAAATATTTTTAAAAGACGCCTAACCCATTTTAAAGGTTACAGTAAGCAACGAAAGTTATCATACACCCACTTTTTGAAGTTTGCTTAAATTCTGATAATTTTTGTATTACAGCATTGATTTGTATTTGCTTCTGACAGGATTATAGCTTGTAATATTCTGCGTCTAATAAGCCGAAGTTGAAGGCGGTATATCGATTGTGTGAAAAGATATCGCTAAAAAAAGTAAAATTTCAATGTTTTCAAAGAAACGTAAATAACTTCGAAAATAGTAAATCCCTTTCGAAGTTGTTGGACTCGTATTAAAGGGAAATCTTCAGTGTATCTATTTGACTAATTCAGTCATTTTGAAAAAAAATTTCCTAGACATGAATAAAATCTAAAGTTGAACCAAAAATATCACGAAAATTTTTAGGGGCGTGGGGGGGGGGGCGGGGGGGGAAAAAATGGGGGGGGGGGGGGGGGGGGGGGGGGGGGGGGGGGGGGGGGGGGGGGGGGGGGGGGGGGGGGGGGGGGGGGTTTTTTGGTTTTTGGGTGTGTGGGGGGGGGGGGGGGGGGGGGGGGGGGGGGGGGGTGTTTTTTTGGGGGGGGGGGGGGGGGGGGGGGGGGGGGGGGGGGGGTGTTTTTTTTTGGGGGGGGGGCCGGGGGGGGGGGGGGGTTTTTGTGTGTGGGGGGTGTTGGGGGTGTGCGGGGGGGGGGGGGTTTTTTGTTTGGGGGGGTTTGTTTTGGGGCGGGGGGGGCGGGCCGCCCGCGGGGGGGGTGGGGGGGGGGGGGGGGCGCCCGGCCGGGGGGGGGGGGGGGGGGGGGGGGGGGGGGGGCGCGCGCAGGGGGGGGGGGGGGGGGGGGGGGGGGGGGGGGGGGGGGGGGGGGGTGGGGGGGTGTGGGGTGACTTGGGGGGGGGGGGGGGGGGTGTTTTTTTGGGGGGGGGGGGGGGGGGGGGGGGGGGGGGGGGTGGGGGGGGGGGGGGGGGGGGGGGGGGGGGGGGGGGGGGGGGGGGGGGGGGGGGGGGGGGGGGGGGGGGGGGGGGGGGGGGGGGGGGGGGGGGGGGGGGGGGGGGGGGGGGGGGGGGGGGGGGGGGGGGGGGGGGGGGGGGGGGGGGGGGGGGGGGGGGGGGGGGGGGGGGGGGGGGCGGGCGCGGGCGGCGCCCCCCCCCCCCGGGGGCGGGGGGGGGGGGGGGGGCGGGGGGGCGGGGGGAATACAAGGGGGGGGTGGAAACCCTTTTTTTTTTCCGGGGGGTTGGGGGGGGGGGGGGGGGGGGGGGGGCCCGGGGGGGGGGGGGGGGGGGGGGGGGGGGGGGGGGGGGGGAAGGAAACCGGGGGGGGTGCCAACAGAATTTTGGGGGGGGTTGTTTTTTGAAGAGGGGGGGTGGGGGGGGTATAAAATTTTTTTTTTTCCGGATTTTGGGGGGGGGGGGGGTTTTGGCAGGGGGGGTTTTTTGGCGATTTTTAAAAATTCGCTAAATTTTTAAAAATTTTCGGGGGCTTTCTTTGAAGGATTTTAATAACTTATTATTCTTGACAATTTTTTGTAAAAGTGCATCATTTTGCAAAAAAAATTCTTGAATTTTTACGCAAAAATTTTGCAGTCCAAGCGCCATTTTGAACGCATAAAGGAAAAAATCGGTCTTTAAACCACGTATACTTAGAGCTCAAACATTTATTCCACTAGTTAGTGAGGTTCCAGGTCCATTACATACCAGAAACCCCTTGAAAATTTGATTAAAAAAAAATGTGCAAAAAAATCGTGTTTTTTTTTTAAACTGCTTTTTTTCATAATTAATATTTTTTTGGAGGAATTTCATGGACACCATCGGAAAGGGCACGTCTTAAACTTCAAAAAATATGTCCCTATCAAATTTTTCTGTCGCAAATAATATTAGTTATGTTATGAGGCGCTGAAAAGCGATGTACCGGGAGTGGCGTTTTCGGCTGAAAGGGGTTAAGTGGCTTAAACTTCTCTTCTTGGAGACGTCTGCGGCTTGCAAAAGAACTTTTGCAAATCTTGCCGCATAACAAATACTCAAATTGCTTGTTAAAATAAATTACATTCTAGAGAAGTACACAAAATTATTAAAAAATTTTTTTGGAACTGCCATTTTTTAAAAAATTAATATTTTTGAATAATTTTGTACTTCTCTACAGAATATAATTTATTTTAATAAGCAATTTGAGTATTTGTTGTACGGCTAAGATTTGCAAAAGTTCTTTTGCAGGCCGCAGACGTCCCCAAGAAAAGAAGTGCAAGCCACTTAAGATTTTGAAAAAATAATTTTTTATGTATTTCAATACATGTTATTAAATTATAAATCATACCTATTAAATTTTATGCTGTAACATATTTTCTTATTTTTTAATTTCATTGACGGCGAATCTTGCTTTTACCATCTTTTAGGGGTTGTTATACCCCTAAAAAGCATATTCCGGAAGAAAAAACACACAACTGTAAACAGAGGTTCAATATTTTTTAGTATTCTACGAGTGTGCAAAGTTTCATTTAAATGTTTGTTACTTGTCAGAGGACTAAGTTTGGTCGTTCGAATCGGATCAAGTTAAAAAAGAGGATAAACAACCAACCGTATAAACAAGTAATACAGTAACCTATATTATTCTAATGAGGCAAATAAGATTAGTCAGAATAGTCATTTTTAACTTACATACTTTTATTCAACAAGAATTCACAATTTTACCGCTATTCAGTAGCAACACGATCAAGGGCATATAAACGGTAAGCCTACTCTGGACTTATACTGGACCGAAATACTGGATACTGGACCGAAAGTATACGAATCAGAAAACCCGACAGACAGTTCACGGTATTTACTGAATTACATTTTTACGTACTCAAAGAATGAAATACTTCGTTTCAGGTGACGTACACATTCGGTTTTGCTTTTACAGTCCATCACTATGCATTTACCCACATGTTTTCGCACTACAGAAAAGAAATCTGATAAATAACAGGAGATGCTCACCAGGCAAAATCTATGAATGACTACGAACTGCTGTCGAACGAGTACGAGCCTACGAACCAAGACCTCGCGTCCACTTGGCTTTAAATGTTTGTAAGGCTTATCAAGAAAAAACTCTCGGGGGCCGCAAAGAGGAAACTCAAGCGGCTGAGAATGCAGGCTGAAGGACCTGGGCAACCAGGGCCCAGCTCGCAGAATCAAGGGAGGGCCAGAGGACCTGGGCAACCAGGGCCGAGCACCTCCGTACCCAGAAATCAACGGGGGGAAACTCCAACAGCCGGTGGCGTTAAACGCAGCCGACCAGAGGGGGACACCCCCAGTCCAATAACACGGCCGCTCAAAAAAGGGCAGGTGGAATGGCACAACCATCCACCACCTATGCAGCGGCCGTGTCGGATATCCGAATGGCAATAATGCCACAAGGCTATCCAGACCAAGCCCTAAGCGAGGAGCAGGCGGACCTAATCAGGGCCGTCTTCCGCCAAGCTTTGTGGGCAATTAAACGAGGAGAACCGGGACCCCGGTTCTCCGGAGTCTATCTGAAAGGGGGCTTCCTGCTGGCTTCATGTGCTGACCAGTTCACCAAGGACTGGGTGGCGCGTGTGCTAGCGGAGAAAGAACCCCTGGCCAGGGGCGAAACTTATCATCACCGATGAAAAGGACGTCCCTAAACCAGCTAGAACACTAGTGTGGATTCCGGGGCCAGCCAAGGAACCGGAGGAAATACTAAGTAGCCTCGACATACAAAATCCAGGGCTCCACACGGAAACCTGGACAGTAGTTGATAGGAAGCTGGACCCTAAGGGACAGCAACTTATCATAGTGATGAGCCAGAAATACTGGAAGGTGCTGGAAGGGCTCCAATGTAGACCCTACTTCGACCTAACCAGGGTCCACTTTAAGGCCCTGGGAAGGAAGACAGTGGGGGCTACAGAGGACCCGATGGAAGTCGACACAGGAGGGCCCCCGCCGCCAGACAGGGAACCATCTACGTCGACGTCAGGGGAAACACCCCAGAACTAAGGTAGGTGCATTCACGGTCCTACAGATCAATCTACATCACTGCAAGGCGGCATCGGCCGCCCTGCAGAACTATGTAAAGAAAAACAACATAGATATTGTACTGATACAGGAACCTTGGGTTTTTAGGGGGAACATCAGAGGACTACGAATGTCAGGAGACTGGGAAGTCATAAGCCCAGGAGGGGGACCATCCCAGGACATGCATCCTGACAAAGAAGAGAAACAACCTACTGCCATTATGGGAACGCTGTACGAGGGACCTGATGGTAGTAAGAGCCAACATAAACATGGAAGGGAGTGACAAGAGCCTAATTATTGGATCCGCATACCTCCCATATGACCAACCAGGACAACCACCCACCCCAGAGGTCAGAGAACTGGTGCACTTCTGCAAGAGGAGCAATACACAATTAGTGCTTTGTTGCGATTCCAACGCACACCACATCGTATGGGGGAGCACCGGAACCAACAATAGAGGTGAGTCACTTTTAGGAATTTATTATTACTAACAACCTAGAAGTAGCAAATTGCGGCAACGAACCCACCTTTGTCACGGACGCAAGGAGGGAAGTTATCGACATAACAATTGGCACACCCCGTGTGTGCAACGAAATAAGAGAGTGGCACGTCTCGCAAGAGGAGTCACTCTCGGACCACAGATATATAACATTTAACATTGCACTTCCACGGGGAGAGGTACAGACGTACAGAAATCCAAGAACCTGCAACTGGGATCTCTTTAGAGAGATACTAGGGCAGGGGCTGGAACAATGTCCGACGAGACCAAAGACACCTATGGAAGTGGAACTGATGAATGAATTCATCAAGAAAACTATCATTCACGCATACGAGGAAAGCTGCCCCCTTAAGCAAAGGAGGGCTCGGCAGGAGACCCTTTGGTGGAATGCAGAGCTCTCCTCCTTGAGGAGGGAGACTCGTAGACTGTTTAACCAGGCTAAAAGGACTGGACGATGGGAAGAATATAAAATATACCGTCGAGAATATGTATATGCCATCAGAAAGGCAAAAAGAAAAATCCTGGAGGAAACACTGCGAGGAAATCGAGAAAACCTCGGAAGGCGCAAGACTCCAGAAGATGTTGCAGAAGGACAACCGGGGTAAACTGGGATCACTGCAAAAACCACAGGGTGGGTGTACTGCATCAGAGGAGGACACCCTGGATTTACTCCTGGAAACACACTTCCCAGGCAGCACACCCACAGAAACCAACAACTCAGACCCTGAAATACCGAATACTCGGGGAACAAGGGAGAGCTGGAGACTAGCTCAAAAACTAGTTGATCAAACTAAGGTTATATGGGCTGTGAAATCATTTGCACCATATAAATCACCGGGCCCAGACGGGATAATGCCAATAATGCTACAACAGGGGTTGGAAGCTCTAGCTTCCCCTCTGTGCGCACTGTTTAGGGCTAGCCTGGCCCTAAGCTATGTGCCACAAGACTGGCGAATGGCTGAGGTGGTATTCATACCTAAACCTGGGCGTGAATCCTATGCCCAGGCAAAATCCTTTCGCCCCATCAGCCTAACAGCGTTCTTATTAAAGACGCTAGAAAAATTAGTGGACAGGCATATCAGGGACGTGGCACTAAGGGAAAACCCCCTGCACCGACACCAGTATGCCTTCCAAGCAGGCAAATCCTGTGAACTGAGCATCCACGAACTCACAAGCAGGATTGAACGGGCCCTAGGAAATAAAGAAATTGCACTAGGAACCTTTCTGGATATAGAGGGAGCATTTGATAACACCTCTTTCAACTCGATTAAAAGAGCTGTCGAAAATCGTGGAGTTGGAAAGCCCATTGCGGACTGGATCAGCTCCATGATTAGAGACAGGAAAATAACAAGCTCCATTGGCAATGTAACCAGAGCGATAGTGGCTGCCAGGGGCTGTCCGCAGGGGGTGTATTGTCGCCTCTACTGTGGAGCTTAGTGGTGGACAGTCTTCTCTGGGAACTAGAACAAGGAGGCATACATGCGCAAGGGTACGCAGATGATATCACTGTTCTAGTCAGTGGGAGGTTTGCAGGGGTTGTATCCGATCTCATGCAGCGTGCCCTGAGAACAGTAGAAAGATGGTGCAAGAAAGAGGGGCTAAACGTCAACCCCTCAAAGACAGCAGTAGTTGCCTTCACAAAAAGAAGAAACCTTCAAGATTTGAAGGGACTTCACCTGTGGGGAAGCAAACTCCAACTGAGCAACGAAGTTAAGTACTTAGGACTAACATTAGACATTAAACTAAACTTTGGGGCTCACTTGGAAAAAAACCGCCAACAAGGCTACCCGGGCCCTATGGGCCTGCAAACGCATGGTTGGCAAGACATGGGGATTAAAACCAGCAATGGCACTCTGGATATACTCCAAAGTGATAATCCCCATGGTAACATATGGCTCTCTCATCTGGTGGCATAAAGCTAGAAAAAAGGGAGCCATAGTAAAACTAGGCAAGCTGCAAAGACTTGCCTGCTTAGGAATAACAGGGGCCATGCAAACAACGCCCACTGCAGCCATGGAAGCAATACTATGTCTTCCGCCTCTACACATAGTGTTGGAGACGGAGGCTCTGATGGCAGCTTACAGGCTAGAAATTTCCGGACATGGAGTAACCACCACAAAACGGGGACTCCATACAGAGATATTTGAAGAATTAAAGCAAAACCGTATATTAAACATGCGGTCGGACAGAATTGGTCGCGACATAATCTTCCACAAACCTTATCGGGTGATCGTACCGAAGGAGGGAGAGGAAGACAGTCACATACCAATCCAGCAGAATGGAACCACCTGGTATACAGATGGGTCCAAAACCGAACAAAGTACTGGAGCGGGGGCAACAAACAGAGACTCAGATTGCGAAATCAGCATAAATCTGGGGAGCTATGCAACCGTTTTCCAGGCAGAAATAACTGCAATATCCGCTTGTGCGCAGGAGATGACTAGGAGGTCTTACACAAATAAGAGGATCCAGATCATCTCCGACAGCCAAGCAGCACTCAAAGCCCTGGGAGCTGTAGAAATACATTCCCAGGTAGTTAAAGACTGTATGGATTCGCTAACGAAACTAGCGGAACACAACAGCATCACTCTCAAGTGGATGAGAGGGCACCAAGGCCATGTAGGGAACGAAAGAGCGGACTTTCTAGCAAAGAAAGGGGCGGAAGTTCCACTGATAGGGCCGGAGCCCACCTGCGGTCTGGCTTACCGGACAGCCAGGAGGGTCATGAAGGACCTATTAAGAGAAAAACACATATCGCACTGGGCGAATGTCCCAGGGTTGAGACACTCGCGGATGTTCATCGGTGAACCATCCTGGAACAAGTCAAAAGACTTTATAAAACTGGGCAGAAACCAGCTGAGATGGATAGTAGGACTGTTTACGGGACACTGTCCACTCATGCGACATCTTACGACAATCGGGGTGAAAAAATGATCCCGACTGTAGAAGGTGCGGAGAGGAGGAAGAAACCTCCCTCCACATATTATGCGAATGCCCGGCGCTGGCAGCTGCCAGGTATTCGAACTTTGGGGCCATAACAATAGAACCAAAAGAAGTGACAGACGCTCCATTAGAAACTGTCCTTAAATTTCTTAAGGAAACAGGACTAATGGAATGACTAGACTATGGGGGCACAATAAGCATCGCTTAAGTGCACAGGGCACGTACCTACCCCATACGCAATCAATCAATCAAGGCTTATCTAGTTGGTCTGTGGTATGTTGTATGGTACATTTTTAGCAGTAAAATAGATCCTGGTGTGGGTACTGGAACCTTCGATGTAGAAACAAAAAACTGGACGTTTTCCACGAAACACAATTTCGACTACTTTCCACTACTATACCGTTTCGTGGAAAACGTCCAGTTGTTTGTTTCAGTAAAATAGAGACAATAGACAGTCAGACAGACATTGTTTATCGTGATATACCTCGTTTTTTTTTGCACTACAAGGTGTGGCTATTAAATAACCGAAGTGCTGTCATAACACTTTTTATTCATTACCAATTAGAGTAGAAACTTTTTCGCCTTCAATGTACTTCCCTTGACGATCTCTACATCGCTTCACACGACTTTTCCATTGTTGAAAGCAGTACTGGAAGTCCGCTTCTGTTAGCTGGTTCAGAACATCCGTCGCTTTTGCTTTAACAGCTTCCACACTTTCGAATCTTGTCCCCTTCAGTGTCACCGTATCTAACAAGCCTGGATCAGTGTCAATGAATTTAGAATGTCAGCGCAAATGTTCATTTTTTATTCCTTTTGCTCGGAAGTGAGCAGTTTTGGCATCATTTTTGCGCAGACCTTGTGCATGTTGAACGATTCATACAAAATCTGGCGAACACATTCTTTGTCGATTCCTGTTATTTCAACAAGCCCTCGGATGCTTAGACGACGATCTTCGCGGATTATTTTATCAATTTTTTCAATGTTTCCGTCCGTTTTTGACGCTGAGGGTCGCCCAGGGCACGGATCGTATTCGGTCGTTTCACGTCCCTCTTTAAACCATCTAAACCATTCAAAAACTTGTGTGCGGGATAAACATTCATTCCCGTACACTTGTTTTAGTATTGCATAAGCTTCTGTAAAATATTTCTCCAGTTTAACAAGAAACTTGAGATTAACCCGTTGATCCAACACTTAACATTTTTTCGACGCGTCACTGGTGCGTAGAGTAATAAAAACGACTGCTACAGTTAAACTGAGCGATCCACTGGCTTGTCCAGCGAGCTTAGGAAGGGGAAAGTATCACCAGACACAGTTCTGTTCAAACTTGTCGCGACACGCTCGCAGCGCGCTGGTGGCAGCATCAGTTCGGTTATTTAATAGCCACACCTCGTATATTGCTTGTTTTAACCTTACAACCAACGGGAAGAGAAATACTAAGAACACCAAAAAAGTTCATATAAACCTTTATTAACAGAAGTTATTAAATTAAAGCTAAACAACTATGTTAGAATACTCCTAACAATAGTCGCACTAACACTAAGCCACAATCACCCCCAAACGATCTTAAAGAACCTCTACATTCTCTCATTGCCACGCACAGCAGAAGCTCAACCAACAGAAAATTGTTCTTTCTTTCTTTCTTCTCCGTTTAAACATTGATTTACGATTGAAGTTGAATCGATCGCTCGTATGGGTAATCGAAAGTAACAGACAGGTGTATTTTTGGTGGGTGGGCCGTTGCTGCACAACGTACATACTGTAACGTGAATGATAGGAACCCACACGATCGAGGTACCCCGTCGAGATTCGCGCGCGGCTCGATCGAGTGGGCGCACGGTACCCTTCACAATTTAGGTACCACCTCGTTTGGACGATAATGAAAAGTATTGCTTTCAAATCAGTTCATGGTCTGTCGTATCACAAACACCGGCTGATAATCATGTCAGCCTAAGATATCCAAAGTCAGCTCAAATTTGATAGATGTTTACCGTAAGAGAATGGTGAGTAAAATGTTATACGTAATACTGCAAAACTATTGCAGTACTAGAGTACTGTAAAACAGATATACGCAAGCATTCGCAATATTTTGTCTATTACTATTGCCTATTGTTTTTATTTTTAGATAGCTAAACCAATTTTAATGAATTTGTATTACGGATTTAAGGGTGAACTATTTAAAAGAGTTACATTGCCAAAGTTATTGTTACTGGTTTTAACGTCTTTGGCCTTTGGCCTTTGGCCTTTAACAAAGTTTGGACAATAATGGTATTTCTGTCCTCGAAATAGGGTTGCCACCTGACCGGTTTTCACCCGGCCTAGTCAGTTGTTCATCGATAAAAGACTCAAATACTTTATGAAATATATGAAGTGTATAAATTAAGTAATGAGACTGATTTTTTTATTTTTTTTTATTCGAATAGCATTACAATTCAGTACTGTCTCCTTAAAAATAAATTCCTTGGCGAATGAGGAGGCTGAGGAGCCACAGAAATGTTTTTACTGGCAAAAAACTCTTTCACTGAAATGGCTGTGTGACAAGGCGCATTATCCTGATGCAACATCCAGTTGTTCTTGATGTTTGGTCTCACACGCATGACCCTTTTTCGAAGTTTTTCAATAACCTCTCTGTAAAAGTGTTGATTTACTGTTTGGCGTAAAGTCATAAACTCTTTGTGGACAATTCCCTGGCTATCAAAAAAAGCAAATTAGCATGCGTTTGACCTTCGACTTGCTCGTACTTGCTTTTCTGGGTCTTGGAGAGCTTGAGGTGTGCCATTCCGTGCTTTGGCGCTTAGTTTCCGGGTCGTACTCAAACAAGTCTCATCACCAGTAATGCCACGTTCCATAAAATGGGGATAATTTTCAATCGATTCAAAAAAGTCAAGACACCTTTCTTTCCTGATGTCCTTTTGTTCCTGGGAAAGGTTTTTTGGAACCAATTTTGCGCAGATTTTCTCATCCCTAATTCGTTAGTCAAAATTCAAGTTATTCTTCCCCGATCATTCTTATCGTCAACCGACGATCTGAACGTACAGGATCCCGTATTCTATCGACTTTTCATCGGCTCTTGAAGATGAAGGCCTTCCGCTGCGTGGTTTATCTTCAACCGACTCTCTTCCTTCTGAGAATGCCTTAAACCACCGAAAAATCTGGGCTTTTGAAAAAACACTGTCTCCGTAGGCGTTTTGATATTTTGCAAAGGTTTGCTCAAAATTAATGTCATTTTTAAAACGCACTATAAAAAAAACGGTTTACGAAAACAGTCACAAAGAACCAACAAATGACTCTAACAAGTTCAAACTTGTACTGAAGGTCATTACATGTTAACCTACCGCCCCATTCCAAGTCCCATCTCCGAAGTGTTGCTAAATCGGGCGCTACGTTGCCAGTCTCATTACTTAATTTACACACCTCGTATTTTCGAAAATGTTTATTCTAGATTACAGTCAATCTTAGAAGATAGCTTATAACGTTTTTTATTAATGCATTTGTCAAGAAATATGTGATCATAATTTTTAACTATTAAGGCCAGTTTTCCTTTATCGGAATGGTGACAACCCTACCTCGAAGGGGGCATCAAATTTTTTGCTGAAACGTAGAAAATAAGTCAACAATCAATGAACAATCAAAAAACAAAATTCGTACTGTAAAACTATAGTTGGAATGGCAAGGTTACACGATACATGGCAACTACATTTTGGATACTTTATGGCCTCCTTCGTATATCAATTTAGGTATACGTATGCATGTATATATCTTATATGCTTTTACATACGCTAATAATTCCGTTTATTTTTATACGTACCTAATTTCACTTGTAATGTGGCAAGAAAAAAGCCCATTAAAAATCCAGTCAATGGATCCATTCAATTCCACTCCTTACAGACGAAAGATAATACAACGATGCGTCAGAACACAAAAATTTCTTTGCGGCCTTAGAAATCTTGACAAGAGCAGAAGATGAATTACATCCTATAAAATTTATTACACACGGAGTCCACCAACGAAATAAAGTAATAAAATTGACGTATGGCCGTCTGTCTATTGAATATTACTGCGTATCTCAGAGGCGGACCTACAATTTTGGGTGCCTGAGGTTTGTAAGTTGTTTTGTAATTTACGAGAGTGGTTGTAGCAATTCAAAAAGTAAAAAACTACATGCATTAACAACAAATTTCAAAAGCAACTAATATGCCTACATGACAAAGTAACATAAAAAAATAAAAGTTTAAAGTAATAATTTGAATGATAAGTCAATTAATAGCATCAAATAAGCTGAGAACACTATCGTGTTGAAAGATACACAAGACTCACAAGATATCTTTTGATTCGGTACAACAAAACCTCTTTTGACCTCTCCGTGAACATTCGTTTGAATACTCTTGTTTTCCAAAACATCCTTAACTAATTATCAATTGCACTTTTGTGGAGCAACCTCCATCGTTAAAATGTTTAGGAACCAGTGTAACCAATTGGCGTGACTCCCATGACTCCCACTGAGACTCATTGAGGATGTTTGATTAGGAATCGAACAGGTTATTAATCAGTCGGTGAAACTGAAAAAAGATGGAAATTTGATCAAGAATCGAGCAAATTAGAACAACGGTTAGTAAGGTAAGTCATTACAAGATAGGGCCTAGGCTATAAACTATAAACTAGAAGTCATGGGTTCGAACCTAGGTAGTCAAGGGTTACGTTATATTTGTTTCATTCTAATGTACTCGTACGGTTAGAGAAAGTAATTCTTCAATCTAAACAGAGAATAAGATACGTTTCCCTAAAATATATCGATACCGCCGCTAACGCAAAAAATAACGAATGAGGAACTTCTTAGAGTTATGTAGAAGTAGAAGCTTGTAGTTAAATAGAGAAACTTTAACTACAAGTAGAAGCTTGTAGTTAAAAAAAGAAATAGAGAAATAGAGAAAATAGTCAGATATATTGGACACCAAAGGCTAGGAGAAAAATATCCGCTTTAACGTTTCTATTGTAAACAATCAATCTATCAGCAGATTCAGAGTTCCTGGCTAAGACATACATTTTGTATGTATGATTTGCCTGAACATCGATGGACATTTATCGTATATATAAAATCAAATTAGCCATTTGGATTCCCCGTCTCGACGATCTGATGAGAAGAGCATGTCGGTAATAATATTAAAAAGTTTTGTGTTGATTGTTTTACTATTTTTTGTTTGGGCAACAATCTTGAGTTTGGAAAATAGTGCAAGCTGAACATAATAATAAAGACGAGGACTTTTTTTAAACCCAATTTTATAACCCCATTTTTGTAAGAAGCGGTGAAACATATTTCTACTTAGGGTGTTATTTTGTTATATAATCCATATAATTAATAGTTTTACTAGTTGGCTTTTTTCTAGACTGTTTTCAACACTTGTATTAAATCACTTTTTTTTTAAATTGACATATCTCACGTTTGTGGTTATAGATACATGAGCGAGTTAAAGGCCAAAACGATCTTAAGGACGCATTGTCCGTGGGTGATGATACCAAACATATTTGAAGGACTGTAGCGAGTCATTTAGGATGACTAATTTCATTACTTGTTTGTTAGACTGTACTTGTAATTTAAGAAGGTGCTACATGTTGAGCCCTATAGAAACCGTGTAAGATCCGCCCCTGGCGTGGCCTGTTTATTCTCTCGACGCGGCGCTGCCTTTTTCTCTATTATAATTTGATGCGCTCGTTTTATACGATTTGAAAAGTTATGTTATGTAACATCGTATATTATTACCTCGAAGGCCCGTAATGATTACCTGCGTGCATATAATTAACGTAACATTTATAATAACGACAGAGGTAGAGCGTACCCTATAAAAAAACAAGACGTATTATAGGAGACGAATGCATTAAAACTTAACCTCGAATTTATCGGGCACTATCGCAGCATCTACTGCCGCGTATCTGTTCGAAAGTAGTAATTTGGGTCACCGCTTCTTACAATGTTTCAGGATGGACCAAAGTCCATCAAGTATCAGCCAGATAATATTTGTTTTACGAGTAAAACAAATGTGGCGAGTGAGTGGTGAAAGAATTTCTTCTGTTTTATTTTTTATCGTGTTGCTGACGAGGTTAAATCCGAGAAACCGGGTATTTAATTGAAGTATATAAACGCTGCCAAAATAAACGCTGCTAAACGAGAAAAAATGTATTTTTGATAAAAATAAAAACAGAAATAATCATCACACTCGGATATGTGAATATTAGATTCGCCCATAGAAGATGACACGTCTTATCTTAATATATGTATGTATGATGTGCATACCTGTATGAATATAGTCCGCTTTACAATTACCAAAACTGTTCCTAATTGTACAAATACGAATCTAGAATTATTACGCGAGCAGGTGGTACACATTCCAATTGTATCATTATTATATTTAAAAATTTACCTTTACTAATAATAATATTTAAAATCTTCATTTCCATTTATTAACCCTAATTTATTAGAAACCCTTTAAAACAATTTTCTTATTAAATTACATGAATATGATTTATTACATGAAGTTTTTAAAATGTACTAATTCTTGTAATAATGTACATTATTACATGAATTATGATTATTAAATTACATGAAATTTTGATTATACAGTGCTAGTCAAAAGTCGTCCCCCCTCATGTCTTTTGAACGGTTACACTTAAACTAATGAAATTTAGAGAGTGAAAATAAACGAATGTAAGACTTTCCAATAGTTGTAATAGGTGACGTAATCGTCATAGGGACACTGTTTTGATGGATTAAATAAATAAACACTAAGTGGGTGTTCTCACCAAAAGCAATCGGCGACGCAACGCGACGGCAACGCAACAGCAACGCGACGTAGCGCTAATATTTCGATACACGTGTTTCCACTGACCGCAACTCAACTCAACTGCAACCCAATCAATCAGAAACCGGTTGCTAGAAGTGCTGTTACCCCGTCGCGATCGTCAGTTGTAGTCGAGTTGTTTGAAAAATACATGCTTATAATGGACGATACTTCTAAAAATTTGAAATTTGTGGAACTTGTGGAAACATATCAGTGTTTATACGATATAAAGAATGATTCTTACACCCGAATGGACATCAAGGAAAAAGCATGGATGGAAATTTCTAAAGCAATGAATGAATCTGGTAAGTTGTTAAAGTATTTATTTTATATATTATATGGTTATACAGTGTGTCCACGGCTGGATTTGACAGGATTTTTTTAATTTTATAAAAGAAACATTTTGGTTATCAAATAAAATGACTACAATGCTGAAATGATTACCATGCAAAAAAATTATTATTTGATATACACTATACCTACAGGGTGCTCAGAAATGGAAAAAATGGAAAATTTCATCACGTTTTTTTTTCATGAAAAAAAATAGATTTAGAGCAGGCATAGTGCGAAGAAATTAGTACAATAAATTTTCTATATTTAAGTATTAATATATCGGTTACACAATGTGATTCCACTGATATGGTATAGCCCCAGCAGGCGTCAGAAAATAATCACAAAGTCGCTCCCTAATATTCTGTGCTTCTGAATGATTACGTATAATTTGTGGTTGTGGCATAGGTTCAATTGGAATGTGTACTTGATCCTGGCGATCTGCAATAGTTTCTGTTGGTTGGGTAAATATTCCCTGCTTGATTCGTATGAAATTATGTAAAACACACGCTGCTTTAATTACAGAATTTATAGTTTCTTCTTTACAGCAAATTGGGCCTTCAAATAAACGGAATTTAGACACCAACATCCCAAATGCACATTCGACACTTCTCCGTCCTCTTGATAAGCGGTAATTAAAAACTCTTTTCTGTTATCTAAAGTACGTTTCGAATAAGGTCTCATTATATAGTTTTTGAGAGGAAAGGCTTCATCTGCTACGAAGTAAAAAGGAAAATCGTCGTTTCCTAAAGGTAGTGGTCTAGGTTGTGGTAATTCCAACAATCCCAGTTGTAAAGCGTGTCCAAGATTTGATGTACGAAAAACTGCTCCGTCACTATTTCTGCCTATTTCTCCTACATCTATTGTGGTAAATAATCCATCCGCATCAGCACATGCCATAAGAACAATTGAAAAATATCCCTTGTAGTTATAAAACGTTGATCCCGTTTTTGGAAGACGTTTTATTCGAAAATGCTTACCGTCTAAGGAACCCAAACAATTTGGTATATTCCAGAGAGTGTAGTAACGATCAGCAATTGATGTCCATTTTTCCGGAGTAGGTGTACTCATGTATTTAGGTTGTAAAACAGTCCAAATAGCTTCAGTATCATGTTTGCAATTATATTGCTGATTGTTGTGAGACCTCGCATAAAGTTATATGTCAAAGCTCTATAACTGTCGCCTGTTGCTAAATACCTGAAATAAAAATATACATATAACAATGCTAAAACAAGATATTTTAACTGAATTTGTTTAGCGCAAACTTTATTAAGAACGCTGGAAAAATATCCTGGACTGTTTACTTACGACACCTCAGGAAAATACCACCAATTGGGTCAGACTGGAGGCATCAAGAAAAGAAGATTCATTTGGAAGATTCTCGAAAATCTACTTGCTTTCGTTAAACCGAGTAATCGCAGGCGACCAAGTAATTTTACTGTAGAATCTGATGACATCTATTTGAGAGCACTGGTGCCAGCTGAATAAGAAACTGCAAAGTTGACATAGTTGGAGACCAATCGTCATTCAATCAAATGAGCTACCTCAGACACCAACAATCCCTGAGTAAATCACACAAGAGATAATCGTGCAACCGCACTTAAAAGATAAACAAAGATATAGCTGTCAGAAAAATCAATATTGGCTCAATACTTTGATGCAAAAACTTCGAATTTCAGTCAATACCAATGAAAGCCCAGATCAGAAGTTTTTGCTCCAGATCTTCTTCCCATCGGATATGAAATTCATGAATCGTCTTCTCAAAATTATGACATGTAAACGTGACAATTTTTAGAAATCATTGACAAAATACTACAGGATAATTCTTAATTTTCATGATTAACTGTTAATATGTACGGAGCAATGTTTTACTATAATTTTCTTCTCCACCTGTTACTTTCAGTAGTTCTTGCAGCAAATCTAGACTATCAAGTTGCCTTTCACACCTACCACTCAGATACCCTTAACAATTATCAATCGACATCCGAACACAATCATCACGTTTTACAACGAGTGCGCCTGATCCTTCCTTGGACATTCGAGTTCTTTTTCCATGTCAATCTGATACTTACAGTTGATGGAATTACGAAGCACTTAGTTTTCGTGATGTTTACTTTAATTTTTTGCAAGAAAATATTTTCATTTCAATGTATATGCGTTATCAAAATAACTAGATACATATAAATTACCACTTCCCTTCTCAAAGTAATTAGCAGCCTATCTTCAGGTTCACTTACTGCAGTTGCGTATTTAGTAATCTCTTTTGCGTATTTCAGGTTTTCTTATTTCTACCAAGTTCCCTGGACGTGCGCTTTGCTCTTACGGTATAATCCGTCGAAATTTAATGCAGGATCATGATTTAATTCGACCTACTATGTAGAACTATCTTCCAAATTTATCGTAACCAAGGATAACCCAAAGCCTTCGATTTGTTTCACTACTCGCCTTTTTGGACAGCCAAGTATGCTGCAGCAATTTCTTCATCCGACGAGGAAGACAGTTTCTCTCGTGCAACTGATTCCAAAATAAGTTGCTTTCAGGACGTACACAAGAACATCGCAATAGATACCGTAATTGGGTTGACTGTTGTCGTTACAGTCGACACGGTTGCTTCATGGTGAGAAACACACACTAAAATTTCAACTGAGCGTTCAATTAATACAGAATCAAAAGGCCGCCTGCGGGCACTTGTCAAAAAAGTTTACGTTTTTTTAATACTCCAACTTTGTTTGCCTTGAATTTTTAGTTTAATCGTTTAATGATACGTTGAATTATCCAAATAAGCTAAATGGTGCCTGCTCTGGCTAACGAAGTAGCAGGCAGCTATCTTGCAGCTATCTTAATACATGGTGAAAGTTCCATCCATCCACTTTCAGATGACGGCCCAGACCGAAGATTGGAATTCTGTGAAAATATGTCCACTAAAATTGACCAGCCAGACTATGTAAAAACAATTTATTTTAGTCACCAAAGTCCTTTTCACCTCGGTAGAAATGGAGTGACACAAAATCTGAATGAAAAACATACACAGTTTGCAGCAAAAGTAAATGTCTGAACAGGTATTCTGGGAAACCACTTGGACCTGTATTGGGACCTGTATTTTTGAATACTAATTTAACCGGTGAAGTGTATCTGGAGATGTTACAAAATGCAATTAACCCGTTAGTTCTTGAAATTCAGGAAGACATCCAGATGAATTTGGTAACTTGAAATTAATGTTCCAACAAGATGGTACTCCTGCACACTATTATGATGCAGCAAACGTTGTTTGGATGAGGAAAATCGTGGTAGACGGTTTGGACAAGGCCGATAGAGAGACCGAGTTGTCACCGGATCTTACACTTTTAGATTTTTTTTCTCAGAGAATCTTAGATCTAAGATTTACGCTACAGAAACTGACAGTATTGACGTTGAACAAATTTAATATGACTGAAAAGGTCTTTTAAGTACCTTTCAAACGAGGTGTCAGTTACCATAGGGTCCCATTTAAAGTTATTTGCCACAGTCGCCCTGTGACGTCATCTATGACAATTATGTCACCTGCTACCACTAGTAGGAAGCTTATATCCCTTTATTTTTTACTCTTCAAATTTCATTAGTCTAAGTATAACCGTTAAAAAGATACGAGATGGGGAGAGGACTGTTGACTAGCACTGTATACAAGTTTTCATATCTGTTCCAATCTCTGTTTATACTTAAACTCTTCTGAGAATTTTTCAACCCTATACGTATTGATTGTGAGTGAGATTCTTGGAACGGTATGTCACATCCCAAATACAAATATATTTTACATACGCTACAAGAAACATAAATATTCTTCTACGCTGACTATCATTTTCCTAGAACAAGTAAAGTATCATAGAGAAACTGTAGACTAGTTTTTTATTTTCATGATAAAAGTTAGTACCTGGAGTATCTGAAAAAGTATAACTATATTTGGAGGTTTAAACTGTTTTCAAATATAAAAAATACAGATATACATATGTATATCTACAAACATACAGGGTTGGAAAGTCCAAGATTTCAAAGCCGAGCATTAAAAGATAGAAAAGAATAAACTCTTCAAGTAAAGGGAACTGACAGAAAAATATTATATCCGTAGTTGCCAGACTGATATGTCATTTTAAAATTTTTATGAGCGTTATTCTCTGTCTTTCGTGATAGAGTAGCAATAAAATATGTAGGCGGGACGCTCCGCCCATAAATTATAATGCGTACGTGTAAATTTAATTTTGGTCTGCGGAAAATAAGCACTTGAGTATTCCTGTGCGTACACAGTATCCCGAGAAGTTAAATGTTTGGTTTGGTATTTTAGGCGATTCCATCGTTGGATGGATTCCACCATTTTTTATAAACGGTTCCTTAAATGCCAACAAATATTTAACAAATAAAACAACCTTTTTAGGGACATGAACATGAAAGACCACGAAATTTAAATGATTTACGGGCCAGAATTGTACAAGTCCTAAATAATATTTCCCCTGAAGTGTTAGAACTAGTGTTGTAAGAATACGTATTAAAAATTCCGTTCAATCCGATTATCAAACTATTACGTATTAATCCGAACAGTTGCCAACCGCAATACGGAATCGAAATTATTACGAAGGCTGTCAAATGCCGGAAGATAGCGTGGATTCGTATCCGACGAAGTCTCGGACGAGGTAAACATAATACGTAATAATACGATGATACGAACACGAACGAGGTCCGAGGGAATACGGAATACGGAATTATTACGGATTATGATGCGATGCCGTGCCATGTGCCGTGACATTGCGTATAGAAAGTCCTATCCGTATTCCGTAAGCCAAGAAAAGCAAAGCACGTATGAAAATTAATACGTATTAGTAAATTCATCCGAATACTCTTTTAGTACTATTACGTATTATCCGAATTTTAAAATCATCTGAATATTTACAACACTAGTTAGAACGCGTAAGAACTGAGTTTTACGATAGACTAGGTTTTTGCGAAGCATAAAGGGGCGACATTTTTGAACCACTTATTCAATGGAAATTTTTTCTTTCTTTCGTCTTATAACCGGGTTGATTTATATTTTTATTTTTTTATTTTTTATAGAACTTCAATTTTATTTTCTTGCAGACCGGTTAGTTAAGGAATACAAAAATTTAAAAATAAATACAATTATGTTCGCACACTTCTTTTAAGTGTATGGGATAATTTTAAAAGTCAGAATGACGTAAGAATTTCGTTTCATACAGCTAAGTCGATGTACACATCCATAGCTGCGAAAAAAGTACTATGTTCCACTCAAATTCGGCGATAGGCGTGTAGGCAATACCCCTCCGCTTTATATTACGCGCAGGTCTCATATGTTTCTAATACGTGCACAAGCGTGAAACAATGTGGCATGTAACTGTCTTTGTCTGTCCTTACTAGTATCTTTTAACTTATTCTCTTCTACACATGTATCGCCAATATGTAAAGGTGCAATTTCCTAGGTGTATGTGTATGTACCTATGTATACAGTGTGAAACAGCCAAATGGAATAAATTCAGTAGCTCCATTATTATGCATTTTTTTTAAATTTTAGAAAATCCTGAGATACGTCCATTAAAATGACGTCTTGCGACGTAAAAATGTCGTCCTTAAATTTAACCCCCTTCAGGTGACAGCAACAACCTGAATTTTCAAATTGGAGGTAGGGGCTTGTGATACTTCATTATTTGAAAGGTCTTTTCATTCTCTATTCAAAACTGCTATGGTTTTAAATGTTATTGCAGAAATTAACAAGAGAAGAAAAAGTTTCTTCAGCATGGGAAATTCGTTGAGTATGAGGTACCATACCGTAAGCTTAACCACCCACTTCAAATACTAATAATTAAATATTTAAAAAAAAATTATTATTTATTGTTATTATTTTAAATCGTTTAAATGTAAATTTAAAAAAATCCTCTTATTTCCTAGTTACTAAGCTGTAAAAAAAAGATTACTGAATATTTTTAAGAATATTTGTACGGAAACGGGATCTTTTCATATTCATCTGCTGAGCATAGACAATGTGATGTAATCGTTGAAGATGTCTGCCGCAGATAAATTTCATTGTATTTATTACGATGAAAGTTGAGATTTCTAACTGGCTCCTGTACGTGACTTTAAGCGTTCTTTCAAATAGACAATGTCACAGGAATAACAAACTTGGACGGTTTCGGAATGACAAGCGCATTTAAGTGGTGTATTTTTTTTAACCTACCTAAAGTTTTGAACGATTTTAAAATTTTAATAACGATCATATATCCAGAAAACTTAAATCATAACTAACGTATTTCTAAAAACGTACTCATTCAATTACAACACACCTACATAACAAAGACCGACACCTAAAACAGCACATTTTTCGCTTGTTTCTATCGAATCTGATTGAAAATGTGTCTAAATGATAGTTATCTTATTAGGGTATTTTTTTCCACCATTTTTTATTTTTCAGTCCCCATTGAAATTTTGTTGAATATGTCGAAAAAAAATCCCTGAAAGTTACAACCCTTAATATTAATTTTAAGTACTTTCCCAAAGCGTGAAAATATTTTCCATAAATCGATTTTTTTTTCAAATTTCTATAACTCAGTCGCATTTTATACTATTACATTGGTCTTGGTCTCGATTTACTCAGAATAAAACACTCTACAAAAGTGCCCATTGTAACGAAAATGTAACTTGTACTGGTGAGTTGGTACGGGTCGCTGAAGTTGATTTTTACCCAAAATTCTCGTTTTTTTTTCTCGAAAAATTTGTTGGAAATTTAATTTACTACAAAAAAGGTGATATAGACCAAATTGCTGAGATTAATATTTCTTGAGATATTAAACTCGAGTTATAGAAATTTGAAGAAAAAAAAATCTATTTACATGTATTTTAAATGGAAAATCTTTTCACGCTTTGGGAAAGTACTTAAAATTAATATTAAAGGCTGTAACTTTCAGGGATTTCTTTTTTTTTTTCGACATATTCAACAAAATTTCAAGTGGGGACTGAAAAAATAAAAAATAGTTGAAAAAAAAATCACCCTATTACATATTATGAGATTGAGATAAGTTACATATTATCTATCATTTAGAATGTTTCAAGTTGATGCTACTTTTCACTTTCGCTTTTCAGCTCGCTCATTTAACTCCATTACCACATACCTTTATAATCCCATAACTCCATAATCCGGGGCAGTGTAAACACGAAGCAAGACAATATAAAAGACGTAGAAAGTAACAGTAAACTTTGAAAAAATGTGAATTTGTTACGAAAATGTGAGTACCAGATGTTAAAAACTATAAAATCCAGTGTCACTTGGCTCGTGGTACCCCATAATTAATCTTGCCTTGAACCGCAAAATATCATAACCCAACTAGGAACTAGATTTATAGGGATAAATCCAGTTTTTTGGGGTGTATAAGTGAGCATAACTAAGAAACTTTGTGAAAATGTACATGTTATCAAGTCAGACTTCTAAAACCTTACAAGATAGTGCTAGCTGGCTCATGTAACCCCATAATACGACCACCCATGGTCCCCACAACCTATTATTATTCAATGGTAAAATGGATTGTTAGTTGTTATATTTTTGACATCGGGTAACAACCTTATGTTGGAAACATAAAATTCTGGGACCTCAGAAACCCAGCTGTAACCTTTTTTAGAATTTGCGGCGAATATTTTCCTCGTGCGAAAGGGGGAGAATGGCTACCATATGCTACCATATGTTAAGTTTGATACCCAGTATCTTAAAAGCGAAAAATTCCCTAAACTTGAAAATTACTGAAGAATAAAGTTTTATCATAAACTATCATATGACAAACATTTAAAGACAAATTTCGAATTGGCAAAACACCCTCTTCTTTCCTATGGTATATCTTTTACCTTTCTTACGGTAAACCATTTACGTATATAGCAAAGATAGCAGTTATGATAAAAACTTCGTTAATTAGTTCGTTACATGTATCACCAACAGGTATCTCAGTACTGATCCTTGAAATACAACTTTATTAATGTATTTAAAAATATTTTTCTAAATCGTCGAAATGTTATCATTAAAAAATAATGTGATAGAAACATTTTAAAATACATTTCGTGGATAGACCTTTTTATTGCCTATTAAATTTCTGACCACGATTTTATTCGTGTCACTCATTCGACTTTATAACGGGAGGCAGTTTGGAGGCTCTTTTAGAGTGTTAAAAGGGTTTTTTATTGTCGTATAAAACGTATGTTAAAAAAGCCACCCGAACCAGGTGCATTTTATGTTCGTCCTAGTACATGTAAATTGGTGATAAAATCCTTCGGTTATAAAAATAGGTGGTCTGATTGGTACTGTAAATTAAAGTAGGTGTTTGTGCTCTAAATTCTACCGAATCCGTTGATTACGAGTATACCTATGTATTTATAAAAAAAAAATGGACGTTTTCCATGAAACACCGTACTACTATACTTTTCTCTACACGCGTTTCGCCAACTAAGTTGGCATCTTCAGGGGAAGATTAAAACCAAATTCTAACCTACACACTTCCTCCATTACTTAATTTACCGTTACGGTTCACTGAACCGTAACATCTGTCTTTTCGTAACATATGTTCATATGGTAACGAAACAAATTTCGTATTGTCAATTTCTGTACGGAAAGTCGTGGAATTATATGTACAGGGCTCTCTTAAATTTACGCTTCCTTAAAGTATCTATTAAATGCATTGAGTAACCGTTAACCTTGGCTATATCCTTAATTCTTTTTTTTCTCATGTTCAAACCTCTCTTTACTGAGGGGAAAACTTAACAAACAGTGAATTAGAACATTAAAACTTGCTATTTTATGTTAAAAAGGGTGCTGTGAATCGTTGACGACATATCTAATAGTCGCGGAACACCGCGAAGATATTGTCCACGTACCTGAACCAGACTAGGGAAATACTCGAATATATGTTTTGCTTCTATCTCAAATTTAGTCATAAAAAGATTTGCAATGACAGGTGACAAGAAGTTACCCATTGCCGTTCCCTCATGTTGTTAAAAGTATTTACCATTATACTGAAAACAATTTTGATCATAAAAATACTAGTAAGCCGAATGTATTTCTTAATAATCGTCCGAACCATTTAATTCGAGTCCCTGAGGTAGTCCAAAGTTTGTGGGATTGGGACACTTGGAAACAATGAGCATACATCAAACGAGACCAAAATTTGAGCAACCTCAAAGATAAAATCGACAATAACGAAACGTCTGGATTATACGAAATAAGATGTAAAGATTGTGATCAAAAACATATTGGGCAAAAAAATCTATTTTGACTAGATTTAAGGAATATGGCTCATTTAAAATATGGCAGATCGGAAAAATCTTGTGTTTGACATGCTTTTGACAACAACCACAGGATATATAACTTTCGTATATTATTTGCTCTGAAAATGAGTAATTTATACATATTTAAGAAAACCACATCAAAAAGTCACAAAACAAACTGAACTTTTTTATTTCTAAATAGAACACTGTGTATTTTTTACTTTACACTGTGTATTTTTTTTACTACAAAAAATATATAGTTTTAACTGCAGGCAATAAAATTTATACTAAATTTATATTGTTGACATTTCATTCAATAGTTTTGTAACTATTTAAATTTAAAACGTCTTAAAGCGGCTTGTAGGTGGTTAATTAAAAAAAAAAAGAATATTTTCCTATTAATAATTTTCTAAAGGCTTGGTTGTTTCTGGCTTTTTCAAAAATTGGTAATATGCCAGTGTGGGATGAACAGTGTACTGTTCTGGCTAATCCTGGGATCAGCTCACTTTCTTGATGACATTATTACATTTAACAATTTCTATACTTTTGAATATATCTAACTAATCTCTTACATATCTTATTAGTTTTAAGCTATTAACTGCTATCCTATGATTATTATTATGATTTTTTTTCCCAATGTTTACAACTTATTTCACAAATTCCCGATTTATTGTTGCTATTTGTTTAAAGTAAAATTAAAAAAAAGCCCACTGTGCAGCAATGTAAATCAGATATTCCATTACTTGTTTGGCGATATACAGAATATTATATAGAGACATCCAAAAAAAACGTTAAGACATTAACTCTGGCTATGAACGAGAGAGATGGAAATAGCGGTCATGTCTAAGCTTTTCGGTTATGTCAAACTTTTGACAAGTGACTGTCAAACTGTGTTAGTCAATTTGTAAAATAAACAATGGCTGTCATATGATATGACAGTCTTGACAAGTAAATAAGGTTATAAATTCGATCAAGAATTGAAACACGTCTTTTTTATCTCGGCCAACTTTGATGACGTTTTTTTTGGATGTCTCCATACATACATACAGGCTGTCTGATAAGAAACGCCGCGAGCCATAACTCCGTTATTTGTAGCCTGATCTTAAAAAACAAAAATCCAGATGAAATGGCTGTAAAGGAACTGTAAGTGAGACTACTGCAGTATTTTTCAACTTTTTTTTTCTGAAACGCGACAGTCAACTTTTTTTTTTCAAATGGCAATATAGTATTTTTTTTGTAAATTATAATGCAAATTTGTTTTCTGAATCCAACGATGTATAACAAATTGACTTTTGTGAAACATTCATTGCAGAAAAAGTGCCAAAATGTTTGTCATTATCGCAATCGGCGTCCTACCGGCTAACTGATACCAAACGTAGTTTGACTAATCTAATCACGTATGCCGTGGAAAACAAAAAATAATACAACAAAGCAAATAAATGTCATTTCAGCGTCCGCGTCCCAGTATTTTTTTGCATTCTACTTTATGTCATTTCTGCATTATGTTATTTTTTGTGAAATAAGCTTAGCAGAGAAAAAAATAAATGTTTCACAAAAGTCAATTTGTTATATTAGACTGCAGTAGTCTAATATAATAAAACATTATATAAGACTGCAGTAGTCCCCCTTATAGTTCATTTAGTGCCATTGCATCTGTTTTTTTTTTGTTTTTTAACATCAGGCTACAAATAATGTTATGGTTCGCGGCGTTTTATCAGACAGCCGGTATATGCCACACTTAGACATCTAGGTGCGGACATTAAAGTAAAATGTGTGGTTTCCTCAAAAGTGTGCACTTAGAAACTGGCAATTCCATAAAATACACGCGTGGTCGCTCTTACGAGAACGGCCGGTCGTTATTAACGGAGCAGACCTCCGACTTCCTATTGGTAATGTGTCACATTTGATGCTGTCGTTAATTTTTTACGAGGTATCTGCCGCGCATTTTGTGGGTTAATCGAGCTCTTAGCGGCATTAGCATGATTCGAATGAAATCGTAAGCTGGTTTTCGTATCGCGATTATGTATCGCTAATGGAATTTCGCGAATTATGTTACGGACACAGGTGTTGCCTAATAGATTTTATGGTTATCGCGTTGAGGTGAGCTGTACATAAAAATATGTAAGGCGTTTGGTTCTAAGTCTAGTAGAAAATTTAATGACCTTGCAAGGAAAGCTAACGATTTACGGGTACTTTTAGCTTATACTAGCCATCTGGATGCATTATTAGTAATGGTTCCGCAATGAAACAAGAACTGTTAGACCACTCTCAGGTTCGTGGGGGCTTAAGTTCTGGTTTTAAACGATTGGTGTGTTTAAAAAACTACAAAACTATATGTGCTTTAAACATTATCATTATTATCATTAGATACATACAGTACACTAAGAACAGCTTTGCCCGCAAATCTGAACCAACGCAGTTCAAGGTAGAACGACCATACTCGAGAGATATGCACCCTAGAAAATTGCACCTTTACATATTGGCGTGTATTGTATGTGTAGAAGAGAATAAGTTAAAAGACACCAGTAAGGACAGACAAAGACAGTTAGATGCAGCAGTGTTTCACGCTTGTGTACGTATTAGAAATGTATTAGACTTGCGTGTAACAGAAACTGGAAAGTGGAGTGGAGAGACACCGCCCATCACCTACCGAATTTGAGTGAGTGAGTGGGACTCAGTACTTTTTCACAGCTATGAGGTTGTACATCGACTTAGCTGTATGAAACGAAATTCTTACGTAATTCTGACTTTTACAATTATCCCATACACTTAAAAGAAGTGTACGAACATAATTGTATTTATTTTCAAATATTTGTATTCCTTAACTAACCGGTCTGCAAGAAAATAAAATTGCTAAAAAAAGTTCTATAACAAACAAAAAAATAAAAATAAAAATCAACCCGGTTATAAGACGAAAGAAAGAAAAAATGCCTGAATGAATAAGTGGTTCAAAAACGTCGCCTTTTGTGCTTCGCAAAAACCTAGTTTATCGTAAAACTCAGTTCTTACGCGTTCTAACACTTCAGGGGAAATATTATTTAGGACTTGTACAATTCTGACCAGTAAATCAATTAAATTTCGTGGTCTTTCATGTTCATGTCGGTAAAAATGCCGGTTTTATTTGTTAAATATTTGTTGGCATTTAAGGAACCGTTTATAAAAAATGGCCCAACGATGGAATCGCCTAAAATACCAACCCAAACATTTAACTTCTCGGGATACTGCGTACGCACAGGAATATTCAAGTGCTTATTTTCCGTAGACCACTAACGATATAATAATTCAATTCACACGTGCGCATTATAATTTATGGGGGGGCGTCCCGCCTACATATTTTATTGCTACCCTATCACGAAAGACAGAGGATAACGCCCATAAAAGTTTTAAAATGACATATCAGTCTGGCAACTATGGATATAATATTTCTCTGTCAGTTCCCTTTATCTGAAGAGTTTATTCTTTTCTATCTTTTAATGCTCGGCTTTGAAATCTTGGACGTTCCAACCCTGTGTGTATGAATAGGGTCCGGAAAGTGTGCTACAACGCAGGGTCGACACTATACAACTCTATGATAATTAGAGTATAAACCGTATATTTAAGTGCCTTGTAAATTATATACGCGTGTATTTCTTGCTCGTACGCCACTGGTTGTGTCTGGTAACAACCGCCGCAACTCGCTCGGTGCGGGTTCGGGAACGGCTAGATATAATTTATCCATTTATCAGAGCAAGGATTCCGTTGTCGAAATTTAGTATTTTACGTTAGTTCGATGCGAGCGGACGGACGGAAGAACGTCGAGTTTAAAATAATTTTGTGTCGTGAGTGACTAAATAATAAAAGTATGTATATACGTATTTTGCACCGTTGTAATTTTGTGTGGATTTTTGCCATAATTAGCACAGTCGTTACCGTCTGTGTATAGACCGAAAAATTTAATTGAAAATTACGACTATTTTACAATAGACGGATCATATATTTTATGTATTCCTTGCAGTCGTATATATATATATACATATATATACACCTGTATTTCGTAGACGCCGAGAATGTGAAGCACATTTAGATTCGAATATCCATCAACAAAATATTACTGCTACTATTAGAAAAAAGGAATTTTGTTTTGAATTGTGCATAATGTGTTGCGCATGTAGCCTTTCGTGGAACGGGGAGAAAAAAATCTATTGGGGTTTTTTTTTTTGGGCGAATGTGTATCCGAGTTTCCATTGTCTAGTAGCCATACATTACTTAAAATATATTTACAGAAGCCATATCATGGAAAAAAAATAAAAATTAATATATATTTAACATACTCATTTTAGGTGTTTCAAATATTTCGTTCCCGATATTGATAGCTAATAAACGGGTTTTGCAAACAAGGGTTAAAAGTATAGAAATAGTAATAATACATGCATTGTCCTCTGTAGACATAAAAAATAATAATGTACTGATGTTAGTGACAACAAACAACTGTTAGTGGTACAAACAGCTGTGCGAAATTCGTGAAAATAATATGCGTGGTGTGTCGTCCTCTATCCATTTGAACTATTTTGAATTTGCACCTTTAACTTCAGTAGATGTGGAATGGTCGTTTTCTTTTCTTTCTACAACCATACCAGGTATGTAAATATGAAACCGGAATTTTTATATAGAAAATACACGTTTATTGTATGAAAATGATAAAAAATATTTTATTCGACCCATCGCTAGCTATACATATTTCCCACATGTCTGGCAATTTGTGGATGCTACACCAAAAAAACTATTAGGATTCTCAAGATATATCCACTTTTCATCGCGTCACAATTCGATGGAGAAATGAGTTTCTTTTGTACCTGGCGAGCAGCATTTTGCAAGTGGTTTTTCGGTTTTCCTGCCGTCTTTCATTTAGTTCATGTGGAACCAATTTCCCCATCTTCTGGATCTTTTCTATGGCTTTCAAACGTATGGAGACGGGTTCTCGTGTCACATGTAATTGACCCCCGAGTTGTTGTTGCGTCTGAATGTCATCCTCATCCAATAGTGCTCGCAATTCGCTGTGTTCAAACATTCTCGGTGGTCTTCCACGTTCTTCGTTTCTCACGTCAAAATCGACACTTCTGAATTTTTTAAACGATTCTGCAGCATTCGATGCGATTCTACAGCAGTTTTCTTCAAATAGTAACAGAAAATCAATGCTGTCCGCAAATCGTAGTTTCCAGACACAAAATTCGACATGTTAAACGCTATTACAAACTATGGTATTTTATGAAACTTGTGTTGTTTAAGTTGAAAAATCCTTGTCAGATGTCAACAAGAAGATGGTGCCAATGATGCGGTTTGATGGTAACTACATTGACAGCTAGGGCAATCTATGGGCAAATTCCGGTTTCACGTTTACAGACCTGGTATGTACAAGCCAAACCGCTTACGTTTAACGAAAAGAAATGTAGAAAGATACTGGTTATAGCGGTGTTTCTGAATGACACAAGCGACAGGTCATTGAGAACATGATATGTACATTATTAACACATTTATTTTACTACTTACTACTTACTCTCTTTTTGGTCTCTCATTTGGTCTCATTAGGCTTATTGCATTTATAGGTATTATTAGAAAATATGTAGAAGAATATCACAGGTAGGTAACTCATTGTTAGTTAGATTTATAGGTATTGTTTGTATAGGTAATAATTATTGTTTTTAGATATTTAAGCTAACAAATGTAGAAAATTGTGAGTAGTGAATTATTAGATAGCGGATAGATTTTTGGTGAATTTATACATACCTACAGTTCCAAAGAATCTCCTGTTTTGAGTTAACTGTGACAAAATTGCAAGACCACTCGGAAACCGATCGGTAGCATTAACTTTTTTAATCCATTTTATCGTAATGAATGTACTTGTTCTTGGTTTCTGATAACAGAGTCGATGAAGAGAAATTCACAGAGTCACTACTAACGGAACTGATGCAGAACATTAAATAATTAAATAAAAACAACAGGTTTTGTGAATTTACACCTTATATTGCAAATTCCTGTTAAACGAATACTTATGTATATTATTTCCCTTGCATACTTTGTACGCGTGTACTTTCTAATTTCTCATTTTCCGCAGAAATGAAATTGTATCGGGCCTAATTATAAAATTCCCCGCATAACCTTCCTTCTTCGATTAATGAAAATTATACATATAAAAATGCCCCTGTCTCCGTTACCTTTCTCTCGTCACCATCCGTCACGTAGTGTAAGATGGGCTCGCCTTGCAAAAGAAGCCATTTAGAAAAAAATAAACATCGCACGCTATAAAACACAAATACTAGAAAGTATCCAGACACAGCCGAGATGCCATTCGCAGGTAATCCATCAGTCAAACGACGTTATTAGCTTTTAACGGTGGGCACGTACAGGTGAAATTTAAAAGGTTTACCTTTGTAAGGTGTTCATTGCCTTTGTAAATTTGCCATTTACGATACGCCGTGCGCATGGGAAAGTAGGAAGACGTCGGTTTCTTTATCTTAGGCACGCACATTGCGAGAATATTGTTTGACGAATACGCTTTTTTTTGTAGGTGCGTGATTAAGTGTAAAATTTCTCGTGGAAATACACAGGGGGTAGAAACATTAGGGTGCACCTACTCGTGCAACGGTGAATGCAAGTCCAAGGTTCTAACTGTAAAAGTATTTCTGACGTTTAAATAACCATTATAGAATATATATTAATTAGGGTCCGGAAAGTGTGCCACAAGGCAGGGTCGGACTCGTAATCCGTCATGTTATTCTGCTGAAGTTAAAGGTGCAAATTCAAAATAGTTAGACATAGACGTGGACAGAGGCGACACACCACGCACATTGTTTTCACGAATTTCGCACAGTTGTTTGTATCACTAACAGTTGTTTGTTGTCACTAATATCAATACATTATTATTTTGTACATTTTCAGAGGACACTCTACGTATTGCTACTATTTCTATACTGTTAGCCGTTGTTTGCAAAACCCGTTTACTAGCTATCAATATCGGGACCGAAATATCTGACCTTACACCTAAAATTCGTGTCAGAACATTTACGACCTTATTACCGCAAAAATCTGTTGTTTCACACTTCAGCCGCAGAAATTTATTGCGTATGTCTTCTTTAATATTTCCTACGACATGTTATGTCTTCTGTAAATGTGTTTCACGCAATGTACGGCTACTAGGCAATGGAAAAATGGATACATATTTGGCCAAAAAATGTGAATATTGTTGACCACATTTCACGAAAGGACAAACCAACATTACTTTTCTCTAACAGTACCAGTAAAATTTTGTTGGTGGATATTCGAACCTAACTATCTCCGTTCTCGGCATCTGCGAAACATATATCGATGATTGCAAGGAATACATGAAATATGTGATAATGTAAAATCCTCGTAATTTTCGTGCCAGTATTGCAGAAATCCACACAATATGTAAATAAACTACACGAACTCTAAAATAAATACGTACACGGTGCAAAATACGTATGTGCACTTACAATTAGTCACTCATGACACATAAAAATATTTAAAACTCGGCGTTCTACCGCTCGCATTGAGCTAACGTAAAGTACTACGGAATCGTCGCTAGGCTATATGGGTAAATTGTATCTAGTTGTTCCTGATCCCGTACGGGAGGGTCCAAGTGCGCGTTACTAGGCATGGTCAGTGGCGTACGTATGCACGGGTAAGAAATACACGAGTACATAATTTACAAGGCGCTTAACAAAATACGGCTTAAAATTTAATTATCATAGAGTTGGATAGTGCGAACCCTGCGTTGTACTACACTTTCTGGACCCTAATCATGATTCGCCGTTAATCGTCATAAAAAATCACAGATCCGGATTTCGACTTTATCAGATCTTAACAGTATGACATGTCTGGTGGCGAATGACAAACAATAACGCACTTACCGTTAAAGTGTGCTTTCGGGAAGGATATCTAGTAATTGCCGACATTGTCGGAGCTATCAAAAACATCTCTAATCCTAACTTAAACATACTAAGGACACCTACAAGGTAACACCACCATATAATGGAATATAGTATATGTAGCTACGATCATTAGATTATACAGAAAACCCTTCTAAATTGCTAATTATTAGTTAACATAAAAATCTGTATATTAATAAAAGAGGTATTATATATTATGTATATCTTCACAGGTTAAACTTATCAATTATTTCGCCAAAACAGTGGCTTTATCAAATACAGGGTTTGGTACAGGGTCTTAAGTAGTCTGAAAAACTGGAGGAGATATTTTCTCAAATGATTTCACTATAAAAAGGTCATATAAAGTTTTTTTTTTTTTTGAGTGGCTTAGTTTTTGAGATACAGAGAGTAAAGGTTTTTTGTGTTTAATTTTTTTAGGTTTCTTTTGAAAACGTCTGGAGCAGACTAATATTTTACTTTTAAAATGTCACCTACACAACGTGACATAAGACATGTTTTGGCTGTTATTTTTTTTTCAGCCTGTCACCATTCGTTGAAAGCTATGGGTCGCCAAATAATCACAGTCTGCTGTCGCATCGTACTACTATGTCACACAATATGCTCAATAAAACCGAAAGCACACATCAAAATAATTCGTCGTTGATTTGGCAAAGGGTCGTAAGTGCCATTTTATTAATTTTTCAGAAATGATGTTTAAAGAAAAGTGATCATGCATAAAACGCATTATTGCAGTAAGTGTGTATGATATTCTGTTGTTAATTACGTTTTGTTATAACTAGTTGTGTATATCTTTAGGCATTAATGATACATTTCCGAAAATAGGCGTCCATCACATTAAAAAAGGACTTTGTAAGACATACGCCTTTTTGTTAGATTTTATGTTTTTTATTCAAGGCACTTACGCCCAACCTGAATGATACTAATACACTGCATATATTTACTATATTTTAAAATTTTACCTTTTTTAGGGCCCATTTCATAATGGTTTTACTGTGGACGTTAAATTAATGTGACATTAGAATATAGTTTTATTATGTTTGTTAATAATTTTATAAATTATTTATTGTCCACATTAACACCATTATGAAATTGAACCTTAATGAATTAAATCGAGGAAATTAAATGTCTATTTTTAAGTAGAATTTATTTGAAAAGAAGAACTACAAAATTATGTATTAATAGAAATCAAGCAAACAGCAAAATTAACAGAAAAATTACATATTTTTTATTTAACAAAATGAAAAAGTGTGAACTACTTAACTATTTACTAATTATTAATGTTTTAATCATGAGGAAGATCCTTAAAAAAATGTTGAAAAATTGTATTTCTCACAACGGGTGTAGGTCCTGTGCACAGGTAAAGAAGATCTTTATATTTGTCCGCTGATAGTTTAATTGCAGCATTATTCAGTTTCGGTATTGGTTGAGTCATAATTACAAGGGCATTTTTCTTTAAAGACAACGTATCATATTTGTTTACAGAAATCTGCGTAACATCATCTTTGCTAACCATTACTTCCTTAACTTTGGTCCAGTCAATGTCTACCCCTGAATCTAACTTTCTCACTGATCGGAGACGAATAAGGATTTTCGCCCTTTTGCTAGATTTTTATTTGGTTTATATGTCGCTTACGGCTTTAGATAGTTTCATATTACACAGAAACGTTATGCAATGGCGTTACGCCCGTTTGCCAGATCATAGGTAGACACACACATGTAGATTACATTGGCGATTTAAAGTGGAATTTGACAATTTTGTCGCTTACGCCCCTTTGCTAGATCAGCGACGAATTATATCATTAAATATCAGTACGCCAATATTGTAATTATGAGGGACTTTTTAATTAGGAAAAAAACCAGTTCCAATTGAGCACCATGTCCTCTCAGTCGCAGGCTGGTCATCGTCGTTTGCATGGCACGTTCGCGTTTTCCTATGAATACTAATGGCAATATTATGGAATCGAATTATCTTTTTCGCTGACTTGTCGATAAAGATTATTGGTCGAACAAGTTAACATGGAAGACAATACTGCGACAAAGCGTCATACTTATTGTCTGCTTCAGAAGAAAAGTTAAATTCCTGGGCTAAGTATATATCTAAAAAGGAGCAAGTCTTCGTCTGAAAAGATCTCGTAGTTATTACAAATCCAGTTATTCACTCATTTTTCTTTCTAAAATTGTTATTGGTGAAATTGAAATAAATCCCATAGAAATAAAATAATCTGGAGCGGCCAAATCAAAGTACTTACGGGTCATCTAGTAAGAGTAATAAAGTACTCACGGGTCATTACGAGATTTGTACATAAAAAATGGAATATTATTCGTTTACCATTTCTGAAACTTGTCATTTTGTCTGAACAATGTGATTTTTAAAATCGGTCTCTATATAATAATCTATTACAACTATTCTCAACAGATATTACATAGTCAGTCATTCAAATCCTAGTTGTTAGAGGAAAAAAAAATATCTAAGTTTGCCCATTGGATGCAAAACAATATTTTGAGTTATTTTTCAAATCTACTGTCCTTCAAACTTGCCTCCTGATTAAACTAAAGTTATACTTGCTCTATCTATAGGCAAATAAGTTTATTACCCCATTTTATTACCATACCTTATTAATCCCAAAATCTAGTCAGTTTAACTGCTACTAAGAACTAAGAACGACACAAACATTATATAACCTGGAAAATCCAGAGAGGTAAAATTCTACGAGACAAACAGACGTCAAAACACCGCGAACATTATTCTAATTTCGCTCGCATATTTTTAACTTTATATAATATACCTACCTACGTTGTTTTAAAAGACAGAAATAACATACGAGTATTTTCAACACCTGAATTGGAATAATATTTAACAAATTGTTCTTGAATATTTATAAGGACAGTGTTTTCTACATAGACACGAAGTAAATAACTATATTTTTTATAAAATGTTAGGAAAAGTTGTTAAGAAATAAAAATAATTTGTATCGCAAGATGTTGTTTGATATTTCGGAATTGTCTCAGGTCAAACTAAATGTCGTATTTAAAAATGAAGAAGAAATAAATGTCAAGGAGGGTAACGAAAAAACTAATTTGCTTTTACTGCAATATCATCAATATTTTAATATTAGATTTAATAAAAAAATAATGGAATTTTATGGTATCCAACATATTACTGTTTTTTTTTATATTTGTAACTTCTTACCAATTTATGCTTTTTTAAGTATTGTTTAACCTAGAACCTTTACAACCCAAGAGAAAGTCCTTACCTGATTTAAAATATAGCTCTGTATAACTCGATATGGAAAATATAAATGTAGAATAAAAACAACAAAATATAATAAACTATAAAATTGTTTTATATTAAATTCCTGCACTTTCAGTAAATATCTTTTTATATAAAACACTGACTTTATTACATATAATAAATTCTTATGATAATAATTTCATAAAATTATTATATGAAATTATTATTATTATTAAATACAAAAGCATGTTTTATAAAAACGTTGTAAGGTACTAAACACTACACAATATAAAAAAAATCAGTTATACACTACTGTCAGACAGTCTACAAAGTCCTACGTGTTGCATGCAAAGAATATCAATTTTCTCTACAGGCTGCTTATGCTCTTACAGGCTGCATTTATTTCAAATTTTAATGGATCACCCTATAGTTTACTGCTTATTGCGTATATTTTTTACTCCACCTCAAAATTTGTTAAGTGTTCCCCATACCTAAAATTAGTGTTTTTGAAGATAATTAGCGTTTCGTAAACAACAGCTGCTATTTCAGTTTTTTTTTTTTTTGTATTTTAATTAGTGCGCTACGGAATTAATTAGCACTTTTAATCATAAACAATGGAAAAATGCATTTAGGTATTAATAAATTTTAATAAAAACAAACCCTAATATCAAGAACACACAAAGAAGGATACATAGTAAAATAAAATAAAACAATTAAAATTTGATATTATGTACTACTTCTAGTTCATCTTCAAGATGATGGCATATTTGTTAATGCACAACTTCAAACGTGCACTCAAAATGCTCTACCCGTATTTTAAAGAGTAAAAATACTTGTAAACACTTCAGGAATTCTAATTTTCATATTCTCCTTGGTAGTAGGGGGTATTCTATATAATTGGTATTGTACGAAGTCCCATAAGAATAAATCCAGCTTGGTGAGATCAGAGGATCTAGTTGGCCAATGTTGCTTCAAAAAAGTGGCGTCCGATAATATGGAGATCGTGGGAGAAATGCCATCCCCCCGAATTTAATAGCCAGCGGGTCTGGTTGTGTGTTTTGATAAACAACAGGTTCTCCGTAACATGTTAATACAAATTATGCCTATTAACGTGTCTATTTTTTATGGAAAATGGCTTCGTCGCTAAAAAAACATATCTAAGAAAGCCTGTTTTGTAAAATTCCGTAAAATTTCCTTAAAATTTCGTGATCAAGATTGTTTAATTTTTTAGAGAACTGAAGACGATAAAAATGAAACATGTTTTTTTTTAAATATGTTGCACAGATTCAGTTCAGTTCAGTTACAGTTAACAAAACTGCTAATTCGTCATCTTTCATGCCGATTAATCTTCCTTGGAATATAACACCTTTAGACTATACTTCAAATTTTTATAAAAATATGTTTATATGACAGATATATAGAGACATCCAAAAAAAAAAAGGTCATCAACTCTGGCTATGAACGAGAGAGATAGAAATAGCGGTCATGTCTAAGCTTTTCGGTTATGTCAAACTTTTGACAAGTGACTGTCACAATTTGTAAAATAAACAATGGCTGTCATATAATGTGACAGTCTTGACAAGTAAATAAGGTTATAAATTCGATTAAGAATAGAAATACGTCTTTTTTTTCCGGCAAACTTTGATGACGTTTTTTTTGGATGTCTATAATTACGATAGTTAGATATTATGTCATAACATAACCTATTTCCATGGTACGCTAGTCACAAATAAACAAATAATTTCATTGTGAAAATAGTCATCTGCTTATAAATATCTTAAAAAATAAATCTTGTCAAAAATAAATCAATCCTTATGAGATGTTTTCTTAGAAAACACCACCATTTCAGTAATAGCTTGACAATACAGCATCCAAAACAAAAAAAAACGCGATACACTCAGAAAGAGATTCTTACGCACTACCGCCTGATATGACAATATACAGCGTGCGTTCTGTTTAAAATATCAAGGTGATGTAATGATCACCTCACACGGAACATTCTGTATATCTGAAAATATTGTTGTACTGTGTGGCTTTTTAGAACCTTACAAATTTTGTATAACACATTTTTTTCCATACATATTCATTTAAAAGTAAATATTTCGTTACTACATAGTTATTCAGTTTAAATAGGTTTTGAAAGAAGAAATCGGATATTATTTTTTTCTTGATCCGAGCCTAAATTTTTGTTGTGGTTACTGATACTAAATATGAGTTATTTTTACCTGATATAAAAGCAATTAATACCTATTTAAACGATTTAACTAAAGCCAATAAACTTTCCTCTACCCTCATGAAAAAAAAATATATATATATAAGGGGCTGTATACCTAAATAATGCATCCAGGATTATCTAGGATAGGCGCCAACCCCGGTGACTTTAAGACGAGACATAACATAATCATAAGCAGTGGGCAAAAAAATAAGAAATCGCAGACACTATGTAATAAAAACCTAAAATTTTCGAAAATAGAAGTAGCGTCGCGCCGGCGCCATCGATTAAGGCAGTAAATAAGGTCCGACTGATATTATCGCCCCGTAGGAGAAGGAATAATAAACGTTCTACTTTGAAGAAATTCACAATAAAATACATTTCTTACGGCATAAATACTCGTACACATACGAGGGATTTACGCCTGATAAATAATGTCCTTTTAATACTCGACGATAATTCAAAAGGAATTCGAGACGCGTCAGGTACGTACCGGTGACCTCAACGCTCTGAAATGTACAGGGAGGCACGAAATACACGAATCATTATCGTATACATTCCGTGGTCACAGACACAGCTTGAATAATAAATTGTTGATTTAAGTATGATATAAAGCTATTGAAAAAAGGAACAGCAAAGTTGGCAGAATAAATAAATCAGGAAAATTAATTTTTTCACTGGGTTAGAAGAAATAATATGAACAAACTTTTGTCATAAAATTTACATTTCGGAGTGAAATTTCAAAAAACTAACAAAATATAACATTAACATGGATATTTATTAGTAATATGCTAAATTGTTTTCGAAGTGACTATACATGTGGCGTCAATACAAAACCAGCGAATTTTTTTTGGCTATAAGCACAGTGCCAAAGAAAAATGAGCGACTATATTTCAGGGCAAATAGCACTATAGTACTATTGTTCTGGGTTCTATAACGAGCGAGACCAGATCCATTGACTCAGCAAATGAATTATTTAACATTGGTGCTTACCTTGCCGATTAAACTTAATTTGTTATTAACAAATTTATTTGACATTATAAAAACAAACAAAAAACTATCAATAAACTATCAAGAAAGATTAGTCAACTGATAGTTAACTTTCGGATTAGCATATTTTGAAGTTTGTCCGAGATATTTCTTGTCACCTGTATTTTAATTTTGCAATAGAAATATGTATTAAGCCTCTCACTTCATTTAAAGTTTCATTTCATAACCTCAAAAATCGTTGCCATTTAGTATATTGAAACCTGGCATAGAATAAAGAAAGATATTGTGCCTCTTTTTGTGTCATAATATATCATTTAGGAGTCAACAACTTAATAACTCCATAACCCCGGAGAGCAGAGAACGACAGAAAATTCATTTTCTGTCTGTATAACCACGAAGCTCTATGAATCGAATTCATATAAATTGACTGCAGACTTTATAACCCCACAGTCCTGGGGATTGGATTCAAGACACCTTCACACCTAGTTTCAGGGATTTGTAGATTCGAGACAGAAACCATGTATCGTATGAGTAAATAATCTTATGGAGAGGTGATTGATTGAATCCTATGATCATATGGAGAGGATTTCTAATATTTTTAAACTAATATTTGAGAAATGGAGTAGATGTTTATTTGATTTGAGAACCTTTGTTCACAGATCCTCAGGTTATGGGGCTATTGGGTTTGAAGTTGTTTGCTAAAATACCTTTGAGATATGTCGTTTTTAGTTCTATATGGGAAATTTGGTTATTGGTTTCAAGACTATGGGGTTATTGAGAATTCTGACCCTTAGACTATCGAGGTCGTCTGCTCACGAAACACCCCCTGCCCCATAATATTCGTGGTTTCATACACGTGGATCCTTGGGTTACTGAGTTATTGGGTTTGAGAGTATGTGGTCATAGGTTTGTGGGATTCACTCTGAGTTTTTGTTGACCCGTGAATGGTATTTTATCATGATAATCATAACATGGTATAAAACAAAGTCGCTTCCCGCTGTCTGTCTGTCCCTATGTATGCTTAGATCTTTAAAACTACGCAACGGATTTTGATGCGGTTTTTTTAATAGATAGAGTGATTCAAGAGGAAGGTTTATATGTATAACACATGCATAATGCAGTAGAGAAACACTGATAATTTTAGAGGTTTCTAATGTGATGTCGTAAATAAACACATTTTTTTGCGCTTACATTGCAAACGCTGGCTGAACCCTACGAGATAGATCAAAATAATGTACTACAGTATTGTACACCTTAAAAAAGGTCTACAAAAAAGTCCGCGTGCACCCGTGCGAAGCCGGGGCGGGTCTCTAGTGACAAATAAACCATAATATATCTTTTTTATCCTATACCTTGATTATCAATTCAACCTTATAAGTGACAAAATTGATAGTTTTGCTCCACGGACGTGAATTTATGACATGATGGGTTTGAATCGACTACGGAATGGGATTCAGCGGCCAAAAAACATATGAGTATGAAGTAGTATTTTCACATTTTTTAGGGTGCCGGTACAATCAATAGCGTTGTACATAAAGTTCCTTGAAATTTATCCAGAACAACCCTGTACGTATGTATATACCCTGTAGGTTTTGCAAAGGTCGAAGCACCCTGGTAATGACCCAGTGGAACGCGATAATTTTAAACCGCATAATGGCGTATCGGTCCAAAACAGTTATTAAAGTCAAAGTGCCCCGGTAACGTTGACTTTGTGTTACGGCCCTTTTCGCGACGGCCGCGCGGCCATTGTTTTTATGTATGGCCGCTGCGCGCAACCGGCAATCACGCCCGTATTAACTTGCGTTTTAAATACTGACATTTTCCGCGAGCAGACAATGAGCGTCCGTCGCATTTTTGTTTTTCGAAATGCGATAGCGCTTAATTGTAGAGCAACGAGGCGCTCGGCCCGCCTAATCTTAAGGACGCCACACCTCGCCTCATAAACTGCGGAAATTACGACTGTTTTTAAGGTACAAAAATCTCTGAAAATATTTTGTTTCGGGCAACACGGAAAACATACAATTTGCTAGCACTAATAAAAGGTAGAAGCTGATCATCAAATGTTTCTGTCACGTCACGTTTTTGAGGCACGTCAATAAAATGTTCGACTTAGCTTCAACTTACACGTATGTATTTTTAAGAGAGTCTTAGTTGACATTATCTGTCCATCTATCTAGGGAATATCCATAGGTTAACGAATTGTCAGGAGATTTGACAACATCGCACTGGGAGGTGTAGGGGATAACCCTCCAAATACGAAATCTCAACCCTCAATTTCTTCAAATAATAGGATACTTGGATATTTGGACCACATTCTCCAATGGTCGTGAAAACACATCACATATTGCATCACCCCTCATGAGACGCCTATGGTACCGAGATTATGCGACGGAAGTCGTCGCATAATCTAGTCGTCTATCATAGGCGTGGTACTCTTTTACCAATGAGAAGTCATTGGTAAAAGATTGTCCAAAAAAAGGTGGCATTTAAAAAATATTGTAATTGAAATGAATTTATGATATTTCAATCACTTTTGTTGGCCTATTCGGCGATTTGGTAATAATTACACAGGCACACAAAATAAAAAAAGTTGCCTGTCCGAGAGGTGCCACATGTATATTCCCATGTATTTTTGGCCGCTGAACACGATTCCGCCGTCAGATTTGCTCCATATCGTCCCAGATTTTTCCTAACCTCAAAAAGATCATAAAAAACCCGGAAAATCGACAAATGAGCGTATAAACGATGTAAAAATCTGTTGGTCGGTGAAAATCATGCCCAGAATTATGTATTCCCATGTATTTTTGACCGCTGAATACGATGCCGCACAGTTGACGAAAACGGCAACATTTTTCTCAAAATAAGATAACCCCACCGAAAACTCCAATAATTTTGATTTTTTTTTATTTTACAGGTTTTGGACAGTTAGTTTACAGATTAAAGGAAAATTGATCCAACACACGTTTGAGATTTAAAGAGGGGGGGGGAGACACCCCATAGGACCCCATTTTTTTACCCCCCCCACCCCTTTCCTAATTTTTAATCCCCATAACCCCATAACCTGAACTTTCACTCCCCATAACCCCATAACCCCAAAACCTCAACTCTAATAACTCTCTAATATCTCCAATAGAGATATTGGGACATAAGAGCTTTAGTTTTAGGGTTGTCGGGTTCGAAAAATTGAGTTTTGCGTACATGAGGGTCTAAAAGTTGTGGTTATGGGGTTATGGGGGTTCGAAAGTTTGAGTTATGGGGTCACGTGGATTAAAAGATTAGATTATATAGATATTGGGCATAAGAGCTTCAGTTTTAGAGTTATCGGGCTCGAAAAATTGATTTTTGCGTAGATGGGGGTCTAAAAGTTGAGATTCTGGGGTTATGGGGGTTTAATATTTCAAGTTATGGGGTGACGGGGTTTTGACAGCTTAAGTCGTAAGGTCAGGGGGGTTTAAAAGTTGGAGGTATGCGGTTATTGGAGCTTAAAAGCTTCAATTGTAGAGTTACTGGGATATGGAGTCCCTTATGGGTTCTCCCCCCCCTTAAATCGGCGCAATTTTTGAGGATTATCATCAAACAACAGATATTACATAGTTTAAATAGTCTGTTTTCTCGATTTTGTGCGATTTTGATGCTTTTTTTGAGGTTGGGCAAGATTTGTGTCCAAATGGAGCAAATCTAGCTGTGGGATCGTGTTCAGCGGCCAAAAATACATGGGAATGCATAATTCTGGGCATGATTTTCACCGACCAACAGATTTTTAGATCGTTTATGCTGATTTGTCGATTTTCCGGGTTTTTAATGCTTTTTTGAGGTTAGGAGAAATCTGGGACGATATGGAGCAAATCTGACGGCGGGATCGTGTTCAGCAGCCAAAATACATGGGAATATACATGTGGCACCTCTCGGACAGACAACTTTTTTTATTTTTGTGTGCCTGTGTTATTAACCAAATAGCCTTTGACAACTAAGTGTTTAATTGGACTACTCAATACATATCAGGTATACCTACTCTGTGGCATTGGATAGACTGTGTGGCATTGGATGGTCTGACGTTTCATTTTCGTGTCTCTTATCTTATTATCGTGACTATAGCATTGATTTATTTTATTTTTGTGATCTGTCTAATAAGTAAAGAAACACCTTCAGTCCAACAAACAATGACATTTCATTATTTATTTGTTGGACGCATTAGTCATCATCATCATTTGAGGTAAAAAAAGAGAGTTGCAGTTTGATGTTGTTTAGCAGTTAGGGGTAGTCAGAATTATCAAAAAATCGATTATTTTGTTTTGCATTTTCTTAAAGTTTGATGTCTCGATAATATTACGTAAAAATTTCATGTAAATCCAATGAATAGTTTTCGGAATATTCTGCATTTACTGAATCGAGGTCAGAGAACCCTGACCCTCGATGGCACGTAGCTGACGGATTGGATTATTGGATCCTTTGAAATCTATTGCTATGTATCCCTTAAAACGTTATATTCACAAATTTTATTACTTGGTCCAGGAATAGATGACTCGGTGTAAATAATTAAATAATTAAGTTTTTCTATACATAAATCGAGTGTGAAACTTTATGAGTCAGTTTTTCTCGAAACTATGTTTTCAAAGTCGGTGACCAATGTAATTCAAAAACCACTAGACGGATTTGAATGAAATTTATACAGCTTATTGAAAGCATAAAAACTAGTGCCTAGTTGAAGGAGTTTTTTTATTAAAACATATATTTTATAAACAATAATCTAGTGCAATAATCTAGTGCTTTTTCCTTGAAAATCCGCGAGTAAATTATCAGAGACCGCCATTTTGTTTATTTTCAAAAACAAAAAAAACTTCAATCAGGCACTGGATGAACTATTAATTTAATGTTTTTTTTTTGTTTGATTGATGTTAGATAAATCGACAATGGCAATAACTTGGTCAACATTTTTTTTTATTTTTATCAAAGAAAATTACATCACCATATAATTTTTTATTTACATTTTAGTATCCCTATATAAAATCGATCCTACGCCACCACCGAATATCTTAACTAGTGTGGATGGACAAGGAGTCCATGCCTGAGACATGTGATCCCCAATAGCTTCAGCAGTTTATAATAACATTTTACATTCGTCTATTTAATTTAATCGTCTAATTATTTTAATCCAGTTAACTGGCTTGCCCCCTACTGCAACGCTCCTGAAAATCTGCAAAACTGCACACCTGTAATAATAAAGAAGACCTCATATCCTTTAATTTTCGTAGTAAAGTTATTTAAACATATCCACAATATTCAACACATGCAGATGGTTAAAGTACATCTTCCCTTTTATTTATACAGTTAGGCTTTACGTTGTTTGTCCACGTCAAATATACACCACCGACTAAACTGAGGTGCATATGCTTCGTACAATCCTGGTTAAATAAATAAATAAATAAAAGCAAATTTCAACTAACTCAAATAATTATTTTAGTGCGAATATTTTAAAAGTATACCTACATATTTCCCTAAAATAAAATAAATATACAGGCCCATGAAGTTTCAGACAGGATGTTTCTCGAAAATAATAAGTCAGACAAAAATAACAATTGACGTACACATTTATTATATATGACTACGAAGGGTGTCTATTTTTTCATAATTTATTTTTCCATAGATTTTTTTGTTTTTAGAATTTTGGTAACGTAATCATCAAAATTTTAAATGGTGCCCTGTATATTATTACATATTTTAAAGAACTTTTAAGAAGCTATTAACAAATTCCTGTAGTAGTTAACAAAATTTATTGAATAAACATATCACAATTAAAATATTATTGAGCACAAATCCCATTGGCCCTGTCGTATTATACCCAGTATATAGACAAGCTGGTCATGTCACAACTTTAGTCCAAAATTCTCTGAGAAATCAATAATACAAAAAGTTGTCTATATGTTGCAATATTTATGGACAGTTTATCAGTGAAAATATAGTTATATTTTCATAGCAGTTCTCTATATTATTATATTATATTTTTTTCGGTTTTGAATAAGTATGTTCAGTTTCCCCAAATTAAATAGTTTTTTTTTAATACAAAAAATAGATAGAATTTAGACACCTGCCGAAACAATACTTGTTCAGTTTGGATAGTCAAAATTCGAACTGCCACATGCATGTATGTTTTTAATTAAAGTCTGAAAGTATATTACTGTCAAAAGTCAACACCTCTCAAAAAGATTTATTTGCAAAATTATGTAAACTGAAATAAATGTATAAGCAACCAAAACACTAAACTCAACTATTCAATATTTTTTTAACATGCAAAGGTAGGGTAGTTGTGACCCCAGAGAGTTGAAGATCAAAACATTCTGCAGTCAAAACACAAACGCCAAGTTTTTGCAAATCGCGAACGTATTTTGTCGACATCTATCTGCAAAACGCTTACAAGTACCTCTCGTTTGAAGAGAAACGTTTTTTTCAATTTAAGGAGATTCCCATGAACGCGTTGACCTAAACGAAAATGGTTAAATACTCATAAAAATGACTCGAGCGCGGCAAAAAATCAAGTAGTTGTGAGCGGTCACATAATTCCTTTAGAATTGCATTGTTTAATGCATCGCCATCTTAGATCCTAACAAGGGAGTGCAGTCGCACATTCCACCACGGAAACCAGCGGCGTAACTAAGGTGGTAACTAAGCAGGAATATTGTTTAATATACATGGGATTATATGGTAAACTAAATTAGGAAGAGCGATGGATATACACTACTTTAAATATGACTAACATGAATCTCATTAATTAAAAATAATTTTAACATTATTTCCAAGACATTTAGTATTTGAATTTATTTTTTGATCAACTAAAAACAAAAATAAAACACGGCTTTCTTATATGTAGAGATTATACAGTGTCATTTTTAAACTATTAATTTTAAAATGAGAATGGATTGAAACAAAAAATAGAAGCAATAAATTGTATTAGTAAATTCTAAAATAAAAAAAGCAAGAAAATAAATATAGAAAAGCAGTATGATCACAGATATTGGAGAAAATATTTAAATACATCATACACAGGTAAGAAAGGGTCATAAAGGGATCATAGTATGACCTGCTTAACAACCCTGATTATCACTCGTTTAACAACCCCCGACCATGACGAGAATGATTTATTTCACACCTTTCTATTTAACCTATTCAAATATTGTAAATAATTTCTGATATTACCTGGTTCCTTTAATATTACTCATGTCCACCTTACTGCAAAATTTCCTCACATCTGGATTACCTGTTGTTATAAATATTATAACCATTTGTCTGTTTACATTTCTGTGAATCAGAGGTAGTCAAAGCGGTAGCCCTTTGGTGATGACTAAACAAATAAGGCAAAGGGTTCTGTTTTCGTTTCATTTTATCAAAATAATTTAATATCACAGTTTAAACCTTCCTTCATCCGACTTTTAAAATATTCATTTGTTCTTTTTTTAGTGATAATTAAAGCCGGCAGATCCGGGCGGCGGGCCATAATCGGACGCGTCATACTACTTACTACTTGTATGTGCAAAAACAAAATTCATGAAAACAATAAACTGTTGCAATTTAGAAAGAGATGTGTTAAACTTACCCTGTTATTTACGTTGAGATGTGTGAAAACTTTGTGGGCCGCCGCGCTGTTTAGCCGGCTTTAGTGATAATATACCTACTAACTTAAATACAGCATTTTGATGACAAATTAGTTTCGTAGTTAAGGAAAATAATTTCCGAATAACAATAATGTCTATGGGAAAATAAATAATTTGTATATGTTTTTACTTAAACGAGTTTCTTTTAAAAATTGAGAATAAAATTATAATAATATCATATTTTCAAATAAATCTTATAGGTACCTACTGCCTACTACGAATGTATAGATACATCGAAATCATTTTATTGGTATTAAATCTATTTAATTCTATTAAAATTCTGAAAGTTCAACTCTCCAAACTAAATTCTGCTAGAATATCCCATAGATATCGAAAATATGCACACGAAAGACAAAAAATAACGTGTCAAATTATTCGTTTATTGGATACAAAGTTTCGATCTTTCAATCAAAATTTGGGTGATTTAAATGTACAACAGCTTCTCTTGTGGACTGAATAGTATTATAATATTAGCCATAATTTCGACACTATACAACTCTATGATAATTAAAGTATAAACCGTATTTTTTAAGTACCTTATAAATTATATACGCGTGTATTTCTTGCCCGTGCGTACGTACGGCACTGACCGTGCCTGGTAATGCGCCAGGACTCCCGTGTGCGCAGTAGTACGCCGATCCCGTTGCGGGAGCGTTGGATAGTTAAACGCAATTTAACATGCGTTACGGCAAAACTTTCCGGATCCTAATTATCATCAGTCATCACCAATTTAACAATTACTTCTAAGTAATATAAATGAATCATTTTCGAACGCTTATCAGAAAATTTTTCGTAATATAAGTTCCTAAAATGGACGATTATAAATAATATATCATCATATCTTCCAACTTGTATGGCTACATACACCGCAACATGCTAAAAGAATATAATTTTTTACTAATTTTCAATTTAATGAGCGGCCCCTCCGAGCCAATCCGCCTATGGATTATGTCGTTCGCTCACTGATACGGACCCGTCCCGTGTTTACTCTTCAATAATGCTACATTTATGTTCCTTACTATTGTTTCTACTTATTTATTACGTCTATTTTCGAATTGAACAAAGCTCGCACACGCACACTCTGCTAACACAAATGTTCTACACGAATGTTGTTTCATTTAAAAAGTGCGCTTCGATATGAGCAGGCTAAGCCAATAGAATTACTAATGGGTAGAGCAAACAGAGTGTTGTTTAATAACTAATAAAACGAACATGCAAGGTTCAGTGCCAGGGGGAAGATAATCACACAGATTTTTTAATGAAACTGATAATTGCTGAATTTTTTGTTATTCAGCAGTAATATTAATTTTTTTCATCAAAAATATGTTTGAAGTGAAAATTTTTACAGCCACGCCTGACCCGCCAGAAAACAAAAGACTGTGACGATAGCATAGCGGCTATACCCTCATTTAGATGGGAATAAAACTACAACTCGTGCAACATGTCAGGCCCGTCACGTAGCCGTCTGTAGGAAACCTACCTCAATTTTCTAAAGTAAACCTTTGTCTTCTAAGAAACACGATTTAAACAGTGTGAAGTACGCGTATACTCGTATTTCTATAACTACGTAGTACAAAGGATCAAATATTTCTCCATTTTAGAAAGTCATTCAAAAAGCAGAGAAAATAATACATTTTCGAATATTATAATCCATAAGTAACTTGACAAAGGGATAAAATATACGTAAAATTTTCATCCATATTGTACCTATAATGGAAATATACTCGTAGTATTTTTTTTAGTTTTTCATTTTTTTTTATAACGAGCAAAAAAAAAATGTCATCAAAGTCGGCCGAGCAAAAGAAGACGCATTTCTGCCCTATCTTAAATTTATAACCTCATTTAATTGTCAAGGCTATTACATTATATGACAGCCACACAATTGTGACAGTCACTTGTCAAAAGTTTGATATTTCGTTTTGAGCTTCGACATAACCGCTATTTCCATCTCTCTCGTTCATAGCCAGATTTGATGACTTTTTTTGGGATGTCTCTATATTTCATTGTTAATAACACAGCCACACAAAAAAAGTTTCTGACCTGGGGGTCTCACTGTGTGTACCCTATGTTTTTGGGGTCGCTGATTCCGAATCCGGGGCCAGTTTCATCCCAGCACGTCTAGGTTCGGCCATAACCTCAAAAACTCTCAAATTTGTTATATCCGTTAAAACCACGAACCCTATGGCTCCGAAACCTCATAATCCTGTAATACAATAACCAAATGACCCCACAACCTAATAACTCCATAACCACATAACCCCATAACCCTAAAACCCGATAAAAAAGTTTCTGACGTGACTGAAAACTTTCTGACGTGACATCCGACTATGTGTGCTATATGTTTTTGAGGTCGCTGAATCCGAATCCGGGGTCAGTTTCATCCAAGCACGTATAGGTTCGGCAAAAACCACCCTCAAATTTATGATATCCGTTACAACCACAAACACTATGGCTCCGAAATCTCATAATCCTATAATACAATAACCCCATGGTTGTACATTACGTTGGATTACGGCATGTACATGTACATTATACAGTCGGAGTTCTTGCATTCCCAGATTCATTAATTTATTTACAGATTTATTTATTTATAGATTTTTTGGTGTATATCTGCTGAGGAACTGTAAAATCAGTTTCATTGTGAGAGATTGCGTTACATGATTACAGCATCGAGTTATAGGGTTATGTAATTATGTGACTATGTGGTTATGTGGCTGTGGGGTTATTGGGTTATTGTATTATAGTATCATGAGAATTAAGAACCATAAGCTTTGTGGTTTTAAGGATATGGTGAATTTCAGAGTGTTTTTTGAGGTTATGGCCGAACTCTAACGTGCTGGGATGAAACTGACCCCAGATTCGGATTCAGCGACCCCAAAAACATATAGTACACATAGTGAGACCTCCAGGTCAGAAACTTTTTTTTTGTGTGGCTGTGTAATTTAAAGGATAAAGGAAAGGAAGAATTAAAGAGGAAATATTATCATCTCTTATTTCTGTCTTGAATATTCAAATGTTTTTTTTCTAAGATCAGTAACTTCATAAAACTAAATAAAATAATGATTCGCTCTCATTAGTTCAAGTTTTCATTTATATCAATGATCAACAGAAAGACCGCATCATATGGGTATTTTATTGGTTAGGTATATGTATTTCGACAATTATATCATCACAGGTCAAGAGGGTTAAAAATGCGAAGATTCGGAATTCTGAGTTAGTCTAGGCATCTGCCTAGACTAACTCAGAAATGCTCTATCAAGTCGTGATTCCGAAATATCATAATCTTAATGCAGGAACAATGACGTTTTAGTCAGTTTTTAGATGGTTCTTAAACTGACAGAATCTGGTAAATAGTATTATTGAAGTAATTCATCAGATTATTATTCAAAAAGTGTGAATGGCTGTTCAGTACAATCAGTGAAAATAGAGGACCCGATTGTATACATATAGAAACACTGGCAAATTGGGGGTAAAAGTAAATTCACAGAATATATCATCATCTTTTCAGGGACGCTGAATCAAAATCCGTTGACCTTTTAACACTATCAAATCAACATCCGTTCTCAAGCTCTTAGTAGAAAAAAAGACAACTACGCGGTCACTGTCAAAAGTAAAATGATATTTTTGCATTTGCATTTTTGAATAAGTTTGCTGCAAGTTTAAAACGCCCTTTTCTCAAAACCTATTTCACTCTGCGTATACCTACAAGCATTTTTACATTTTAAAACGATACCAGATACAGATAGTAAAAACAATACGGTTGAAAGAGTTCATAGTTAGCCTACGACCGCGTAAAGGTAGGTAACCTGCTACCTTCACTTAATAGAAAATATAACTAAAAAAATATATATATAACTTAATATAAAATGGTCATTTTTTATAAGTAGGTACCTAATACGTATTTTACAATTTTCTGTTTAAAGTTGTAGACCAATAAGACATTTTTAATTTGTTTTGTATTGACACAAAAATGGGCAATGATTAAATTTTTCTAGTAAATTACTTGTATTTTTTAATAATATTATATACTCCTATGTTTCAATCCCGTTCTTATGCGACTAAAATTAAACAAAAGTGATCGACATACTTTGGCAGTCAAGTGTATAAAATGGCGAGTGCGCCAGTCCCAATACTTTCCACCCGATGTTTGTCTAAAAATTATCTTTATATAACCTACAAAATAAACTTGTCCTAGATATCAAAGAAACGACATTTCTATCGGGGACATTACGCCACAAAACAAACAGCATAAAAAGGAACTGATATTTGAACTATTACTAGAATTTAGTTCACTTCAATAAGAAAATCAATACAATATTAATACGTCCGCGATATCGATATCTAGGTATTGCATCGATTACTGATCATGGGACTGATTTCATAACATGCGTCATTAAGTTTACTGGTTTTTAAATAGCTAGCCGATCACCGAGGCATGTTTCAAGATTTGTGCGACAAGTCGTATGAAATGGAAACGAAATAATTGTAATTGTTAGAATTTTATATTGCGACATCTAGTTCAAGTTAAACATTCTTTAAAACAGATATGAATGTACCTTGAAGAACTTTGAAGCTTGAAGAAGCAAGTAAAAAAGTAGTATCAAATAACAAAAAAAATATAGCTAATTGGAAAGATCCGATGTTAATACATTTTATTACAGAATGTTATGAAAAAATGCCAAACTCATTAAACTACAAAGTATCTACAGACACTATGGTTAAAAACAAAAATAACTATGGTTAAAATAAAAACTGAAACCGAAAATTATTGTAGTAAAGTTTTATCTTTGTTCCATTTATTCGTATATGTCGGAAAAAATTGCAAGCGATTTTTTTATTGCGACAAAGTTATAACATCTAACTGCCAGTCAATATACAAAAAATACTTATTACTTTTCGTGTAATATTAATATTAATAAAATAAATACTAATATATTATGATGGATCATTATACAGTGAAAATCATTATTAACTTCGGGTATGACATCTGTTCTATGTAACTTGATATTATAATTTGTTTAAACAAGATCCAGAAACCTTAGAAATAGTTTTAAGACACATACTTTTCATTGTATTCTAATATTTCCGTTTTGAGTCTGAACTTGCAGTTTTGATAATCTACTTTTTACTGTTGTAACTAATATAAACAATCTATGTGAGTCGTCTTTTTTTTTTTTGAAATTTTTATTTTTTGAAAAATATGACTAAATGCATTTTAAACAAAGCATTTTATGTGTTTCATTGTATTTAGAATTAGATTTAGTTTTTTAAAATGATACACTGTTATTTTTATGACATAGAACGCGGTATTTTTTTTTTTTTCTTAACGAGAACCTGCGTTTTGTCTATGTTTTATGTGGAGCTTTTTTTTAGGTAAAATACCCATCAATGTACTCATCAAGCATGATGTGTGAAAGAGTGATTAAAAAATGATCATTCTTTCAGTAACGGACTTCTTCAAATTTCTCAGTAATAGGTAAACCGACAACATGTTTAAAAGTAAAACTCATTAACATATGTACATGTATCAAGCCAATTCTTAAAAACCCGCGATTTCTTAAAAACAAAAGACTATGATCCACATTATTGGAACTTTTTTCGATTCTTAGTAGACGATTACAGTTTTATTACAATTGGTTTGATGTTGATGAGTTTTATGTATCTTTAAATCTACGATATGTCTGTCTGAAATATCCTGTATATACAGAATAATTTATGACATAAGTAAATACCAACCGCCTCCCGATACATGCTAATTTCCATTGCGTTCATTCATAGGACAGAGCCTGCTAGAAACAATGTTAAGTTAGTGGTTATGATTCACGAAACATCTGGATTCTATTGGCGCATATGAGAAGTGATGATTTGATCAGTGTGCGTGCTCAACGAGTAGACCTTGGCGAGTAGTTACGCTAAAATATTTAAATCCCAAAAAATATATACTGGGTATTTCGCATAAGAACCGACATAGAGCAGGGGCATGTAGGGGAACCTAAAATATGGTGATTTAATGCAACTTACCTTTATACTAAGTTGTACCCCTGAGAAGTTATTATAGGTCTTCAAAGTGGGGTTTCAAATTTCGAAAAAAATCAATATCTCAGTTATACTTGAACTTAGAAAAACCAAATTTGGTAGAAGTTGTCAGTGTACCAAGATCATTAATCGGCAGTAAGTAGAGTTCAATTGAAGCATTTTAAAGAGTTGATTAGGGATGACGCACCAATAAAATGTGACAGAATTTTTTAACCCGTTGGCGGACATCAAAAAATTTTCATTTCTTCTTGGAGAATTTAATTCTAAAACTTTTCTTACTCTTGTTATATTTCAAAAAACTTTGTCGTTTTCAAGAAAAACTCGAATAACTTAAAACACCTATTTCAGCAGGATTATTTAAAATCATCGAAAATTCAAAAGTTGGCTATGAAATTAGACGTCAAACTTGACAATCAACCAACAAGTTGGAATAAGAATAATTTAATACAAAAACAAAAAACTTAAACAACAGAAATAACAGATTTGCACTGATAAGTTATAGAAGTTGTTCAAAATGATCCCCGTTTTCTCGCAGGCATAAATTTATTCTTCGTCGAAAATTGAAATCTACTCTTTCCAATAACCGCTGATTGTTTCTAATGACATTACATTTACATATCTGTAATGCGATTCCACAATTCTGCTCGGGACGCAACTGGCGAGGAATACACAAATTCTTTTAACGTCCCCCAAAGAAAGAAGTCACATTTTTTGAGGTCTGGTGATCGTGGAGGCCAAACTTGTGGGAAATTATTTCCTCGTCCAATCCATGTATTTGGATACTGATGGTTTAAAAAGTCTCTAACCATAATACTAAAATAAGGCGGTGCTCCATCATGCATAAACCAATGTTCCAGTCTGAGTTGTAGTGGCACCTCGTCAAGTAAATCCGGGAGAGTATTTTGGAGAAATTCTAAATAAGTTTCACCATTTAGTCGATTCGGTAAAATAACTGGACCAATTAAATACCGATCAATAACACCAATCCAAACATTTATTTTAAACTCGCGTTGGAAATGGCGAGGAGTTACTGAATAAGGGTTTACATCGGAATACTCGTGATAGTCATGTAGATTTGTAATTCCTCTGCGGGTGAAACAAGCTTCATCAGTAAAGATAATTTTCTTTTGAAAATGAATGTCTTGATGTAAAATAAACTGACAGAAAGTCACTCGTTTAGCCAAATCTTCCGGTAACAATTCTTGCACTTTTTGAATATGATATGGGTGGAGTAGATTACGTCTGATAACTCAGTGCACAGAAGTTTGCGATATACCAGTTTATCGAGATAAATTTCTAGTACTGATATGTAGTTCATCTTCAATTGTGTTCAAAATCAGTTCTTCGTCTTGTGCCCTGATTGCAATAGTACGTTCTCGAGTGCTACTGAAAAACTTGCCTGTTTCTCGAGCCCGTCTTTCAACATTGGAAAATGTTTCTCTATGAGGGATCACACGATTAGGGAAATCTTCTCCGATATTCTTCAACACTTCTTCTGCAGTTTCCTCCACAGAAACCTAACACTAATAGCATGTCGATTTGTTTGCTAAATGAAAACTTTCCGGCCATTTTCAAAACACTCGGCAAAAAAATTAACTAAAATTAAGTGACTTTTTTCCTGATTAGACGTCGTTTGACGTGTAATTTCATAGCCAACTTTTAAATTTTCGATGATTTTAAATAAAACTTCTGAAATAGGTGTTTTTAATTATTCGAGATTTTCTTGAAAACGACAGAGTTTTTTGAAAAATAACAAGAGTAAGAAAAGTTTTAGAATTAAATCCCCCATAAAATAATATGAAAATTTATTAAGTCCGCCAACGGGTTAAAAAAATTCTGTCACATTTTAATGGTGCATGCATACCTAATCAACTCTTTAAAATGCTTCAATCGAACTCTACTTACTGTCGATTAATGCTCTTGGTACACTCACAACGCCTATGAAATTTGGTTTTTATAAGTTCAAGTATAACTGAGATATTGATTTTTTTTCGAAATTTGAAACCCCACTTTGAAGGCCTATAACTTCTCAAGGGTGCAACTTGTATAGCGGTAAGTTGCATTAAATCACCATATTTTAGGTTCCCATACATATCCCTGCTCTGTGTCGGTTCTTATGCGAAACACCCTGTATATAGTACTGACATTTTAATTTCTGTAATGAAAATTCAGTAATGGCTCGGAAATTGTTCCAATTAAAACGGCCAATGGAGACGACGTCGCCTCGGTACCGGTCTCGCTGTGACCGCATTCTACCCGTTTAAAATGTTTTTGGCCGTCGGTCGGTGTCTTACAAATTTCCATGCGTGAAGGTCAGCAATATTGCTCCTCAACAATGGCATCGTAACAGTTATATAACCGAACGGATTCCTCTCCCGGCGATGATATCGCAGAATGTCGATACATAAATAAGTGAGCTGCGGACATTAATTGGGTAGTCATGAATCTTTTTCGGCGGAATAATAGAAGGGGAGATTCTGATCTGGTGCCCGGAGATCCAGGCAGATTACTTTAGTAAAGTATAGGGTGGAACTGGTTAATAATAATAATAATAATAATAATAATACTCACCCTATAATTACTCCGAAGAGTAACCCCAGAGGTCCTCTCAGGGATCTGTGCGGTGAAGGGGTGGCTATTATTATTATTCGCCACGGCGCACTGGGAGCTACTTAAGATTATTTCGGTAACGCATTTGCTTTACAGTTCTGAGGAAACCCAGAAAACTCAGAACATTACCAAATCGGTTGGATTGGCATCTATGCATCCACACCTATACTAGTGTGTACTAGTGGTTGCATATCAAGTCCTGACAGATAAAGCGAGACAATTAAAAATCTTCTACCTCGGCCAAGACTCGAACAACGCGCACAGAGGTATCGCGACTGGAAAGACGGTGCTTTAACCCACTCGGCTACCCGTGTCGAGTCTACTCGAATATTTGTATAGTCTCAATTGTGACTCCACCATTTCTTGATATATCTTAAATTTTCAAAAACCATTTCCTGAACATCCTCAATGTTCTGGACATCCACAGACACTATACAAAACCTTCATTTGAATAAAATAAAAAATAACTACGAAATTCCTGTAAATATTTTGGCAAACAGAACATCTGGAATCGCGAATTGATTTCTATTATTTCTTCTGTTTTCAAAAATATATCACTTTCACATATATTTTCCCAGCATGAAAATTTTGAGTGTGCTATGACTGACATCACACAGGAAATATGATGAGGATAGAATAAAGGATGATGGTCACTAAGGTAAATAGGTGGAATTGTAAATAGATGTAAATTTTTTACAACTTAAGAAATAATATTCTTCTGACAGTTAAAATACGTAGATAGATTATTTTATAATTTTGTTACAAACTTTTACTTAATGACATTTTCTATCTTTACAGTCCTCCCCTGCCTACTCTTTTCATCTTCTCCCGTATTCATCACAAGTCGATTTCAGACGAAGTAAGGAAGCATGGAACCCATACCAGATTTTAGGGGATTATTACTAGACTCAAATGGAAAGCTAGGATAGCAAACAACAAAACATTTTCAACCATAAATCTGGCGCACCCCCAGAAAATCTTGGAAACGAACTTCAAAATATTTGTGATTTTTTTTTATAATTAGGTACATACCATGTAAAATTTTTTTACTCTCACAGTTTTTGCAAAATTTTCATTTTTCTTCAAATTACATCTATTACAAAATCTCAGAAAAACAATGCTGGTACTAAGTAAAAATTCAAACTTCTATAACTTTAGCAGATCTCGAAATTCCGAAAAAGACACAAGAATAAAAATACGTTGTATTTACTTGATGATTTAGAGAAATAAATATTTCGCAAATATTTTGCAGCCAGTTTTCAAGATTTTTTCGGGGAGTTGCCAGATTTAAAAAAAAAACGCAAGCTTCGTTTGAAGGTTTTTGCTATCCTAGCCTTCCATTCGGATCTTGTAATGTATGGTTTTTCAGGTTTTGAAGTATAAGTTTGCTCATTGTGTACATTTTGGACACATCTGCAAATTATTTTAAATTGATAAGTAATTACTCTAATAACAAAGAGGAAAACCCCATGTTAATTCATGCATAAATATAGCTCGTTATTAATTACTATTACACACTATTTATGTTTTTATAACATTTATATAAGATTCTGCGGACACTGGAGGGTTAAAATACCGAGCTTTGAGTATAAATTACATGGTATTTATAACGAGCCATTAAAAAAAAAGTCGTAAAAGTAAGTCGGGCAAAAAAAGACGTATTTCTATTCTTAACCTTAAGTTAATAACCTTATTTAATTGCCAAGGATGTCACATTATGTGATAGCCGTTATTTATTTTACAATTGTGGCAGCCACTTCTCAAAACATTGACAACAACAAAGTTTCCATAACCGCTATTTCCATCTCTCGTTCATAGTCACCAGATTTGATGACGTTTTTTTTTACGTTTTATTACACAGGCCCACAAAAAAAAACAAAGTCTTGTAGTCAATAGTTGAGGTATCATACGGTATGTTTTTTGGTGTGCTAAAAACGAATCCGAGGTCAGAATTCACCCATCACCCTTAGATTTTGACATAACCTCAAAATCACACTTTAGAAGTACCTTAAGTAGAAATGCCCACAAAAAAAGACATTAGTTATATTAAGTATTTAGGTGTGCTAAAATAATATCTTACAATAAAAATGAGTTTTAGTTGTCCACTTTTCCTCCAGCACCCCCATTTATGCCCCAGGGGGTTTAAATTTCATTTCTTATAAAAATTCAAAATTAATACATATTCCTAGGTACTTACTTCGGTGCACTAAAACTGTTAATATCGATAAAAACTGATTTCAACTCCCTAATCGCCCCCACACATCAACCCCCTAATCGCCCCAAAGACATTATGAGTTTTAGTGCATTAAAATACCTGGGGATATGTATTAATTTTGAATGTTTATAAGAAATGAATTTTGTGACCCATTGGGAGGTGTAATAAGGTACTGAGGTGGGTTTGGGGGCGATTAGGGGGTTGAAATCAATTTTTATCGATATTGACAGTTTTAGTGCACCGAAGTACCTAGGAATATGTATTAATTTTTAATTTTTATAAGAGATGAATTTGCAACCCCCGGGGGGGTAAATGTGCTGGAGGAAAAGTGGACAACTAAAACTTATTTTTATTGTAAGATATTATTATTTTAGCACACTTAAATACGTAATATCTTTTAAGTAAGGTCTTGTTTTGTGGGCCTCTCTTCTCTTCTTTTTTAAAATCCAAGGGTGATGGGTGAATTCTGACCTCGGATTCGTTTTTAGCACACCAAAAAACATACCATAAGGCACCTCAGCTTTTAACTACAAGACTTGTGGGCCTGTTTTATCATCGCGTATATAGCGAGACATCCAAAAAAAGTCGATCTTTAAATCAAACTAGTCTCAAACTAGTGGAGCCTTAGAGGTTCTTCCGCTCTGAGAATTTCTTGTGTGGATTGCTGACGATATGGATGGAGCCCCGTCTTTCAAAATTCGTTGACACGTTGTATATGATTGACTCTTCCAGTTTGCCGGTACAAATGTAGGAAACGTTTTACTGACCGGCTAAAATGGTCGAAATGAATAACTGCGTTTGGAAAAACTCCCCCGAAGTCCTCATATGCAGCTCTCATCGAATATACACAGTTTCCATTGATTTTACTGACATTTCTAAAATAAATCTCAAGCGAAACAGGCCCCTGTTCTTTATTTTACAATTCTGACAGCCACTGTCAAAAGTTTGACAACAAAACTTCGTTTCGAGTTTCGACATGACTGCTATCTCTGTCGTTCATAGCCAGAGTTGACGACTTTTTTTGGATGTATCTTTACATGCAGCCTTCATTTCAAAATGGCTTTGTGTGTACATACATGGTCGATGTAGTCTAACTAAACGCATTCATCAATCTTAATACAATACTCTTTAATGTACATTTTTTCTTGGAATTACTTCCGCAAATCTGTTTTCCACGTATTTTTTTAACAACACAGATGATGGAAAAAAACCTGCGCAGCAAAAAATCCATATCGAATTTACATATAAATTGGCCTTTGTCTCAAAAACCGCAGCGATCCGTTCCTAGAAACGATGATGAATCGAGTGTGTTGGGACATCGCAGACACGTCGTTTTCGGAATTTTTTTTCCAAATGGGCGCGACAAGTCGGATTTGAACGCGGGTACCCCGCAGCCGACGCGGTCTGCGCCATCACGTGTTCTAACGGTGCGAGGACGCAAGAAAAAAATCGTAAATACCTCGCGTCTCATGAATAACCGATCCGCGAAACTTCCTCCATCGATAAGCCGTTTAAATAAACATTAGTCGGAATTGATTGATCGATCTCGCCATTACGTCTAGGCGAATTTTTCGCGGTATTAGTTAGATCGCAGATAGCCTGGTAATGATAGGCGATCGGATCGTACCGATGAGATTTTTTTATATATCCTGTTTATCTATATTATAAAAAAAGGTATGCTATCTTGTATCTTTCTACTAGATTTACACTTCGACTTTTGATTAAACGTATTACCTTTCGTCGGAGATTTTATGGTACAGGGTGATTGTTTTACGTTGACCAAGGCATTTTTTTTTCGGCTAAAGGAAATTGTAATTTGTGAAAAATATTATGTTCTTCCAATCTGAGACAACGACATTTGTCTATCAAAAAGGAAATATTATTGTAAACACAATACAGGTCTTTTAATTTGGACTTTGTAAAACCATGGTTATGTAAACGATAGGTACAACTTCTTTTTTTTCGAAGAAAGTTAATCTACTTTTTAGAAAAGTAAAAAAGGACTAAGCTTTATTAGATTGGGGACTTTTATGGGGATTTTATTGGGGAAAATTATTCAAAGAATTTTAAGAATAATTCATTTTAACTTTTAATATTTGATTCCATATATGTACATATTTGATATTTATATTCCTTAAAAAACTATGAACCTGACTTGGACATTCCACTTTTCAAATGTTATTTGGTATAAGTCAGGAGACTGACCTTTCAGGTAATATACAGGGTTTGTCCGGAAAGTAATGTCAGTGAGCTTCGAAAAATGGTTTTTATGGTCCTATGTGTACAAATCTTTAGAAACTTTCAAAATACATTCCTCCTGCGTCTACACATCGGTTCCAGCGGGTCTTCCACGCATCAAAAGCCGCACGGTAGTCGTTTTCCGGAATCGCCTTTAAAGCGTCGGTGCAAGCCTTCTGAATGTTTTTCACCGACCCAAAATGCTGTCCTTTCATTGGGGTTTTGAGGCGCGGAAACAGAAAAAAGTCTGGGGGGCCACATCGGGGCTGTAGGGAGGCTGGGGAACAACGGTGATGCCTGCCTTGACGAGGTAATCGGCCACGAGGAAGCAGGTGTGCGAAGGCGCATTGTCGTGGTGAAGCTTCCAGGATTTTGAGATGTCTGGGCGGACGCGATTCATCCTGCGTTTCAGCCGCTTCAGTGCCTCGACGTAAAACTTTCCGGTTACGGTTGTCCCCTGCGGAACGAACTCATGATGGACCAATCCCTGGCAATCAAAAAAGACATCAGCATTGTCTTGATCTTTGACCTGGACATCCTGACCTTCTTGGGGCGAGGGGAGTTCGACGTGTGCCATTCCGCACTTTGCCTCTTCGTCTCCGGATCGTATTCAAAGACCCAACTTTCGTCCCCGGTAATGACGTCATCAAGGAAAGCGGGGTTGTCTTCGCAGGTGTCCAAAAGTTCTTGGCAGATTTCGATGCGCCTCGCTTTTTGATCGTCCGTTAGCACTTTTGGCACGAGCTTCGCGCACACGTTCCTCATTCCTAAAGACTTCGACACAATTTCGTGAACAATGGTTTTCGTAATGTCTAATATTTCGGAAATTAAACAGACACTTAGACGACGGTCAGTGTTCAACAAGTCACGCACACGTTTCACATTGTCGTCGGAACTGGAGGTTGATGGCCGTCCAGCGCGGTTCTCGTCGTTGACATCTTCCCGACCTTCTGCGAAGGCCTTGTGCCACCGGAAAATTTGCCTGTCCGAAAGACAATCGACGCCGAAAGCCTTCTTCAACATTGGAATGGTTTCCGCAGCACTCTTCTCCAGTTTCACACAAAACTTTATCGTCATCCGTTGCTCAAGCGAACGTTGCATTTTTTCTTGCACCGGGTCACTATAACGACTCTCAAAGAACGAGTGATGCGACCGCTACAACGACCGGTAGCCAACTGACACTTGTTGGATCTTGTTGCCAGATCCCCCCACCACAATCCCAGCATGTAAAGCGCGGGCTGGCGCGTAGAGCCTCGGGAAAAAAAATTCACTGACATTACTTTCCGGACAAACCCTGTATATGTACATAAAGCACAAAAGTGCTTTATGTACATTTTATTCCGTAGTCCGATTCCATCCGTATTCCATTTTAGTCCGATTTTAAACCTATACGAAATGCTATCTTTAGGGGGAATTCCCTTTGAGATTTTCAGTTTTAAGGTAATACAAAATTCCACCTTTGAGAAGTAGGAAAATTAGAATTTCCACCTAAATATAAGGTTTAGTTTATAGGTGGAATTAGTAATTCCACCTAAAGATAAAATCTGTTTTGACATTCCACCGTTCAGATGGAATTTGATAGAAAACTGATATTCAAGGTAACAGAGAATTACAATTTTAAATTTATAGGAAATTTCATCTTTAAGGGGAAATTTCATAGGAAATTCCACCTCCAAAGTGAAATTTGATAGGCAATTTCCATTTTAAGGACGAGTATCATAGGAAATTCGGCCTTTAAGTTAACAGAAAATTCCACCTTTAAAGTGGAATTGGATAGGAAATTCCATCTTACAGGTGGCATTTGATAAGCAATTCCACAATTAAGGGGGAATTTCATAGGAAGTCCCTCCTTTAAGCTAACAAAAAAATCCCACCTTTAAAATCGAATTTGACAAGAAAATCCACCTTTAATCTGACAATGAATTTCAGATTCACCTTCAGAGGACATTTTAATAAGGTGCGTTGGTGGCAAATAAACGAACGAATGTGACACACTTAGTGGAATTTAATAAGCAATTTCCATTTTTAAGCTGACAGAAAATTGCACCTAGAAAGAGGAATTTTATAGGCAATTTCACTTTTAAGCAGCAACATAAGATTTTTTGTAATTTCTATAATTTTTTTATTGAAAAATATTACATTTTAAATGTTACTAAGTAAAGAAAAGAACATGAAACAGAACAGAAGAACAGTTTCAATCAAATGTTCAAACTGGGCGCCCGTTGCTTCTTGACAATAATGTAGGCGTTGCTGAAATTCTTCTAAAACATTTTTTATTGTTTCCGGGGTAATTTGATTAATTTCTTGCCTTATTCTGCCTTTTAAATATTCTACGTTATTTGGTCTGTTGAAGTAGACTTTCGATTTTAAGTAACTCCATAAAAAATAGTCAAGCGGGGTCAAATCGGGAGAACGAGCAGGCCACTCAATTTCACCGCGTCTACCGATCCATCCATTGGGAAAAACTTGATTCAGATAGGCTCTTACTTCCAACGAAAAATGTGGAGTAGCTCCGTCCTGCTGAAACCAAATATTTTTATCAATTTCATTGGGGTCGTCATCATCTGTTTGCCATCAAAGAAATATGATCCGATAATTTGAGAATTTATAATTCCAGTCCAAAGGTTCACCTTCTCAGCATATTGAGTATTGGCCTCCATCATTCAATGTGGATTTTCTGTACTTCAGTATCTACAGTTCTGTTTGTTGACTGTTCCATTTAAGACGAATGTTGCTTTATCAGAAAAAAGAATGTTTTTTTTATAAATAAAGGATTATCTTGGCATCTATTTCGCATATATGGATTTCGCAAAGTTTCAATTGGCGATCAGGGTCATCGTCGTTAAGTTCTTGAACCAAATGAATTTTATATGGGCGGTATTTTTGGTTTTTTAGAAGACGCAATATGGACGTTTTACTAACATCATTATCGGCGGCAACTTGTCTTGTAGGTTTATGTGGATTATCTTGAATATCTAACAATATATCCAATTTCTGTTCATCGTCTAAAATGCGTTTCCTACCTGATTTATGAATATCTGTGACATTTCCAAATTCACGAAATTTGTTTTCTATTTTACTAACCGTAGACTGGGAAATGCAGCGGTCATGATACTTAGTATTGAATATTTTGCATACGTTCTTTTATCACCACATCCTAATTATATCAAAATTTCAATTCTTTGGATATCCGAAAGACTCATTGTTAAAATAATGATTAATTTGACGATCAGCGATAAATAATATAATAGAATAATAAGTTTTCACAGATGTAGCAAATAAAGAAATTTAAATGTATAAATTTTTTCTGATATATAAAAAGAAACCTTTTTTACTTGTTTGTTTTTGTTGGGTATTTTGCGCAGCGTATCAGGGAAACAAAACAAAACAAAACTAACTAAAAACGTCAGATTTGACAGATATTTGGTACATATGCACTTGATTGTATACATTTCATAATAATAATAATTTTGAAATTATCAAATTTAATTTTCTTTATGAAAAATATACGAAATTCAAAAAACCTTATATTGCTGACTACATAATTAAGAACCCTTTCAAATGAGCTATCACACGCACCCTCGTTCCATTTAAAAATGTTAAAGGGGTAGCTGTCACTCCAAGGGGGTTGGAGGGGGAGGTATAAAATTATGGTCAAAAAATGTCATTCTAGAAATAAAAATTAACGTGTTTCAGGATTTTACTCATAAATTGTAAATTACGTAGATAATGAATTTATCCGTTACTTATGGACCTCACTGTATATATAGTTTTTATATCTTCAATCCTAATCATAGTTTTTTGGTACATGAGAACTTTTGTTTCGAGAACTATCATTTAATCAATTTTTAGACAAATCGACCGGGACCCACTTTCCATTTGTTTTGTGCGGGGTCCTTTCGGCCTGACCTTCAGAGGGCATCTTAATACGATGCGTTGGTGGCAATTAAACGGACGATAGTGAAACTTATCGACGAAAGTCACCTAAAAGCTCGCTTACGGATCGCCCGTCGAGCCCCGCGCCAACAGCACGCACTGCCGAGGTACGAGTAACGGTTGTCTTACCTCTGCGCGCGATATCCATTAAACGTATTAGCGTTCGCGACGGTTTTTACGCCGCTCGCTGGCATCGCGGCTAATATAATAAGAGAAAACGTTAACTTTCCTAAGCGCAACGCAATTTCCTCAATATAAAATAATCATAATAAATATTAATGTCCGCGGGCCGGAACGTAATTGCCTTTAGTACGTATTAGAAGGTTCTTGCGGCTGTTTATTTAGAACCTCATTAACTTCTCATTGTTGGCGTATAACGAGGAAGACGGGCGCGGAAAAAGAACGCGAAACGGATGAAGCGGAAAACTTTCGCCGTTTATCTCGGCTTACACTGAGAGAAAATGTTATAAAACTGAACTGTTGGCTTTTAACTCAAACCATCCTACAATACGTTTGTTCCAACAGAACATTTACGAACCGTTCTTGAGCGAGTAATGAATTACTTTGTGCGCATATGTCAACTTAGTATTAGTTCAGAACTAATCCCTGTTCTGTGATGAAATAGCGGATTTCTCCCTCCACAAAAAAATCAAAGTAAACAGTGCTGTCAACATAACCTTAAATCTAGCTTCTTAAAAGATCTTTTTTTTTAATATTACGTGAATGATAATAACTATTATTTTGCGTTTTGTCTTCAACCATATCAGTATCGAACCAGGAACTAATTTCACCGTTCTCGAACCAATTCGGAATTAATTCGGTTGGTGTTGGAACGTTCTCTGAACTAATACCGGGATCAGTTCTGTGTCTGTTGGAAAGCAAATTTCAATTTGCGCACACTCCACACGGTTCTGAACTGATTCCAGTACATGTTGGAACAAACCTAATAAAAGCAAAATAATTAGTTAAAATGAAACAATTTCCGTGATTTTCCCACGCTCTTCAAGATAAAAAATAAAAAATTCCCTGATCTACTGTCTACATTTTTTTGATACCTATTTTTTGTTGTTGTTAAATGTACTTATTTTTTATTTGGAAATGAAGTAGTATGCAGTGTGGAACAGCCAAATGAAATAAATTCAGTAGCATTTTTTTTTTTAGAAAATTCTGAGACACGTCAATTTCTAATTCTAAAATGACATCTTGCGACGTAAAAATGTCATCCCTAAATTCAACCCCCTTCAGGTCACAGCTACAAACCCTAAATTTTCAAATTGGAAGTAGGGACTTGTGATACTTCATTTGAGAGGTCTTTTCATTCTCTATTCAAAACTCACAAGAATTAACAAGAAAAAAAGTTTCTCCAGAGTAGGAAATTCATTACATTAAAATAAAAAACAAATCATTATTAATGCAGCAGATGTTCAAAATGCATGCCTCCAGCATCTTGGCAGCATCCTAGACGTAAATAGAAATGTCTTCTAACGTTAGTTAACATCTGCGGGGTAATCGACCTAATTGCAAATGTTATTCTTCTTCTTAAGCCAGCTAAATCGTCGGGTTTGGTTTTGTAGACCATACTTTTTACATATTCCCATAGGAAGAAGTCTAACGGCGTGAGATCAAGTGATCGTACAGGCCATTTTACAGAACCACGTCTTCCTATCCAGCGATTTGGAAATATTGTGTGGAGATATTGCCGGACATTGACTTCATAATGTGCCGGTGCACCATTCTGCTATTGCAACCTGGAAGTTGCGGGTTTCCTTCAGCTGGATACAAGTTTGCCATAGTCGGTACAACATTATTTTACAGCAGCGATAAGTTTCTCCATTCAAATTGCCGTCAATGAAGGGACCAATGATATTTTCTCCAATTATTCCTGCCCAAACATTAACTTCCTCAGGGTTTTGCGTCTGTAGTTCCCTCATCCAGTTAAGATTTTCTCTCTATCAGTAAAGACAGTTTTGGCGATTAACATGGCCGTGAAGTGTAAATGTAGATTCATCCGAAAATAAAACATTTTCTATTTGTAAAGTATTGTCATCTATCATTTGCATCATTTGTTCACAAAAGAGAATTCGTCTATCAAAATCGTCTACCGCGAGCTCATTAGTTGGTACTAGTTTATATGGGTGCGTCTGATTTTCTGTCAATACGCGGAGAATCGAGGAATGGTTAATATTTAATGCTGATGCTGTTTGACGACTCGACGTATGTGGATTTTCTTCAAGCATAAGCATTACATACAATTTCTGATCATCACTGAGTTTATTGGGAGGATTTTTCTTTAGTTGCCGTATATGTCCACGTTCCCGAAACTGCTTCTCTATTTTACTTACGGCAACTTGAGAAATAGGCCGCAACTCCGGATATATTTCTTGAAATAGGCGAACAACTTCGGCCTGCGTTCGTGTTTTGTCTCCGTAACCAATCATCTGCAGAATCGTTATCTTATGCATTTCTGTTAGGTAAACCATCTCTCTGAATTGCGACATGAAAACTAAAGCAAAAAGTTTAATACTGAAAACAATTAACTACTGTTACAATGACAAGCACGTTTCTAGGTAATTTCACTAAAGCTGGTAATGGCCAGTTTCTTAAATTTCAGGTTTGTTTTTTTGCTGTTTGCTCGTTTTTGTCGTTCGATTGTCAAGCAAAAAATTGTACGTATTTATTAGGAAGTTTTTATCTTATGGTAGGGAATGTCGACAATTACAGACACTTATTTTTTGTTATTACTAACATTTCAGAACCTAAAATTGACAAATAGTGTTACTTATAAAAGTTTTATTTTAATGTAACGAATTTCCTACGCTGGAGAAACTTCTCTTTTTTTCTTGTTAATTTCTGCAATACAATTTAAAACCATAGGAGTTTTGAATAGAGAATGCAAAGACCTTGCAAATGAAGTATCACAAGCCCTACTTCCAATTTGAAAATTTAGGGGTTGTAGCTGTCACCTGAAGGGGGTTGAATTTAGGGATGACATTTACGTCGCAAGATGTCATTTTAGAATTAGAAATTGACGTGTCTCAGAATTTTCTAAAAAAATGCATAATAATGGAGCTACTGAATTTATTCCATTTGGCTGTTCCACACTTATAAAGAAGTTCAACATTGGACTCACGACATATATGTACGTCTTGGTATAAAAAGTTCCCTTACCTAGATACAAATTCCATGACTCTTTTGGTAAATTTGTAATTAATTCCTTAAATTTATAGGATATTTTAAGTACAAAAGTTATCTGACAATTACAGCTCGTCCAGACCTGATCATTGATCATACTGTTTATGAAACTAATGAGAGTGGTGAGAAAAGGCGGCATACGGTGACGCAATACATAGGCAACTCGTGTAGCACGTGATGGAGGTTTCCTCAATTTAATTTGATTGCAGGAGTCCTGTGACAGCTAGAGCTGTTGTATAGCCTCCGTTATAAGCAGTCAGTTGAGTAGTGTGATATAAATTTATAATAAAATATTAGTTTATAATAATTAGTTAAATAATAATTATTTTCGTGTATTATTCTAATGATGCGTTCGCCTCTGTGATGCGTTCCGTTTCCGCCAACCTTAGTAATGAGATATCCCTCCAACTTGCTTGTAGCTAATAATAAGTGTTCTTATCGTACAGAAAAAACATAACTGAAAATATATTTTCACATTTATAACATGCGTTCTACAAAATTCGACCTCAAAGTAGGCATTATCAATTTAAACGTATATCTTTGATATGATCAGGCCTAAAATTGTTTTGTGATCTGGAATATGACAATTTCAAACTGCCAGGGTCAACTTAAAGTTATAAACCCATACAGTTTGTGTAAAATCTACGAAAAAAATTTTAAAAATGATGTTTTCAACAAATAATGTTTGAGTTGAGGAAGAGTCCAATTTGAGAGCGGAAAGTTGGACAATGAACATATTCTTTCCAAATTGTTATGTAGAGTTTAAAGAACAGTTTCCTGATGTGGCTGTGAATATCAACTACAACATGTTTAAGCCTTATTTTCGTCTCATTAGTCAACTGTTTAGGGAAACGGAGTACATTTGAAATATTTGTAAATTATAACTGTATAACTACACAATAACTTTGCTTTAAAACCCTTTCCTTGCGCCTCATCTATAAAAAATGTTTTTCACTCTGATAATTCTCTCTTTTGATATAAATTTGTAAATCCTTCTTTAATATTAATATTATATGAATTAAAATCTATTATTTCACATAGATCTTTTTATCAGTGTATCTGATTTTAAAGTGTATCTAATATTTCCATTAAAATTTTTCGTCTACAAGGATCGAATAAAGCGGCAACAATATTGCATTACTCATTACTCATTATTGCAACAATACTCATCACTTTCATATTCTCTACCTTATAGAGTTTAATTAACTGAAAAGTTTAAATTATCCTCGCAATATTTTCAATAGTAATGCATAAGAGATGTTTCTCTCTCGGTGTTTATTGTAAAAAGTAAGGTAAAGATTCTACTTTTTTGTGAACCAGTAATATTAATTGATTAAATAATTACTTAAGATTCCTTCATGGAAATCGCTTTTAACCAACTAAACAAGAACTTTATACCACCCGTTAATTTTATAACCCCTAAAGTATTGCAGTTCTATCTTCAGGTAAGGAATATTTTTACAAAAAAACAAGTGTTGTCAAGACGAGCGTTTCGTGAAAAAACGTCTTATCTGAAGATGAACTATAATAGTTGAAAAACTAGTAGCAATAAAAATAAGTTACAGGTTAAAAGACTATTTGATAATCTTGGAGTGGGTACTGGAACCTTCGGCGTAGAAACAAAAAACTGGACGTTTTCCACGAAACACCGAACTACTATACTTTTCTCGACGCGCGTTTCGCCAACCAAGTTGGCATCTTCATACTTGGTTGGCGAAACGCGCGTCGAGAAAAGTATAGTAGTTCGGTGTTTCGTGGAAAACGTCCAGTTTTTTTTTTTTACTATTTGATAAACTGAAATGTGCCTCTGTGATGGAATAATTCAAAATATCCCAAATTTCTGCAAAATTTTTGAGAAACTTGTTTTTCTCAATGTTTCTGCATGAGGAATAATGACCTTTTGGACGTACCGCATGACGCAATAAAGCTTCCAGCAACTCACAGCAAAAACATAATATATGGTCACTTTTGTTACCCCTTTTAAGGTATATACACGGATATACTTTGCTAAAAAAAACTTAGCCGGCCACAGTATCATATTTCAAGATCAGTGTTATTGTTGTATACGGCTAACTGTTGCGGCTATGCAAATAGTGAGTAAATACAAGGTAAGTGCACTTTTCTCGAAAATAAAAGTTCACAGTGTCAACCTAATGTAACCGGCCAGAAAACAACGGTATATACTCAAGTGTACACTTGCGATAACGGTATTTACACTTAGAAAAAGGTTTAATTATACCCAGCATTTTATTTATTTATTTATTTTTTATTGTAGTGAGATTTTTTAAGAAGTGGATTTTTTTAAATCTACTGGCATTACAGAAAACAAAATATCAAAGGGCAGTTCGCTGGTGAAATCTTCGTACGTTTGCTCTGAAGTCTGTACGAAGTCATTTTTGAAATCTTTTAATCATTTTAAATCATACTGGAGTGAGTACTGGAACCTTCGTAGAAACAAAAAACTGGACGTTTTCCACGAAACACCGAACTACTACACTTTTCTCAACGCGCGTTTCGCCAACCAAGTACGCATCTTCAGGGAGAAGATTAAAACTAAATTCTAGCCTACACACTTGCACTATTTATACTAAATTTGTTACCACGGTTCACTGAACCGTAATTGTCTTTGTTTATCAGAGCAAACAGTGGACTGGTGGGTATCGAACCATTGTCCTTATTCATACTACTGTTACACTTAATGATTTCTAAACTTTCAAAATCATCCAACTGTCTACAGTTTGTTATTTACATTTCTAATTAATCTTATCTAATCTATCTAATTAATTTTAAATTATTTATGTTTATCCTATGGTTGTTGTCAAAAGCGTGTTGGGCAACACAAGATTTTTTCTGTTCTACCATATTTCAAATGAGCCATGTGTTCTTTCAATCTAGTTAAAATAGAGCTTTTTGTTTGCCCAATATACTTTTGATCACAATCTTTACAACTTATTTCGTATATTCCTGACTTTTCGTTATTGTTGATTTTGTCTTTGGGGTTACCCAAAAGCGTCTGTAGTTTATTTTTAGAATTATAAACCAAATTGATATTAATGTTTTTAAAAATTTTATCTAGTCAGCGGGTGAATTAGGTTCATATGGTAATGAAGCAAATTTCGAATTGTCAGTATCTCTATGAAAAGTCGTGGAATTGTACAGAGTTCTCTTAAGTTTATCCTTCCAACGATTCACACCACCTTCAACATAAAATGGCAAGTTTTAATTTTCTAATTCACTGTTTGTTAAATTTCCCCCTCAGTAAAGAGAGGTCTGAACATGAGAAACAATTAATTAAGAATATAGCTAAGAGTAACGGTTATTCAGTCCATTTAATAGATAAGTTACAAGGAAGTCACACACATAAGTCACAGAGAAATCAATTGAGACATCTTCGCAGTCTCAGTTGAAATCATTTGCAATCATTTGAAATCAATGATGAATTCTTTTGAAATCTAAAGTTAAAATTACAATTTAGATATTCATTAAAAAAACATTTAACTAGACCTAATATTTCCATAACACAATCAATGCATTGCCTTTAATAGCTCCGCATAATTCATACCAACACGATTAATGTGTTTATGAGCACTCCCACAAAATATTCAAATTTTGACAAATATTTGAAAAACCTACATTCGTTTATGTACGGCAATTTATAAGCAAATTTGTATTTTTGTAGCACTGCACTAAGGGGCATCCGCTACCAGAAATTTATACACTGCACGACCAAACTGTTAATTTTTTTAGCATTTTACAGGTAGCTCCTGGGATATCTACAATTATGTATATTGGACTTCTACAAAAATGAACATCTATGGGATTCCAATTTATTGTTTTTCATGCTGTTCCACCTTGCTGCATTTGCAATTGGTCGCGAGATTTTGAGATAGTATTACTCATCGAAATAGAGTTGACAAATACGCAGATTAAATCACTTTAATCATGAATTCATTCATTCAGTTAATTCAGTTAATTTTATTAAAATCGATTTAAGGTATTAAAAAAACAATCACCGTTCTTATCTATTTCCTTTACACAATCCTTCATTAATCCGAGCCACTCAGTGAATAATGACACCAATTAAAGGCACATTCTTCACATTTTCTTTGCCGCAAACTAATGTCTTTTTTGGCCAATATACATACATGTTCTAGGCAATTCCGTTCCACTCTAGAGATTCCTCAAAAGTCATCACATGATACCATAGGCGTCTCACGAGGAGGATAGAATAGGTGATTTCTTTTAATGACCATTGGTGGATGTGGGCCAAATAAGGAAATGAGGGTTGAGACTTCGTATTTGGGAAGTCCTCCCGACGTCTTCCCTCAGTGCAATGTTGCCAAATGTCCTCAAAATTCCTTAACGTATGGAAATTCTCTAGAAAAGATCTGTATCTAAATATGGACGTCGAAAATTCTATTGACGTGTAGCTCGAAAACGTGACGTAATAAAAACATTTAGTATTTAGCTCCTACCTTCTATTAAAGCTAAAAAACTGTTAAAGCTACCAGTTCTGTATGTACAAAAATCAAGTAACGCAATGTAATTAAATCTGTTGGTAATTAGTAAAGCCGGCAGATCCGGGCGGCGGGTACAAAGTTTTCACACATCTCAACGTAAATAACAGGGTAAGTTTAACACATCTCTTTCTAAATTACAACAGTTTATTGTTTTTCATCAATTTTGTTGTTGCACATACAAGTAGTAAGTAGTATGACGCGTATGGTTATGGCCCGCCGCCCGGATCTGCCGGCTTTAGTAATTAGTAATCTCTTCTCTCAGTGTATGCTTAATGTAATTAAGTTGGAATAAGAGTTAGGTATTTGCCCGGTTTAGGGTTGCCGAGTAACTTCCGCATTGTTGAAAAATATGAATATTCAAGACTCAAAACAACAATGAATTATTGTCATAGTAAGGAATGAGTCCTTAGTATTGCCGACTCTCCACGCTGGGCGTTACTGCCGTCAACATCTCTGTCGTCATCCTTGTCTCGATGATTTTTCTCGATTTGAAATGATAAAAGCGCATAATGAAATAGTGGGGAATGTCTTGAGCAAAACTAAATAAAACCCGTGTGATATCCCACGTTACAAGTTATCGGGATGTTTTATTTATTTCTCATATTTCTTCTAACTAGTTTGTTCCTTGCTGAATTTGAAATGATAATGCGAGATATTTATTTATCTCGTCATTTATCGCCTGTCACTGGATAAGTATCTAGATGTAGCTGAGGATACTTAATTTTATTGGCTTTTTTTGCGAGAAAACTAATTTTATATTTTAAAACTAATTTTTGTATACGAGGTGTGTAAATTAAGTAATGAGACTGATTTTTTTATTTTTTTTCTCCTTCAAAATAACTTCCTTGGGAAGCCACACACCGCTGGAGACGGGTCTTCCATTCCTCAGCCGTTCGAATGTTTTCTATGGTTCCAAAATGATGTCCCTTGAGGTGATTTTTCAATCTCTGGAAGAGAAAAAAGTCACAAGGACTCAATATAGGCGAATAGAGACTGAGGAGCCACAGGAATGTTTTTACTGGCTAAAAACTCGCTTATTGAAATGGCTGTGTGACAAGGCGTATTGTCTTGATGCAACATCCAATTGTTCTTGATGTTTGGTCTCACACGCATGACTATTCTTCGAAGTTTTTCAAGAACCTCTCCGTAAAAGTGTTGATTTACTGTTTAGCCTGGAGGCACAAACTCTTTGTGGACAATTCCCTGGCTATCAAAAAAGCATACCAGCATATATTTGATATTCATAAACATATATCAGCATACATTTGATATTCGACTTGCTCATTTTTGCCTTGGATCTTGGAGAGCTTGAAGTGTGCCATTTCATGCTTTGGGGGTTTGGTTTCCGGGTTATACTCAAACACCCAAGTCTCATCACCAGTAATGACACCATCCATCAAATGGAGATCATTTTCAATCCATTCCAAAAAGTCAAGACACCTTTCTCTCCTGATGTACTTTTGTTCCAGCGAAAGTTTTTTATGAACCATTTTTGTGCAGTTTTTTCTCATCCCCAACAGTGGTGTGATTCAAACATAACTCTTCCCCGGTCATTCTTGTTGTCAACCGACGATTTGAACGCACAAGATCCCGTTTTCTATAGACATTTTCATCGGTTCTTGATCACACTGTTGCTCAAAATTAATCACTCATTTTTAAAACGCACTAGAAAAATCTGTTTTACAAAAATAACCACAAAGAACAAACAAATGATTCTAACAAGTTCAAACTGTACTCAAGGTGCATTACATGTTAACCTACCGCTCTTCCACGTGCCGTCTCCGCAGTGTTGCTAGATCGGGCGCTATGTTGCCAGTCTCATTAATTAATTTACACACCTCGTATTTCACAGTTTCTAAATTAATGGTTGGTTAATTTTGTCTTTATGGGCGGACCTACGACGGACAAAAGTTATTCTTTCGATCTCGCACGCCACTTGTCACATTTTTTGACAGTTTGTGGTTGGGTGAATCAAAGGCGGTATAACAAACTCCTGTTAAAAGAATACGTCAAAGTTGTTAAAACCTTGTTTGTTTTTGAGACTCATAAGAAATTATGTATATTATCTTGAACTATTAAGAAAATATTTTTTTTTAAATATAGTAGATATTAAAACAAATGATTTGATTTCCTGAGCCATTATTTAAAATGAATTTTAAAAAAACTACGTTTGTAATTTTTTTTATTATTATGAAGCATAACGCCAATTTTCTCTTCATACATCCATTATTTTCGGAATCTTTGATGATATTCAAAATCGAAAAAAAAAATTCATTATTGAACGATTATTAGACCATTTTTCTACCATTTTTCTCGGTAGTTTATGAAATTCATTAAATAAAATTATGTTATTCATGTTTACATGCAAGTGATTTTGTAACTATTAGCTTGTATCAAAATAATGAATTCCTGGATAGAAAACCCTGCATATTGCATTTGTGAATGTCACACTTCAGTATTGACATGTTTAAAGCAATTTATTGTTTTCTGGCGACTATTGCCAATTTATTGTGGATATTCAGAATCAACAAAATATATAAAAATAAAATAACTATTGAATCATAAGCAATCTAATATAAAATTGCCCTTCATTTGGGAGATGAATATAAATCCATTAGAAAAATATTGGGTTGCTATTTAAAAAACAATGTTTTTTATACATTTTTTTAAATGCAAAATTTCAACATCCTGTTGCGAGAAACTCGTTGAAATATGCTATAAATGATGAAAAATTAAATATCAAAACAGACTTTTCTCGAAGCGATCGGAGCGGCGGCTACAAAAAAAAGAACATAATTTCAAGTTTTGTCTACTGCGGTCTAGGGTAAAGTTACTGTTGCTGCACTGTACTTCTGATATAATGTCTCGAAATATTTTAGTTTAGAACATCGATTTTATTTTGACGACAAATTTTCAGAATTTTTTTATCCATCGTTTTTTTGAAATCTATATTAGGCCAGTCAATAGAGCTTTTTGACATGACACGATTGTTACCTGAAATCCGACTACGGGTAATTTTTATGTTCAGTCCTTAGATGAAAACGTATATGAATTGGACTAGGAAATACTTGCACTTTTTTTTTTTTTAATAACAAATTAGTGAAAAAAAAATGGAATTTTTTTCAGTTTTTTGCTTATAGAAAAAAAAGCTATTGGAGCAATCACATCGCATCCAATAGGAAAGTTGTAGAGAATTCAAAAACCTTTAAAATGAAAAAAAAAAATCAAGTCAATAGGTACTTTTTGGCTGAGAAAACTCGGAAAAAACGCAAAAAATTACCTTTTCTTAATAAATTCGTAATTCGAGTATTTTTGCATTAGAAGAGTCAATCTTGTGGGAACATGTAGGTAATATAACGAAGAATGAGTGTGCAAAAACTGGATTATGTCCGATGAATAGTTTTTGCACAATAGTCGAATAAAGTTTTCTCAGCGAAAAATGTACCAATTGACTTGATTTTGTTTTCATTTTAAAGGTTTTTGAATTATCTACAACTTTCCTATTGGATGCGATGTAATTGCTTCAATAGCTTTTCTTCTATAAGCAAAAAACTGAAAAAACTCCATTTTTTTTCACTAATTTGTTATTAAAAAAAAAGTGCAACTATTTCCTAGTCCAATTCATATACGTTTTCATCTAAGGACTGAACTAAAAAGTATCCCGTAGTCGGATTTCAGGTATCAATCGTGTCATAAACTCACCACTTTTCGAGCTCTATTGACTGGCGTATAATGGGCGCACCACAGTAGGATACCGTGTAGAAATTGTTATGTATTATTTTTGTTCGTGTTCCGAATCAGTTATACTAACCGTACTCCGCTTACAACCGGCCACCAAAAAATCCATCGGATCCATTCCCCAGAATAACATCTCGAGAGCTCATCAGCCTTAATTCGCTACATCTGGTGAAAGGTGTAGAGCATTATCTCTCATGTTACGATTGCAAAAAAGAACCAATAATTATGATTATACTTTATTGCGTCATATAAAGTATGCGATCCGTTTTTCGACTGCGATCTTCTCGGTTACTTTCACGTGGCTCGTTATGAAATTACTGTTATTGGCATAATATTTTTCTATCGGCAATCAGTAGGGGAAATCGGGGCATGCTTGATAGTTTTAATTGACCTACAAAGTATTTCAAATAGGGACTTGTTAAGGAAGGGTGCTCAATTAGAAGGCCAACAAAAACGAATTATAATTAATACAAATCATCCAGTAAGGGGACCGCCTACATTAGAGGGTCAAAAAAGTCGATTTGTTTTTGCTTAAATTGAAAGTATATCATCTGTAGAATATGCTCCCAAAGTTTCAAGTCCGAATTCGAACTGTAAACAGTCGAAATATAATATATAGTGCGCGTGCTCCGAAGCGTCGGTAGAACGAAGCCGAATCAAGACGAATCAAGCCGAAACAATTACAAAGGAATTAACTGTATGAAGAAGAGGAAGGACTTTCTTATGGAGCAGGGATACCAGATTGACCAAAAAATTAAGGTAAATAAACGAAAAAAAAAAAATTATCGAATATTTTTCATGTACGAAAACTTTAAACGCGTTTTTCTCGAAACGATGTTTTTCAAATTGGCGTGCACGATTACTCAAGAACTACTGGACGGATCGACTTTGTTTTGTTTTAATTAAAGCTTATTTAATTACCTTCTATTTGAACTAAAAAAAATCAGTAAAAATTATTGCCAAAAAAAAGTTATTAACAAAAACACACGAAAATTTTCCACAAAAAATCATGTATTTTTGAACAACAATTTTTTTTATTTATTTTAATAAATTCATGATTTTTTTTAGTTCAAATAGAAGCTATAGACATAAACTTTACAAAAAATTTTTATTTTTATGATTCAGATGGTTCTATGGGACGCTATCCTGCACGCCGTGGAAAAGTAATTTTCAAAGGCATCGGCATTCAATTATTAATATTTTTTATTTAAACATATGTATTAGTGTTTCTATAAATTACTGATTTCTGAAATTTTGGACTTTTGGACAGCTAAGAGACTTGTGACGAACTAAATGAAAATCTTTTTAAGACTACTGCATTTTTTTGCAAGGATAGTCAGCATTAACCTTCTTATTTTAAAGAGAATGACGCCATTTTCATTTTATATTTTAAATAATTTATTTCAGATTTCCCTATACCATACCTACATATGTATATTTTACCGCTTTTAAATTTTGTTCATTAACATTAAAACTATCTGTGGCGGTCGTTTTACAAAATAAAATATCGATATTAATACTGTGGTTAGTAGAACCCTCAGCTTAGCAACAATGGCTTCATTATTTCTAAATCATTTACAGGGTGCTCAAACCAGAACAACCATATCATACAACTTGACACCATCAAAACTCATTTCTTTTAATAAAATGCCTCATATTTTACTTTACGTTTTGATGTAGATTTAAATTCTGCATTGGCCTATATTTGCATTCCCTATATCTGTATTTAACAGTTTTTTAGTTATTTTAGTTTATTAGTTTAGTTATTATAGATTATTCGCGTTTTTTTTTAATTTGTTCACAATTTTAAGTTAAATTTAGTGATCAACCATAAATCAAAAACTAAAACCATTTTACCAAGTTCTTGTACGTAGATTGTTTATTTACATATCCCCTTAAGTCGCAGATAAATGTTGTTGCTGTAATTTGCAGTCATCCTGTATACATTATCTACAAATAATCCTTGAACAAACATCTTGTCGAAATGTTGATTAGGAGCAAAATGCAGAGGTTTTAAAAAAATCTCTTATTTTCAGTCAGTAATGAAAAATATACATCGAAGAAAATGTACTTTTCTTTATTTAAAATAAACATGCAAGTTGACCACCGCAGTAGTTTGAGATATTTTGGCGACTGGTTTTGAAAATGGAATTTGGATTTGGGATGGAACGTTTTTTAAAACACTTTGGAATGCAGATTGTAACAGCAAATTACTATGTGCCCCTATCTCTCCTATTCTCATTTTTCTATCAACTATTAATACACTGTATTTGTTATACTAATGATACTAACTGCAGTTTTCACGGACATTTACCCGACGAAGAGAGAAAGAGAGAGAAAAGGGAGGCAGATAGAAAAAACTGTAATATCCTTACACAAGCCCATTATAACGGTAGAAATCCAGAAATGGATTCCGATCAGATACACCGTAGAGATACACAGAAATTAAGAGGCTACTGCAAGCTCATTTCTCTATTATTTCGCATAAAATTTGCATGTATATAGCGACCAACGGGCTACCTTAATTATTATTGATTTGCGATGCTAGTCATCGTTTACTCGACGTTAATTCAGAAACGCAACTCTGGAGAAGACCCGCGCGTAGGTTTTAATAGGAAAGCTCACATTTTAATATGGCATAACGATCTGATAACCATCTATGACTGTTAAATATCTTCCGTAAATACTAATTTAACAGTTACATATATGTAGGATACAGGGTGATAACAGCAAGTATATTGAATTGATGAAATGTTATGAGCACTTGGGTGATTCCAAAAATTTCCGTGACAGTACCTCTACATTGTTCAAAGTTCGTATTTTCTTAATTACAAAATGTACTGGGTGTTATATTACTAGCTACTGGAAGCGCTTATATACAAATACTATTGCACAAAATCGTTATCCTCTGAATCCACCCTTGCAGGACCTCAAATTTCCAAAATAAATATACAGCGGGATGATAAAGTTTGAATCAAAATCCATGTTACGAGATTATTAAAAAAAAGAAAAATATAACCCGTACAAATTGCAATTGGTACTGAACTGCTATGACCAATTTCCATTCATACAAAAAAAGTACACGAAAATCGCGAGAATTCATAATTAGAGATAATTGTCTCAAATTGATATAATAAAAATAATCCATGAAAATAAGATATATGGTACGATAAGAAAGAGCACGAAATAAGCTTTAAAATGGCATGTAATTTATAAAAAGATTTCTAAACTTTTATTGAAAAAAAAAAAGTTTAACAAAGTTGTTATAAAAAAAGTCCGACATTTCATATGTAACAACCTAATTCTGCTATGCCACTATATTTACCCACTGAGCTATGCCGTGACGATAGGTCAGTGGGTGAAGCGCCAGGTGAGAAGATGACGATTACTTCGAGAGCTATTATCCGCGCGGGTTCGAATCCCGCCTGTGGCAATTGGCACCTGTCACAGGGTTTGGTTGTGTGTCCTACGTCTTTTCCATATGTATTCTCCCTCTGCACAGTTGTAATGACTCTTAGAGGGAGAATGTAAATTTCTGTGGTGTGATTTATTTATTTATTTATTTATAATACATATGTGAAGGAATGATTTTTTTTAGGACGTTCCCCCATCAGCATATATTTGGTTTCAGCAAGGTTGGGGCGCCTCCTCACTTCAGTGAAGAGAAAGTAGGTATACAACATTTTCCAACTCCACTAATGATAATGGAGATAATACATTTTAAGGCCGTAATAAAAAGAAGTATTCCTTTTTACACTTTGAGCCCATGGAGACCTGAACGGTTGAATATACGCGGGGGTCCCCAAAAATAACCGGAACAGCATTGCCATGGGTGGAGCTTGTGTATGTAGCACGCATTTCTGCCGCTAGGCGTGTATAGGCAACTCATTGCCAGCTCACTGCCGCCTGTGTTGTCGACCTGACTTGTTCTCTTCATCTGCAGTGATTGCTTTTGCTAGCGCTGTTTTGTTCTTGTTTCGTTTTTTATGGAGTGGCAAGTTTAAGTGAACAACGTACAGCTGTGAAATGTTGTCTTCTACTCGGTAAAAATACTGCTGAATCTGTTTTAATGTTGAAAACAGCCTATAAAGATGACGCTAAGGGAAAAACTCAAGTGTATGAGTGGTTTGCTCGGTTTAAAAATGGCGACATGTCGATTGATGACAAACCTCGTTCTGGACGTCCATCAACTGCCCGAAACGACGAAAATGTTGAAAAAATTCGAGAGCTTGTGCTCACAGATCGTCGACAGACAATTGATCAACTTTCAGAGATTAGTGGGTTGGTATCTTGGAGCTCGGTTCAGCGAATTTTAACCGAAGATTTGGGTATGAAAAGGGTTGCTGCCAAGTTTGTTCCTCGGGCTCTGACTGACAATCAAAAAGAATGTCGAGTTGAAACATGTCGTGCTCTGAAACAACAGCTTGAAACTGATCCAGATTTTCTGTCAAAGGTCATTACTGGTGATGAGTCATGGCGTTATGGTTACGACCCAGAAACAAAGCAACAGTCAAGCCAATGGAAAAGGCCATTGTCACCCGTCCAAAAAATGTCGTCAAAGTCAAATCAAACATCAAAACAATGCTGATTTGCTTTTGGCACCGTTAGAAATTCCAAAAAGCATTCTTGTGATAGTCGGTATTTTTCTATAAATGGATTTTTCATTGCAATTCTGAAGTGCCAGGAAAACGCGTGACCTTGAAAATTCTCGCCTGCGGCGCCAATATAGGCTCTCGCGGGTCATATGTTGCTTTATCACTAAAATGCCCCCCCCTGAGAAGTCTTCTGGATTCGCCTATGGGTCAGACCGTCAATCAAACCTTTCATTTGGAAGTTTTAAGAAGATTGCGCAAGTCTTCGTCAAAAAAGACCCGATTTGTGGCAGACACGAGACTGGTTCTTCCACCATGACAATGTACCTGCACACACAGCCATCTCTATTCGCCAATTTTTGACTAAAAATGGCATGGTTCCGCTGCCCCATGCACCTTACTCGCCTGACTTGGCTCCGTGCGACTTTTTCTTATTTCCACGCATGAAAAGGGGCATGAAAAAACACTGATTTGACAACATTGAAGAGGTCAAGAAAAAAATCAGGGAGGAGCTGTCAGCCATTTCTAAAGATGACTACAAAAAATGTTTCGAACAGTGGAAGCACAGGTGGGACAACTGTATTAGTTGTAATGGAGAGTATTTTGAAGGGGATAAGGTTGTTTTGTAAAATTTTTGAAAATATATAGCCTTTAAAAAATAATTCCGGTTATTTTTTGGGTACCCCCTCGTAAACAATAATATGCACAACAAAAATTCAGTCAGTTCCACCGAGGGACACTTCCCATAAGAATTGTGGGGGATTCATTGATACATCACCCTCTTATTTAAAATCCAAGTAGAAAACTAAAGGAAGCGCGTTAGAAATTCCGTTTTGTTCCATTTTACCCGACGATCTTTACATATCGCGGCTGTTTCCGCTTCTCAATCCTTCTGCATTCCGCGTCTGTTTCACGTACCTCCGGGCGAAGCAAATTAATAATAAAACCCAACGTTGCGCGGCTCTAGATAAGACGCACAGAATTCACAAATGAAATTGCTAAATAGCCAATTATTAATTATCGTGAAAGCGTGCGGCCATATCTGGAAAACTCGTGCTTGGGCACGGCACCGATTTAAAACAACAGATATTAATTTGAAACAAATGAAATGCTCTTAAATATATTGCCATAATTATGATTAGCTGATAGTGCATGCCAGCGATTCAAATGCACCAAAGCTGAATGTTTAAGTCCATCCCAAGAATACTACTTTTTGACTGAATGTTGGTTAAAAAATCATAATAAGCGTCAAGGAACTGAATAAAAATTATTTCTCAAAAAAAATTATACAGTGGGGAATCTAATTTTTTAATTTTGTTGGAAATTATCTGGGAACAAAGTACCTATTTAATTTTTTAAGTTGACGACTTAGCTTCTTTTTATTTGTTTTTTTAATGTGTACATTTGTTTATTTTGTATTTACAACGATATTATTTGTTTTTTTTTTAATTCGTCGATATAAAGTTGGCATACGGCAACGCAACACAGGCAACTCGGGCAACATGTTTTGGGGGTCGCCTCAATTCGTATTTATTTCAGTAGTCCCGTGACAGCAGTAAGGTGCTGTTGTACAACATCTGCTATATGTAATAATATGTTGAATAGTGTGATACAATTTCATAATGAACTATGGCAAACGTGCGGAAGGCTATTAGTTACTTTCGTGTATCACACTTCTGATCCGTACGCCTCTGTGACTTTCTGCCAAACTTAATTATATACAATAGATACAAATAAGATAAAAATCACTACGGTAAATAGCTACCACAGTGATTTAATAACCAACGCAGTTAATTTAATAACTACAGCAGTTAATTAGTGCTAAGACGATTAAAGAAATATTTACAAAAATTTGTACGAATTTGATATGGCGTATTTGGTAGATATTTTTGTCGACAGATTTTCTCGACAGAATCAGCCATTTAAAAAAAATCACAGTCGTAGAGAATATATTTGGAGCATTTTTGGAACAGGTAACACCATCTTCATTTTTTTTCTATAAAAGGTGTCTATTGAAGTCTATATTATATATTTATGTCAAATTTACACCCCTGCAACTGGTGTTTCAAAACGTGGGGCATAAAAAATGCATTTTAACGCTCTTATTAAATATTATCCAATAACTGCCGGAGGAACGTGTCGTATTTTTTGACGAATTGTTACACTTAAATTATCCGAAATAAAAAAAGTTCATGTGCCTCACAATATATACTTTACTTTTTAAGTATCCAAAAAAATTAAATTTAGAGAAGTCGGATCTGATTGGTTTGGCCATTCGGTTCAGATCCAATGGTTCGAATAATTAGTTATTGTTTGTTTTTTATCCAATCTTTCCCCCCAAGTTTTTGTATTCCCCGTCTTATTTAAGCTACACACCACTGATGAGGGGCAATACCCCGAAACAACATTATCTACATCTGCTTTGTTGTTCTGTTTTTGGGGTTTTAAGTCGCCATATTTTTTTGTCTTAGCGTGTATAACTCGCTAATTTTATTTAACTTTGTATGACATTTTCTCAAACAAAATTACTCGTCTAATGAAAGAATGAATGTAAGCTCTTTGATTTGGCTTGAGTAAAATGTTTGTTTCAGATAATCGTTTTATTGTCCCTACATACATATCTATGTATTTATAGATATATAAATACTCCTTTATCTAAAATCTTATTTATTTAATTGCTCAACGCAGTTCTGTGTGTCCAGGCGCAAACAACGGAAAATAAAAATGAGACTTTATTAAGACACCAATCACCATTTCCCACTGAACTGGAAATACATACTCATACATACGCGCTTACTTACGGTGGACAACCCCATTAAGCGTCCCACACCCTAACCTAATGAGCGCTCGCCATCTCGATCTTATCACACATGCTCGTATCCTTATCTATAATTGACTTTATGCAACGGTATGTAGACCAGATTATATAAATTCTAACATATCGGCCTCAATAATAAATCCGTAGCCAAAACAAACGGCGAGGCGGCTGCTTGACAATACAACAATGCAATCTTATTACGCGTGGTAGAAAAAACGAAGCCAGCTGGCTCTGATAAATCCTCGAATAGCCCGGTCACATTAGGATTTGAGGTCGTCGGTTTTGTAACACTACGTATCCGCGTAGATGTGTTATTTGTTCCGTTATAGGGAAATTCGGCAGAAAAATCTAATGTCTTGGTTGAAGTCTTTAATTAGACGTCCATTAGATGAACACATTACCAATTGTTATTATGTTTAGTACCAACAAAATATTGCGTGAACAATTGTTGCATTATTTCTTAAGAATTGAGTTAATGCTTGAATTTGGTACACCATTAAAGACTGTAAGCTGATTTAAATTCTAAGACCCAGGTAGACTCTAGGTTTGTAACAGCACACTGAACTGTTTTCTGATGAATAAACAGATCTTCAAAATTGTTACGTTACAAATGTGATCCAAAGGGTTCCAAATCAGTTTTATGAAGATCATGGCATATACAGATAGATTAGTACTGAAAGAAACTCAGAAATTTGTATTCTTCTACATTGGAAAAAGCTTATGCTCTAAAGTTAGTGTTTTTAGAATGATTTTAATAATTTGCTGCTAAATTATACGACTCTAACCAACCGTTTTTTTTAAATGGCATAATTCAATTAGCTTGAGAGCATTTTGAAGCTGACATCACAGTCAGAGAAAAAGCCTTGAGCCCTGAGCTTTCCAGGTCCAAGCCGACAGCATGATCAGCGAAACATCAAGACAAGTTAGACAACCACGGCAGAATCCGGACGAAACTACTTCAGCATTAGACAACAGCCGTGAAAGTCTGCATTCTACCAGTTTCACCCTGTTATAAAGCGTATTACGTGTCATTTAATACTACACTAATGGAAAAAATTAAAGGGTCAAAAAAAATTCTTTTTATTCGTTTTTATTGATTTTTCAGAACTGCCCTTAGATTTTCTGTGCCACCGTTGGTTGCTGAGATATCGTCGATCAAAGACAAAAGGGTCCTTTTTGATTTAAAGTTCGATATCTCAGCAACAAATGGTCGTATCGAGATTTTAAAAAAAGCAAATTGAAGCTGAATAAACAATCTATCCGGTCCATACCATGACTAAGCTCTTGGACTTGAAAAAAAAAGCAAAAAAAATCGCAATTTTTTTCACACTACTCCCTAAATTTGCGCGAAACATGGAGCTCTAAAAATTTTTTGCCGAAATATCTCAAAACTAGAAACTTGAAGCTACAAAATGCTTTTTTTAGACCTCGATAAGACCATTTTTCTCTGAGATACAGCATTCTGAAAAATCACTAAAAATCGGAAACTGTTTTTGACCCTTTAATTTTTTCCATTAGTGTATTTAAAACAAAATGAAAACTGACTTATCTATCAGTGGGCAAATAATATACATCAGGAAAACAACACGGAATCACTATGGAGTAGTTCTAAACCAGAGAAAAGTACACCTAAAATATTTCATATGCGTCTGTTGTCGAAAACGTCTCCAAAATGGAATCAGTTGATGTTAACTTTGGATATCATTAATTTGTATTGAAAACGGCAGTGTACATCGGAACATTTGTCTAAACAAATAACTATTCTGCAATTCTAATACATTGAACGGAATAATTACGCACGAATTTTAACCAATCCGAAGCCATTTAGACGCATGTTAACATCAAGCTCTCGTATACTAGTTTAATTTCTATACCTCTCACAGATAAGGTTTTATAGATATAGTTACTTCACACATATTTACTTTTTTTTTACATAGACGTTTTTGTGTCCTAAACAGTTTGTAGTATAATCTCTAAAATGTAGTTAGAGAAAAAATAGTCTACAATAGGCCATTACTAAACTTGTTATTACATTATTATACTATTCTGGTATATAACTTGGAAAAATGTAAAAATAGAGTTGTGCATACTTTAACGAACAGTGAGTTAAGTACGTATAGAGAACACAGAAAATCTTGATGAGGATGATGATATTAAAAATGTTCCCATTAGAAATGACTAAATCTAGTGATTCCGCAAAAATAGGAGCAAGGAAAGGATGATCAGTGAAGTTGGCATACGGCGACGCAATACATAGGCAAGTCGCGTGGCATGTGATGGGGATCGCCTCAATTCGTATTTATTTCAGTAGTCCCGTGATAGCTGGTGCTGCTGTACCACCTCCGCTATAGGTAATATGCTGACTAGTGTGATATAATTTCACTGTGTGAAGCACGTACGCCTCTGTGGCTATCTCGTTTCTGCCAAGTTGAATGATTTCTGATTCTGTGAAGTTGAATGATTGAAAAAAAAAATAGGACGATGCCGAAAAAAGAGTGGTTAAAAGGAAAACAACTTGTTCACAACAAAATAGTTCTAAAGAGAGTAGAGCGACTGAAACCCAGAGCAGAAAACAGAGAAAACCCAGAACAAAGTACATAATCGTGGGGTTACTGCAAAAATCCGTTGTCACAAAAAGTAATTGTCAAGAAATCGTATAACATTAACATTTTTTTGGCAAAGGAAAAATCTGCTTTTTTCATCAAACTAGTTAGTTTAAGAAAACCTAAAAAGCTCACTTAAAGGGCAGTACAAATTGCATCGTAATTATTCTTATTATTTCACTAGTTTTTGGCTTATTAGTTCAAACATGTCTAATTTGGTCAGATATGGACTTAAAGGTTTTTTTGCAGAAAGCCCACGTAATATTCTACTTCATGTTTAATATACTTTTTTCAAAACACATAATAAACCCGATAAATTGGAAGAAAACTGGATGCAAATAGGAGAAGAAATATGAAGACCCTGAACAGGATGCCAATAAAAAGAGAAAAGTGCGAGTGAAGATAAAAAAACTCTGACGTCCTCTCTAAGGTTTGTGCAGGGAAGGAATGGGTGTCATTACTATTTGCCGTGACACAGATTTAAAACAAAACGTAGTTCTTTAGCGATGTAGGGCGACTGGGCTATAAGGGAGTGTCCCTACTAGAGCATTACATTCTGCGTCGTGGTGTTTGTGCACTCAACTAGTGGATACGCGTTTCGGCGAATCGAGGTCATATATTTACGGTCCGTACGTACGTACTACGTACATTACATACTAGCCCAAACAACGGGGAGAAAACCGGTCACTAATTGTTATTAGTAAACAAAAAATATGGCCGTATAGAGAACAAAATTCTAAGAAAGATAGCATTTTTTGCTACTCCAGTTTTAATGGCGAATATAACCAAAAAAATTCGTAAAAGTAAAAAAAAACGTTTTTTTTGTAAATAAAAAAAAGCTCCCACACAAGAAACTTAAATTAGAAAGTTGTAGGTGTTAAAAATGCGCGTCGAATGAAATTTGAACGAAAAAAAATCGGTTCATAAACATTTGAGAAAAATTTTAAAAAATGTCAAAAATCGCGTTTTCGTATTTTTGCTGTTTAAATTCCAATTTTGTTTGAACATACTTCTTATTAACTACAAATATAGCCCAAGACAAGCGGAAGATGATCCTTTTTTTCAAGAATTCAAAAGTTTTATTTTTTCGAGTTATAACGATTTAAAACAAAAAAAAGACGTTTTGAAAAATCAGCTTTTACAGAGGCAAAAATGATCGTGCAGAAACGATTATGGGCCCATTTTATTCGCGAAGACTTCATGCTATTAAAAACCAAATCGCTTTTATTTAATTTTTGCATAAAAAATGCGTTGTAAAATTGTATCATTTTTTCGAACCGTTTGTTTTCGAATAACTTTTTTAATTTTGGTTTTACATTTTTGGCCGTTGCATATCTGAAAACTGGCATTCAAACACGCATTGAAAAAAAAAGAAGGTCCTACGATCTCAGGGAGCCGAGATAATTTTTTTAAGCAGAGGAAAAGATAATTTTGCGAGCGCGGTCGATTTGAAATCGTGTTTAGTTTTCGATGCGCCCAAGCGGAGGGTCCCTCTACTCTGTCGCTAATAATTTATGCGAAATTATTTGAAATATTTTTTTTAAGAAAGTAACAGTCTGAGATCTATTTCGTGTAAAAATGAAGTCAATCGGACGTTATACAGCGCTGTCAGGAATTAAAAAAAAAAACATCTCGGCTCCCTGAGGTCGTGGGATCTTCATTTTTTTAAATGCGTGTTTTGAATTGGCATTCAAACCACGCATTTTGTTTCAAATATGCAACGGCCAAATGTTTCACGTTTTCAAATATGCAACGGCCAAAAATGTAAAACCAAAATTAAAAAAAGTTATTCGAAAACAAACGGTTCGAAAAAAATGATACAATTTTACAACGCATTTTTTTATGCAAAAATTAAATAAAAGCGATTTGGTTTTTTAATAGCATGAATGTACAAGTCTTCGCGAATAAAATGAGCCCATGATCGTTTCTGTACGATCATTTTTGTCTCTGTAAAAGCTGATTTTTTGAAAACGTTTTCTTTTTAAAATCGTTATAACTCGAAAAAAATAAAACTTTTCTGAATTATTGAAAAAAGCATCATTTTCCGCTTGTCTTGGGCTATATTTGTAGTTAACAAGAACTCTGTTCAAGCAAAATTGGAATTTATACAGCAAAAATACGAAAACGCGATTTTTGACGTTTTTTTTTTTAATTTTTCTCAAATGTTTATGAACCGATTTTTTTTCGTTCAAATTTCATTCAACGCGTATTTTTAAGACCTACAACTTTCTAATTTAACTTTCTTGTATAGGACTTGAAGCTTTTTTTTTATTTGCAAAAAACCGTTTTTTTGACTTTTGCGAATTGTTTTGGTTATGTTCGCCATTAAAACTCGAGTAGCAAAAAAACGCTATCTTTCTTAGAATTTATTTCTCTATACGACCATGTTTTTTGTTTGGTGATAACAATTAGTGACCAATACATGGGGGCTTTCGCTCGTTGATTGGACTATATGTTGTCGGATCGAAACCGCGGCCGCCGCCGCCGGAGTCAGCGATCAAGACCGACCGGACACGCGAGTGCTTTTTTTGCCGGGTAATTACTAATTTTCCCGCTGCGCTTTTTTTCTTCTATCTCTAGTCCTAATATGGTAGCGGTCTGACGTGAGTTTGAATGATTGCCCTGCAATGAGACCGCATCGGGTACTAGAAGTCGACGGAGAAATGGGCTGGGACCGAAGCGTAATGAATAGAGCTGTACAAAGCATTTCATCCGCGAAAATATAACTATAAGAATCCATCTTATCGTCACATTGACGGTTTAGATCTTAAATTGAATGATCTTTTATGAGTTTGGAGACACTTCTACATCAGTGAATTAAAATATTTTTATCAAGATATTTTGCTGACATAACTCGCACCCTGTGGAGAAGATGGAAATTGTTGCTTATTATTGGGACACTGGTTTATTATGTAAGAGTACAATGGGTAACATAAAAAGGTACAAGCGTATTAAAATAAATTCCCCAATTGACTCTATTTCTGCCTGGGACACACATAAGGCCCTCAACTTTATCAAATAAAAACAATTTTAATAACAAATCTAAAAGTACCTACATATATAGTTAAAACTTAAAATACAATTGTTGACAAATATTTGGGAGGAATTTAGAGATGGGCATAGTAACTATTTTTAATGAGGTCAATCACGAACGAACCAACAGGTAGCTCAGTAAGCTCTGAAACTGAGTTGATAAATTAACTGATTTCCGAAATTTCACTTGGTCATAATGTTTACTGACATCTGTCATCTTGCTAAAATTTTGTGAAGAACTAAGGATAGTGTGAGGACTACCTAAGAAACTATTACTTGCAGTCGAGTTTGGCAGTAGTTGAAGACATCATCAAGAATAACATAAATAACAGAGATAAAAAATATATTACCAACACGTCAAAATATTTAACTAGTAATGAGTAATGAGTCTGTGAAGTTGTCATCTACAAATTCGGACCGGCTTATTCTATTTTTATCAGTCCTTTGCCCAAGGTGAGCCATGTTTGGGCAATAAGGTGTTCTTACATATTTGCCCATCTAGGGTTAAAAAGATATAGGAGAATTGTTTTTACGAGTGATACAAAAAGTATTGAAAAGAACCCGTTTAATGCAATAGTCTTGTCTGTAAAAAAATCATAGCTTTTTATTTTCCAGAAGATTTTTTTTAATTTCCTGAAGGGAGGGTGATCTAACGAAAGTAACAAATAGGCAATGGTGGGCTCACCTTGTCGCAAATGTGGATTATGTGGTTTATTTTCAATACATTCTAGTATTATTACGTCTTATACGAAAAAAATACCCCATATTTTTTTTAAAGGTGGGCAAAAATATTTTTAAATTATTATATACACGGTTTGTCCGGAAAGTAATGTCAGTGACCTTTGAAAAACGGTTTTTATTAGTTCTATGTGTACAAATCTTTAGAAACTTTCAAAATACATTCCTCCTGCGTCCACACATCGGTTCCAGCGGGTCTTCCACGCATCAAAAGCTGCACGGTAGTCGTTTTCCGGAATCGCCTTTAAAGCGTCGGTGCAAGCCTTCTGAATGTTTTTCACCGACCCAAAATGCTGTCCTTTCATTGGGGTTTTGAGGCGCGGAAACAGAAAAAAGTCTGGGGGGGGGCACATCGGGGCTGTAGGGAGGCTGGGGAACAACGGTGATACCTGCCTTGACGAGGTAATCGGCCACGAGGAAGCAGGTGTGCGAAGGCGCATTGTCGTGGTGAAGATTCCAGGATTTTGAGATGTCTGGGCGGACGCGATTCACCCTGCGTTTCAGCCGCTTCAGCACCTCGACGTAAAACTTTCCGGCTACGGTTGTCCCCTGCGGAACGAATTCATGATGGACCAATCCCCGGCAATCAAAAAAGGCTATCAGCATTGTCTTGATCTTTGACCTGGACATCCTGGCCTTCTTGGGGCGAGGGGAGTTATCCGTGTGCCATTCCGCACTTTGCCTCTTCGTCTCCGGATCGTATTCAAAGACCCAACTTTCGTCCCCGGTAATGACGTCATCAAGGAAAGCGGGGTTGTCTTCGCAGGTGTCCAAAAGTTCTTGGCAGGTTTCGACGCGCCTCGCTTTTTGATCGTCCGTTAGCACTTTTGGCCCAAGCTTCGCGCACACCTTCCTCATTCCTAAAGACTCCGACACAATTTCGTGAACAATGGTTTTCGTAATGTCTAATGTTTCGGAAATTAAACGGACACTTAGACGACGGTCAGTATTCAACAAGTCACGCACACGTTTCACATTGTCGTCGGAACTGGAGGTTGATGGCCGTCCAGCGCGGTTCTCGTCGTTGACATCTTCCCGACCTTCTGCGAAGGCCTTGTGCCACCGGAAAATTTGCCTGTACGAAAGACAATCGACGTCGAAAACCTTCTTCAATATTGGAATGGTTTCCGCAGCACTCTTCTCCAGTTTCACACAAAACTTGATCGCCATCCGTTGCTCAAGCGAACGTTGCATTTCTTCTTGCACCGAGTCACTGTAACGACCCCCAAAGAACAAGTGATGCGACCGCTACAACGACCGGTAGCCAACTGACGCTTGTTGGATCTTGTTGCCAGATCCACCACCACAATCCCAGCACGTAAAGCGCGGGCTGGCGCGTACAGTCTCGGGAAAAAAAATTCACTGACATTACTTTCCGGACAAACCCTGTATTTGTACCCCCAATTCAATACTGCCATAACTGCAAATATTGAAATTTTGTAGGATTAAGTAATTAAATAGGTAAGTCGCGTTAAACCTTTTTGTTGATATTTAATGCATTTTTTTAAATATCTGGATCAAATTTTAATATGAAGGATCTAAAGGAATTACTTTTTAATAAATATCCACGTATGACATTTTGTTTTTTTTGCCCACCTCATTGGTTAAACGAATAACAAAATTCGAATTTGGGGATGGGGATCCAACATCACGGACCTTGCTGAGTGCTGAATGTCTAGGGCGCAGATACTCTCAATTCCAATTACCGAATGTCAAAAATTTGGCAGTGCACTGGAAATAAATATTTGAAATTGATAAAAAAACATCACAAAACTTATCTTAGACACCTTATAACACCATCATTCACGTGCAAGAATGTTATATAACGGTCCCCACAGGCACTCTATTCAGTTCCATAAAATAACCCAGTGTGGAGGTATAAAATACTTCCTATGCCATCTACTTTTTGTATCATATCCTAACATATAATTAACAGCCATTCAATGGGATATTTCAAGGCACAGCTACAAGTACTACGCGAACGAGTCATTACAACGGTTCGAACGCATACTATTACTTGATGACGTTCGAGAACCGTGAGGTTTAATCATCCATCTAAGGCATTTCGATGATAATTGTCATTTATACGGCTAAATGTTATCGACGGTTCGTCTGCAAGGGACAAAACTCTCTGGTAAGTATAGTATTTTTATTACTCTAATCTTATTTATTAGTAATGATTTGTGACCAAAAAAAAAAATTCTTCTGTCACCATTTATATACGAGTAAAAAACTAATAAGTAACAAAACTGTAGCTCTCCTGGTCACAATACAAGCCGACTTGTTCGTTCTTCGTCAATGGCCATGAAAGTGTGTAAATTACTGAATGAGACTGGCAACGTAGCGCCCGATCTAGCAACACTGCGGAGACGGGACTTGGAGGGGTTAACATGTAATGCACCTTTAGTACAAGTTTGAACTTGTTAGTAATTTGTTTGTTCTTTGTGACTGTTTTCGTAAACCGTTTTTTTCTAGTGCGTTTTAAAAATGAGTGACGTTAATTTTGAACAACGGTGTGCTATCAGGTTTTACTTCAGACTTGGACACAGCGCAACGGATACTTTTGCAAAACTTCAACACGCCTACGGAGGCAGTGTTTTTTTCAAGGGCCTGGGTTTTTCGGTGGTTTAAAGCATTTGTGCGTCCAGATCGGGGAGGAATGATCGGGGAAGAGTTAAATTTGGATAACACTACTGTTCATCAGATTTTGACTAACGAATTGGGGATGAGAAAAATCTGCGCAAAAATGATTCCAAAAAACCTTTCGCAGGAACAGAAGAACATCAGGAGAGAGAGGTGTCTTGACTTTTTGGAATATATTGTAAATGATCCCCGTTTTATGGAAAGTGTGTCATTATTGGTGATGAGACTTGGGTGTTTGAGTACGACCCGGAGCGGAAGCGCCAAAGCATGGAATGGCACACTTCAAGCTCTCCAAGACTCAAAAAAGCAAGAATGAACAAGTCGAAGATCAAATGCATACTGATTTACTTTTTTGATACCCAGGGAATTGTCCACAAAGAGTTTGTGCCTCTAGGCCAAACAGTAAATCAACACTTTTACAGAGAGGTTCTTGAAAAACTTCCAAAAAGGATCACACAGCCGTTTTAGAAACGCGTTTTTAGCCAGTAAATACATTCCTGTGGTTCCTCAGCCTCCTTATGCGCCTGACTTGAGTCCTTGTAACTTTTTTCTTTTCCCGAGATTGTAAATCACCTCAAGGGACGTCATTTTGGGACCATAGAAAACATTCAAACAGCTGTAACCCACCAGCTGAAGGCTATTCCAGTATATGAGTTTCAGCACTGCTATGAAGAATGGGAGAACCGTCTCCAGAGCTGGAGTTATTTTGAAGGCCAAGCCCAAGGAAGTTATTTTCAAGGAGACAATACTGAATTGTAATTCTATTCGAATAAAAAAAAATTAAAAAAGTCAGTAATACTACTTAATTTACACACCTCGTATGTGACTAAATCACAATTGTCAATGAGCGGCAAATCATTCTCGATTCATTGAACTTAACAATTTTACTGTCAGAGTGTGCTTTTGGGAAGGACATCTGGTAGTTGTCCTTCCTTTGTAGAACATATCAGAATATGTCTAGCCCCGTCTAATCACACTAAAGGCCAATACTCATGGGTGAAACTATATTATTGAACTACATTTATATATATTTACCGAAAAAGTTGTGTGGCGGTAATAAAAATTGCATAAATAAAACAAAATCAAAAATGTCATTGTGACTAGCTAAAATAGTTTATAAATTTGTAAAACACTGGTATAATTTATAGATTTGTAAAACATCATAATTTTTGCTTCTTCAATTATACAAAAAAATTTAAATTCTTATCAAAATAAGTTTAGTATTTCCAATGTATTTTTAATGTCCCTTCATTTTATTTATTATATCAATTGTACAATGAAAGTCTGTTGCAAATAAATGATGCAACAAATCAATATTTAAAACGATTTTTAAGCATTCATTGATTCATTTCCGTACTAATTCATTATTAAATTATTTACAAAAGTGCCGAGGATTCGCAAACCGCAAATTCATATAATTACATCGGCAAACATAAAGAAATAAACAAATGGTGCGAATTGGGGTCATTAACAATTAGTTAAATGTCCCGAGAGTTGGTCATCTTTCGAGGTTAGAAAAAAATCGCAGCAAGTCAGGCGAGACGGCTATTATTGTCCTTTTTTTGGTCTGTGATTATTCCGCAATTCACTATTATTACTCATTTTTGCGACGATTTAGCCTACAGTGAATAACCGTCATATAAATCCCCGGAAGTAAGGACGGCTGCATGTAAAAATGGAGTTTCTGCGGCGGACAACATGGGAAAGTTCGGTGGAAGTTCTTCCGTCCTCCTCTACCCCGTGGAAATTCTCGTGTCGTCTTCCTTTTTGCATCCAGAGGCAATCTCGGAATTTCCTGATGCATCGTTTCAGTTGGTGCACACGTCAGTGGCGTTGACAGAAATTTCGTAGGTCTCTCGGCATTGCGAATTAAACAAATATTTTCAGAACTTTAATGAACTGCCGAAGAGACAAATTGACAACACTTTCAAAATTCAGGTTGCTGAAAGGACCTAGCGAATTACATATCTGGTAATACTCGAAAGTAGTTCACCCCCCATAACATTATTGTTTTCAGATGTAAAAAAAAACGCTGCCAAGAAATATCTGCATCCATATCCAATAATTGCGCACTTCGTTAAAAATGGTAAACCTGGTAACCTGGTAAATATTTATTGAATATATTATGCATCTGCGAGTCGGTTAAGAAAAAACTAAAAAATATTATTATTTCAATAATTCAATTCAATTAGATAGCTTAACGTACGTCCTACAGAAATAAATGCATTTTGCCAATTATATTTCACACAGTATTCAATTAAACGTTAAAAAATGGCTTACCACTACGGCCTCTCCTAAAGCTATTTTATCTTATAAAATTTTTTATTTACCCTCTGGCCCCCTCGGGATTCCCGCCTCTGGTACCGGTCGTCACAGTGTATGCACACATTGTGACAAAGTGGGCACTATAATGAACTTCCGCCCTACATGATTGTCGGTTCGGTAACCCGGCCTTAAAAATGACCTTCGTAACCCTATTTAATGCCAAGGTAATCGCTGTCTACCGTAGAATTTCAGGCATATTAAACCCTACATAAATCTTTCTGTCGCATTAAAAAAATTATATGTGAAGATAAATACATCATTCAACAAAGTTATGTCTATATTTTATGATGACACAAAAATATTTTCTTTAAGAATTATTTGAAATATCAAATTATATTATCGAGGTCGTATACGAATCCACGTATAAGATGAACCTTTAGCAGCTTGACATTTACAATGGAATTATTTTTCTATGGTCAACTTTATTACAAAACTTTTGATGAAAATATAAAACGCATGAAGTTAAAATATTAAATATAAAAATGTTGCGTATGTCGTAAATACGACATTACAATAAGATGGCATTGAATACTTTATACTTGCTTGAAAAATTGTAGATGAGTTTAGTTGAAAATTAATCTTCAAATTTAAAAACTAAAATTAATCTTGCACATAATGTAGTATTTTTAGATTTTTAGCGAATATGCCAAACAATTAAAGAAAAATTCAATCAGTCAAAGATCCAAATTGTTGGACAAGTATAATAATATATATCGTCAACTGATATACAAAAGTCGTAACTATTTAATTTAAAGAAGTTTTAGACTTGGTGAAATAAAAAAAAAGAAAACCCGAGTATTCCTTTTTGCATTGTTGCCAATTTTTTTTTACTTCGTAGTGTTTTTTAGTCATCAGTTTCTCCGTTTATTTTTTCTCATATATTTTTCCTTCAACATTTTGTTCTACTGGAATGTTATAAAAACAGTCGAATCAAACCAAAATTAATTGTAATAAGAGTACTAATTAAAATCAAGATATTCGGGGACCCTAACAGAACCGTGTTAAGGGGAAATAGATAATATGTTGGTGGAATTAAAAATTCTCGTATTTTCGTAAGAAAACATGGGACGTCATATTTAAGGGAGGATAACATCAAACCTATATAGAAAGGTATAATTAAAAAAAAAACTTAAAATCAAGCTTTTAAAAAATATCGGAGTCACCAGAAAATCTTGGAAACGGCTTGCAAAATATAACCGATACATTTTTTAATCGCCAAGTAAATACAGTATTTTTATTCTTCCTAATTTTCCTCGAAATATGTTAAAGATATCAAACATCGAATCTATGTTCTTCGGAAAGATTCTAAAGATTAGGAATCCTATTTTTTTCAGACCAGCATTTCTTTTCTGATTTTTTACAGGTTTAAATTATACTAGCTTTTTATACTTCACTTAAAGATTGTGAAAAAAAATACAAGCATTTACCAATATTTTCTGGTGAGCAATCTGTTTTTCGAATTTTTTTGTTGCGTTTCACTTTAAGTTTTTTTCTAATATAGCATAATATTTTAGGTTTAAAAACACAGACCAACAAAATTTTACTTTTTTTTGGAAGCAGAAACTTGAATATATATTTTCAAAGGATTTAGGTGCGCTGAATCCGAATCTGGCAGCATAATTGTTCTATCACGTCAAGTTTTTGAGATATCCTAACCTGAAAGTGCAAAAAACACTATTTTTCGTCATATTTGGGGTTATGTAGTAATGTCATCTATTCTTTTTCAAAAAACTAATACACTGAATTTAAAAGTACAAGGCTCCCTCCTTCGAATTCCGTTGAGTTTGCTCATATGCCAGTCATTGGAGATCACAAGAAGGGCTTACCTGGAAATAACTCGGAAAGTTTTGGAATTTGGCAGGTTTGTAGGTTTGGGTATGTAGAACTAAAATTCACAAAATGCACAATTCGAGACTTGCCGCCGGCGCCGGCATCTTGCCAAAATTGCCGCCAAATACAGTTTTTTGCAATTCTCTCCAAAGCTATGCGTTTTTAGAAAAAATATGTAAAAAGCAAAATTAAAGAGAAGGAAATTTCATACAAAAATTGTGCTCATCATATTTTCGCTAAACTTAACGGTTTCCCCTAAACTGCTTTTACCTATCTAATTTACGATTTTTCTTTTATGATAAAACGCTATTCAATTGAACTGTCGTTATATTTTCAGCTCCCTGACTAACCGGCACATTCCTAGCTTGTGTGCAATTGCCGTTGCGCCTACATGAATATCAACAAACCCCCTCCAGACAATGGTATGGCTGAATGGGGTTGGAAGAAAACCCAAACTGGTATCACCTGGTATATTTTCGTCATGTATTTCGTCAATCTGATGAAGATGACTTGGACTTGCCGCTCGATATTTGTTTGTCAACTAAAGAAGGAGAATTCGACGAATTAAAAGGCACCGATATTTGATCCCGAAATAGAGACAAACATATTCACCGTTGAAAGCATTGATATTAACGACCCAGGTCCGTCGGGCCTTTGCAGATAGAAAACGTAATTTTATTTACTAAGTAGATTAGGCCTACAGGGGACACCACGTTAGAAAAAACGCGCCATGTATTTTACCCCATGGGTGGTGTGGAAACAAGGTTACTTTCATTTATTTCATTCATTTCAAACATTTTTAATAGTTAAAATTAATTGATCATAGATTAATTAATAACATGAGTTAATTAATGAATTAATTGATTAATTAATTAATTGGATAGAAGATACGCCACTGTTTCATGACAAAATTGTATAAAGCCTTGAAAAAGTAGTTTTGTGAAACTCTACTACACATTTGATTTCGGAAAATCGCCTCTATATAAAAATTACGCAAAATGTTAAACTTTACGACGACTTTTCTGCCTAAACGGTTAAATTTAGCGAAAATATGCTAAGGGATATTTTTTGTATGAAATATCCTCCTCTTTAATTTTGTTCTCTACATATTTTTTTCGAAAAACGCATAGTTTTGGAAAGAATTGCGGAAAACAGTTTTTGGCGGCCATCTTGGCTAGATGGCGGCTCCGGCGGTAGTCTCGAATTGTGCATTTTATAAATTTTAGATATGGACCCCGAAACCTACGAACCTGCAAAGTTTCAAAACTTCCCGAGTTATTTCCAGGTAAAAATCCACAATGACTGGCCTATCAAATATCTTTTTTTTCGTTGACATATCACATCTTGAAATTTCTAAGTTTCTCAGTTTCTTAATATGCGAAAATCTACTAAGGATCCCTTAGACATCAAGCAATCGGCTTGTGGGTTTGGAGTTGGTGGGTTTAGGGATTGTGGGTTTGGGGTTTGTGGATTTGGGATTTGTGCGTTTGAGGATTTGGGGTTTGTGAGTTTGAGTTCGTATGTATTGAAGGTTTCTGAGTATGAAGTTTCTGAACTGCAATTAATTGTTTGACGTCTAAGGGATTCTTGGTAGATTTTCGCATATTAAGAAACTGATAAACTTAGAAATTTCAACATGTGATATCTCAACGCAAAAAAAAACAGATATTTGAGCAAACTTAACGGCATTCGAAAGAGGAAGCCTTGTACTTTTAAATTGTATGTATTTTTTTGAAAAAGAACAGATGGCATTACTACATAACCTCAAATATGACGAAAAACAGTGTTTTTTTCACTGTTGGGTTAGGTTAAAAACCTAACGTGATAGAGCAATTCTGCGGCCAGATTCGGATTCAGCGCACCGAAATCCTTCGGGGAATGCATATTAGTGTGTCTGCTTTTTGACCCTTGTTGACCTGTGTAATCAATGCTCACTGTATGGTATGAGTCCCATGTTTTCTTAAGAAAATACAAGAATTTTTATTTTAATTCCACCAACCTATTTCTCCTTAATATCTACGGTTCTGTTGTCAAGTCGCCGATTTCTCGACTCGAGTAATATTGTAGATACATTAATACGAATACAGTAATACGAATTAGCAGTACCAACTCTTGGAACACTGCGTACATCTGATGGAACGAATCGAATACGACGCGCGAACGTAACGTATCTTTGACAAACATCTATAAAGTGTCGTAAGCGTAACTTATTAAAAATCTTTACCGTAACGGTAAAAGCGCGACAAGAAACTATACGAAGTTTCATTCAATGACCCTTAACTTTCGTCTCCTACCAACTGTTGCTCTGGAAATCCGCCAGAATCTGTAACCGGCAGAGAGAATTCAAATAGTCCTTGGCGATAACATTAAGAAAGACAAAACAGAATAAAACGAAGGAACGCCACTAATTCACAATAAATTAACTCATTTGAGGCCCACAATGCGTATTTATGCGTAATAAAACCTCAACAATAAAAACCCGATTTTTTTAATGTGTCGAAAAACTGGACCATAGGAAAAAGTGTCATGTTTATAAGAAATGATATTGGCAATTTTTGTACAAAAAATTTGAATACACCTCTGAATTCAGCAGCCCTGAAAATGGATGTGTACCAAGTTAAACATTTTAAAACAATTTAATACAATTTTAAAACGTGTTTGGAAAGGTTTTGTCTAAGTTTTAATCTATTTTAAGTGGCAATAACATTAAACTGAACATTAAATTGAATTAACTACTGAAAAGTAGTTTCTGCAAATGGTTTTATTTGCATAATTAAATTGTAAAGAACAAATAAAATAACAGTAGATAAAAAAAAACATAAGTAAAACTAGATTCAATGAAAACATAAAATAAATAAATAAATAAAAACATTTTAATTGCACTTTAAATTATCGACTTTTCCACCAGTCTTCCGTTATGCGAATAGGTTTCTCACACCTCTGACTGACTGTAAAGGAGGGGATAAAAAAAGTGTCATTTTTCACTCTCTTCCGGGAAGTAAATAAGCCCTAATAATCTGTTATGTACATAGGTCCCCAAGTAACAGAAAATATGAACCGTTTGCCCCAAAGTGGTCAGTACATATTGATCATGAATTTTCCTAATATCTCATTCAATGAAATTGTATATGAAGGTTGTTGGGGCTATATGCTAGATTTGTCTTATTAAATTTAGAGAAATTAGCTTCTCACAATGTAACACTTTCATATCTACTTAAGCCATTCCAACACTATTGCCACCACTTTCGGGGCGAACAAATTATATTTTCTGTTAGTTTAGGACCTTTTTTTTATTATTCACCTGCGACTTTTAAAAAATCATTTAAAAAATGAACAATTGAGGACCCTGCTGCAAGAACAATGCAGCTCCATTTTCAACGCGTGACGAGGTTAGCTGCTTATAATTTCGATAAAAATATTAGGCGTGATTTAACGCAAATTCCATACATCTCAGTGCACGGAGTATACATACTGACATATGCTGAGCTGCGTCAAATTTGCGTTAAATAACATCTAATATTTTTATCCAAATTATAAGCAGCTAACCTCGTCACGCGTTGAAAATGGAGCTGCATCGTTCTTGCAGCACGCTCCTCAATTAATTTTATCATGAATGATCTTATACTTTTATCATGGTCATATGGTGCGGTGTACCACGTGATTTTTTCGTCTACTTCAAAATGAAGCGTCAGATGATGTGGACTCATTTTGAAGGTGTAAATACATCTAAATGACCGCGATACGCGTTCTTAAAGAGATAACTTCGAAAGACTTTCAAGGCTGTTGTTTGAGTTAGAAGCGTCATTGGAAATGTTGCATCGAGTTAGGAGCAACCTGTTGTGAAGGCGTGTAACCTAAATTTTATTGCACACTGCAGTCAGTATATGTTCTAGTTAGATAGGTCTCGTTATTTAACTGCCGCACCTCGTATATTATTTTTTATTATAGAAAAATAATATACGAGATGCGGCAGTTAAATAACGAGACCTTTCTAACTAGAACATATACTGCAGTGTGCAATGAGGGTTACACGCCTTCACAACAGGTTGCTCCTAACTCGATGCACCATTTCCAATGACACTTCTAACTCAAACAACAGCCTTGAAAGTCTTTCGAAGTTATCTCTTTAAGAACGCGGTATCGCGGCCATTTAGATGTCTTTACACCTTCAAAATGGATCCACATCATCTGACGCTTCATTTTGAAGTAGACGAAAAAATCACGTGGTGTGAGGTCAGGGCTGTACATGGACTGGGAGATCACAGGAACCCATTTCTTGGCCAAAAACATATAATCAACGTTGAATGCGAAGGCGCTTTGTCGTAATGAATCAATCATCCGCTCTCAACTTCTTCTGGAGAAACTAGGGCCACCCTCGCTCCCAGGCGACTGCCACCACTGGCCGCCCTCCACAAATTGATGATATGTCATACCTTGGATATCGAAAAACGAAATGAGCGTTGTCTTGATTTGTGACATCTTGGTCTTAGTTAACTCATAACTTCCTTGGGAAGCTGTGTAGCTTCCCAAGGAAGTTGGAGACGGTTCTTCCGTTCCTCATAGCAGTGCCGGAACTCATTTACTGGAATAGCCTTCAGCTGGTCGGTTACAGCAGTTTTAATGTTTTCTATGGTCCCAAAATGACGTCCCTTGAGGTGACTTTTCAATCTCGGAAAGGAAAACGTCACAAAGACACAAGTCAGGCGAATAAAAAGGCTGAGGAGCCACTTGAATGTTTTTACTGGCTACAAACTCGTTTACTAAAATGTCTGTGTGACAAGGCGCATTGTCGTGATGCAACATCCAGTTATTCTTGATGTTTGGTCTCACACGCATGACCCTTTTTCAAGAACCGGCGATCTAAACACACAAGATCCCATATTCTATCGACATTTTCATTAGTTCTTGAAGATGAAGGCCTTCCGCTGCGTAGTTCCTTTTCAATCGACTCCTCTTCCTTCTGAGAATATCTTAAACCACGGAAAAACCTGGGCTCTTGAAAAAACACTGTCTCCGTAGGCGTGTTGAAGTTTTGCAAAAGTATCCGTTGCGCTGTGTTCAAGTCTGAAGCAAAACCTGATAGCACACCATTGCTCAAAATTAATGTCACTCATTTTTTAAAACACACTAGAAAAAAACGGTTTATGAAAACAGTCAAAAAGAACAAACAAAAGTTCAAACTTAGTAAGTGCTACTCCCGCTAAGTGTGTGTTTCTAGATCGGGCGCTACGTTGCCAGTCTCATTACTTAATTTACATACCTCGTATGCGTTTGGACTACAAAATGTGGTGATACAACCGACGGAGCGTCAATGTTGTCGCTTAGGGTGAAAAAAGAAAGTCTCATTATTTAATTACCATACCTTGTAAAAAAAAAAAAATTAAAAAAACACGTTTTTTAAAACGGTTCTAAATATGTGCATTAAAAAGAGCGTTACTAGTATAATTTATTTGGCGAAGATTTAAGACTACATTTTGTCTCTATATTGTGGCCCAGAGAGCTATTTAAAATCTGGCTATCTACCACCTGTTTCAATGAACCAATTTATGCTTGAACTTGCCGTTTCGTTATCGGTCTCTGGCTAATTACTTCCACAGAACGACCGTGATCGGGGCTCTATTAAAGTGATTTCCCAATGACTTTCTCGCCATACCACAAGGTCCACAAATTGTTCTTAATTGCCGTTGTTATTACTAATGCCGTATGAATTTACTCGAGGCACGCATAAAAACAATCGAAGGCTACTTTGCATATTGTTTTCTTCAAACTAATTACTTATTTGTCGTATTTCGTAATGAATTATTATAGCGCGCAGAAATATCGGAGGTATTTCTCAACGCGATAGGCAAGAAATATGACCCCGTTGAGATTTTTTTGGCCAAACAGTGGTCGAAGGACCTCCCGTTGAGTAGATGTTCTGAATAATTTAAGTGCTTGTATATTTCTGATATTTTATATTCCGCTTCAAGTATCAGACTTCTGTATTTGGTTGTTTAATTCAATTTTATTAATGAAGTTGATTTCAGATTTAGATAACTCCATTTTACATACTCGTATCTTAAATTATAACTTAATTAATTATAAATTTGAAGATTTATACTTGGCGAATTCATCTATCCAAAATTTTGAGCAACCAAGAAATTTGAGATTTGACTTCGTGCCTAGGTCTTTCTAAATTAAATCATTTTTGACAAATCCAAGATGACGAACTTCAAAATGACCATCATGTGCTGAAAAAAATTATATGCAAGAAACGAAAAACACAAAAAATAGGTAGAAAGGTCTTTTAGAATCAACGAAAATAGTGTATTAAATAGTTATATATTTGTAAGTCATAGTGTGTTTTAAATATTTTGATGCACTCAAACCAAATCTGATATTTGAATGTCAACATGGGGTCAGGATTTTTTCTTTCTTCAAAAAGTTCCCCCGAAAATTACTAAAAATAACAAAAATTATGAAGAAACTTGCTTGTCTGAAATAGAAAATATGTTATTATCGACGCTAATATGTATATATATTTCAATACATAAAGTACTGGTATCAGGTGCGAAAGTCACAAGATTTCATGGTTCGTTGCTAATCTAAAAAAAGAAAATGTGAAAAAAAGATCAATCACGGAATATGGATCAATCTTGAAATCAACACAACTATAACTTTAACAAATATCAAATTAATTTGTTAAAAAAAAAACAATTTTTTAAGAATACTTTTTGTTAATATTTTAATCCTGATCCATGGAGCGATTTCAATACGAGATTAGGTTTCAGTGCATCAAAATACACAAAAATTCGCTATTTTCGTTGATTCTAGATCTTTTTACCTGCTAGAACACTGCTGTACAGAACACTTTTCTAGAACACTGACTACACAGGAGCTATAAAGGCTTACCTTTACTACTTAGATCAATACAGGAGTTCTCTTCCATAAGGCTCGCGGACCGTATTGAAAGCGAAACTAGTGGTTGTGAAACTTAGAGTGGTATTCTTCACTTAACAAGTCTTCGGCCCTTATATAAGTTATTCATAGAACTCCTGCATTGCTCAGGATTGTAATATAAACAATGCTCCAAGTCAATGCTCAATTACACCTGTAGTAGATGACGATTTGCATCTCCAATTTCACGTGGAGTTTATGGGTTGGAGCTGCTTTCTTTGTTTTTTTGTTTTTCTTTTGCTTGTCACCACGCTGACGAGTCCCATTAAAACAAAACAGCTACCGTGGTAGGTTGAAAGCGAAACTTCTGGTTGTGGTTGGCTATTAGTTTTTAATATTATTATGATACAGAAATATCGAATCTTAAATATACTTTCAAACATATACAATTTTTCTACTAATACCGAAACATTACTTTTACACTCAACGCGCGTATATGCCAACAATGTTAGGATCATCAGTGCATAAAACTAATGTTAAATCTATCTACCTTATTATGCCAAATAACTCTATTCGTGCTATTACATTTATCAGCTATTACATTTAACTATCTATTAATACATTTTTGAATGCATCTATCAAATATCTGCTCTATATTACACTCCTTACTAATTTGATTATTGTCAAAAGCATGTTGCGCTAAAAAAGCATGATCTACCGTATTTCAAATATGTTCTTTCAGTCTAATTAATACTGATCTTTTTGAATGCCCAATATGCTTTTGTTATCTCTGCAATTTATTTCATGAATTCCCCAATTTATTTTATCATCTGCGTTGCTTAAAAGTTTTTAAATGTTTTGTTAAATTTTTACAGTCATGTCAATGTTTTTAAATTATTTTATTAGATTTTATTTAATATACGCGGTGAGAGTAAAATCAATGTTTCAGTGTTGTTTAAAAAGATTATTGTTTATGTTTGTCTCTACACCGAAGATTCCAAATCTCCTCCAATATTAAATAAATTATGTGAAAAGAGAGGATATGAAAACGAGTTTGAAGTTGTGACAAAAAAAATCAAGAGGCCACATTTTATGACTGGTTTATATACTTTTTAACCGCTGTGTGAAATTTTGAGAAAAAATAGCTTTCTGAACGAACACAATAAATACCTGATATGTATTCTTGTACAGTTCTGGAATTTTGACTGAGCGGACTACATAGTTTAACGAAATAAATAAATAATTATTTAACATAAGCTAAATATAAAGTTTCCTAAAAATAAACAGTAACATATCATACTTATTTTTTATTTAATGATATGATTAAAAATAAACCATTAAAAACATGCGTGAACATTAGCTGTTTTTTTTAATCCACTAGTTTTTTTTTGCAATTTTGTTAAATATAATTAATATTACCATGATTTCCTTTCTCAAGTATTGGTAGACGCTTCACAAAATTATAAGTGGTTTAACGAACTAATATGAAAACAAATTAAAAAGATCAAACCAAGTTGACTAATATCTTCCTAATGACTTTTTAATTAATTAAGCAAGCTCATAGTAAATCAACCGTTAAAATACTCCGAAACACGACATAATTCCTCTTCCTTTGTTGCAAAATTGAGACTAAAGATAGCGCTTTTCCCCAAATTGCGCTTCTCAAATATCCCTCGAACCGGGACAATTAGCGGAAATTAATTACGTAAATTCTTCGATTATTGAAAAGAACAATCGGCGTCGTGCCATTGTCTCTTACTTTTAATAGTGCAAACAATGGGTAATTAATAGTTTATATAAACAATAAATTTAGTATTACGTTAAAAAAAACAGCCAAGGAGTGGCTAATTACCATCGTCAGGTGAATATCCGAAGAATAAAAGTGCTTATTAAGGCATTTGGTAATTTACATAACTTATGTATGCGTAGAGTTTATTTTCATTGTCTTTAGTTGATGGCGTCTGATGGATGTCAAGATGGAAAGATTTATTGTACTTTTTTTAGTTAAAAGTGGTAGATATATTGTTTAAAAAATTTAAAAAATACAAGTCAAAATAAATTTGTTGCTTTGTTGGTAATAAAATATTCACATGGCAAAAAATAATCACAAAGACATTATTGAAGTGCCCGGAATGTACTTATGGTCCTCAGATTTAGGTTGCAAAATTGTTAAGACATTTGTAATAACCAAGTATTTCACAGTTCTACGATACAGACTGATTCGATTTTTGACATATAGTCGCTTCATCGAACATTAAATCACTGGATGGACTTAAGGAGATTATGCAATTTGTTGCTGTAATTTGATTCAGCAACTTGTGGTATCAAAATTAACGCCAACGCTCTTCTAGCCTGAAATCCTCCTATTAGTAAAATGAGGCCAATGGTATGGAAAACTCAGGTGATAGGGCTCAACTGGGTAAAAATTATGGTTATCCGTTAGGGGAATACAACAAGACACTCAAAAAAGTGACGCACTGTAGGATGACCTCGAAGAACCCTGTTTCGTCTCTAGGTGGATGTAGTGGCACCCTTCTTGCATTAGTAGCCAGACGGCCGTTGTGGTAAGAGTTTGTACGAATTTATGTTGGCATTTCTCGCAAACGTTGTCACGCTCTTCTCGCGAAATTGTGAGGTCTAACCGCGTCCAATGTCCAAGGCATCTCATGTTCAAGTCTATGGTCAAAATCTGATGACAAGAAATTCAACTCTTAGCTTCTGAAATTTCTCCAAATCTGTATCGCCGATCCTGGTTGATTTTTTTGTCAGATTTTTTCAATATTATGATTTCAACCCATAATGCTCATTTGTCTTGTTTTGTAATGCGCAAATAAATCGAAAACTTGGGTACGACTCCTTGAGTGCTTCCTCCTGAAAGGTCGTTTAAAGCATTCTGTAATCTTCTGCGGATTTCTTTCCAATACGAAGACATCGCAAGCAGATTCGCTGCTCGGTACGACTGGACATCACAGTTTCGCGATAATAGCGTCACATTTGTGAGAAGTGCCAATACAAGCCCATACAAAATTCTAGAGCAACATTCACCTGGTTATTAAAAGGATGCAACTACTCCCACCTAGAGCTTGAACCCTCAACTCAGATCAGGCGGGACTTGTCGAGGTTTACCCAATTATGTTTGCGTTCTCGAAATAAGAGACTATACGCAACATTCACATATGTCTTTACGCTCTATACACCGATCATTATTTTAACTGTTTATTTTTTAATAAGCAGTTACTTCAACGTTGCAATTTTTCATACGCACCAAATCGGTTAATTGAAAGATATAACGGCTGATATGGGTCTCCAAGCTGGGAGTGAAGGAAAAAAATTCGCAGATAAAAAACGTTTTATTGTGCCATAAGTCACTCCATAAAAATGCTTAATTAAACTCGATGTTATTAACCAACGACTCTTTTTGCCACATAATGGGACATCGGGTGTAACTGTAAAAATCTGAAGAAGCAATTTAACGGCATGAGCACAGAAAATTGGAAGGTGCCGCGTACTCAACATATGTGTGTGTCTAATGGCACAACGTAGCTACTGTTGCAGTCTTGTTTTTTTTCGCGCTAGTTAGCAAAACGGTGTTAATAGAGACAGCGTAGCGTATGCGGAACATACAGTATCTAGATACGCAGTTGGCTTGAAATGCTTTTTACGGACAATTTATTATGGAAGCATGTATGTATATATGACCTCAGATAGTGACGCCTAAATTAAAACAAACCATAACACGGAACGAAAAACTTAATGAGGAACATTTAATCACCCGACATACTCGTCGTTCTATTATACAACATGAAGGAATGCAATTTATATACTGTTGGCCAAAAGTGCCTCAACACTCTATACCTTGGGAATGAGTAAAGTTTGTGTAATAAAATTTGGCAGACAAAAAAGGACAAGAAATGGACAAAGGACAGGGAGATTAAACATGACAATGGGAACAAAAGCAGTTGGAGAAGGACAATGAGAACAATGGACAAAGAGGATATGGAGGATGGAAGGGATTAAGGAGGGCAAACAAAAGAGGGAAAGGGAACATGGGAGTTAAGAAAAATAAAAAATTAAAAAAAAAGAAAAAGTAAGTTAATCAAAAAACTTGTTGTGGTTTTAAAAAGTATTTGTTCAATGACCACAACGGTGGTCAAAAAGAAAAAGGAAACCTCATATATCATGAACACTTGGTGGGTCTGGAACCTTCGCGTAAACAAACTGGACCATTTTTTTTTTTTTACTACACTTTCTCGACGCGCGTTTCGCCAACCAAGTTGCATCTTCAGGAGAAGATTAAAACTGTAAAAGACGAAACATATCAAAAAAAGAAAAATGCTGAAAAATAGAGAAAAGATCACAACGGTCCGATTGGTCAAAGAAATAAAATATTTTAGTACTTCAAAAAGTATAAAATAAATGCACGTTTTCAAAAACATCAAAACGTTAAAAAATGTCAACAAAAAAGGGGAAAAGGTAAAAAACTTTACCAAAATATGAAAAACGTTCATAAAAATTATGCTTACGAAAAATATCTACGTAGTCGTTTACGAAGATTTTTTTTTACCCTATTTACCCAAACATTGGAAAAAACGGTCAAATAGTTTGTCATAAACAAGCAACAATCTAGGAATGTCAAGTTATTCTCTAGTTATATTACCCTGTAATATTTTTGAATTGTAATATTTATTACTTCCAATATATAAGTAGTATATTCTAATACCTACCACAGTTTTAAGAATATAACTTAATGTGTTTAGCTTAGTTTGTGACTAAGTTACTATAATTAAATGTGGAAAAATTGGATGTGGAAATAGTGATTCCACTATATAATCATAGATAGTAAATGTAGTTACTGGTACCACTAACTTGCAAGACAGCTCCAGTGTAAACTACAAACTAACTACCTGTACCAGCTGACCGGCCAGGAAAGTAAATAGCTGTCTAGGCTATTTACTAGCCTGCTAGCCTTCCCTCACTATAGTAAAATGTGTTTCGAAACACGAAACAAATGCTGAAGAGTTCTATAACTATTTTCAGTAGCTAAAAAATTATTAGGGTATTAGGTACTTCCAGTTATACACTGGCTGATATTACATTTTTTATTTGAACATCGGACCGTTGAACTGCAGGTATCATCATAGTAGAGTTTCAATTGTTTAGGAGTTAATCAATGACACAATGTATATTCCTCGGGATACTCTGTTAACAGTTACTCAGTTACTGAAGGCTGTTGCTCATCTGATACTCCTTCTAATCCATTTTCTAACCCACAATTTTTTTCTGGTACTTTCTTCCTCCTCATTGATTACTAGCATTAAACAATGTGAAACTTTTAATATAGCTTTTTTGATCTCAAAGAATTTTGAATGACAAATTCTACGACCGCGAAAATTCATATTTATCTGCACATTAAAACTGCTACTAGTGAACTAGTATTAAAACAAATGTTTTTCTACGACCATTTTATAATTTTAAAATTATATGTCTTCTGCATGTTTCATAATAAGGTTAATTATAATACAAATTTTCATTATGATACAGATTTCACAGTCAATCAAATGTTTTTTTCAATCAAGTAGCCTTTTGCGAAAATGCGAAAATTGGTGATTTTACTTTGACAGATGTTGTTTACGAAAGTTCGCTTCTTTATAGCAACTTTTAAGAATATTTCGCTCATGGGCTGCAATAGTGGCACAACTCAAAAAATAAGATTTTTGGAGTAAGTACAGGTTGTTAGGTAAGTTTTGTTATTACTAAGAGCATTAAAATTCCTAGTTAGCCCAACATGATGCAAATAAACATAGCTGCAATAGTGGCACAACTCAAAAAATGTGTCAAAAATGTCGTATGGAGGGGGAATCGATTTTTTTTTCTCAAAATGTATGTATATATAATTATTAACTGAACCCTCAAGGAAGTCATTAGCATATATGAAATAAATATATTTATTTCAATAATTTACAGCATGTTTTATGCGTTTTCATAGTAATGAAAACTTCAAACCCATTTATCTCCAAACATGATTTTTTGAGTTGTGCCACTATTGCAGCCCATGAACGATTTAAATCAAAAACCATGTCCGATTACAACATAAGTGATAGTGAAGAATTATATTCCACTCCTCCAGATATTCGAGAAAAGGCAACAAATGCAATCGAGAATATATTACCAGATAAATAAAAAAAAAAAACGAAAAATTATATGGACAGTTTATGGACCGGAGAAACACAAATAATGTTACCTCGTTTTCAGAGAATGTTTTAATTGCTTATTTTCAAGAACTTGCTGAAAAAATGACATCATCAACATTATGGACATATTATTCTATTATAAAAACGTAATTAAACATTAAACATAGCATTGGCATATCTAAATATAAGAAGTTACATACTTTTTTAAAGCGTAAATCGGAAGGATATATAGGAAAGATATACAAAACGTTTTCTCCAGAAGAAATCAGAACTTTTATAGACGAAGCACCAGATAATCAGTTCCTTTAATATTACGAGTATGTTAATATGTTCCATTTTTGTTTAAATAAATATTTTTTTAGTGTGTTGTTTATTTATAAATGGTCGTAGAAAAAATAGCGTATGTAACTCTCATGTAATGGTTATTAATACACGAGCAGAAAGTTACGATTGCGATTGCGATTAATAGCCATTATTACATGATCGTTGCATAATATACTATTTTATATTTTAGACTTAGTCTACGATCCTTAGACTTGGGATAGTTCACCGGTAGACTGGTTATTTGTACCAGTTGCTGGTACAAGTAGCTATACCAATGTAAATGCCGCTTAAGACAGCGAATTTAATTTACAAGTCGTTCTAAGTAAGAAGGCACAAAATAATTAATATTTACTAGATAATTCTTTCAAAAAATCAATTTTTATTTTTATATATGTAAGTGCTGTAAATGAAGTAGGAAAACATCAAAGAATTCTATACGTCAGGTCCAGGTTTTTCGTTGGTCTTTCACTTAACCTTATTCTTGATAAATGTTTCTCAAAACCTTTATTCATTTAGCTGTTTCTTCATTTATTCATCTACCTAGTTTTATGTAATATACGCATACATTCTATATCAATGCCTGCTATTGTTGTCGCAGCGACCGTGCCTCTTTATTTTGAATCACAACGACCATAGCACACTCAAAGCTCTCGAAAAGTGACTAACAGTCTGGCTATTTTAATTCGACCCGAGACACTCTGAATGATGTGCGCGGGGGTTACTTAATTTAAAGTAAAAAAATGCATTCGATTAGCTTTCTAAAAGGCCCTTTCATCTGCTCGGTAAACATCCCGGGCACAGTCGTCAAGTGGGGCTATTAAAAGTTCCGACTGGCCTCGCGAGTACGCTAACGAAATTAATGGAGAGACAAATAGTCCGCTGGCTGATTGACGGCCCAACGAGAGTAAATGCTTCACTTCCTTCGGCTGGCGCTGGTCAGCTTTTTTATTGGAGCGTGTAGCTGTAGGAGCAGGAGTAATGCCCTCCCTATACATATTCATCTACATACAGGGTGACCGGTGATAAAGTGTACAAACGCTGAATGGGGATTGTATACCTCAAATGCAACAAAAAAGTTCCTCTTGAGCATGGTTCGATTCTCAAGCATAAGAGAAAAATTTCAAGATTTGTGTTTTTTTTTTTGAAAAACGTGATTTTTCGCCTAAAACTTAGCATATCTCCTGAACTATTAGCCCTACAGCAAATTTAAAAAGACATAGAAGGAAACATACAAGCAAGACAAGCAACTTAGCAAGATTCCCATTTAATTTTTGTAAGCACAGTCACAATTCTAAATTTCAAAAATTCATAAATATCTAAATTTTACAGAATTTGACTTTGATCAAACGATATTTTTTTGTCCCTCAAAAGTGTGCACATTTCACAAAAACTTCCTTTCTTAATAAGCTTTCCAACGGTATACTTATTTTTTGAAAAATTCTGTATCAGGTAGAAGAAATCGCATTTCAAATGTAAATCGTGGGCTTACTGCAAAAACCCGTTAAGCTCATATTTGACCCAACTAAAAGTATCTGAACTATTAAGCCGAAAATTAATAGATTAATTAGAATAATTACAATGAAATTTGTACTGCCCTATAAATGAGTTTTGTAGTTTTTCCTAAACTACATAGTTTGATGAAAAAATCATTTACCAGGAAACAAGACTGACAGAGCTGCCTGCTCCCAAGTGTAGCTGAAATTTAGATCCACAGTGAAGCACACACTGAAGGAGAGGTCAAACCGTAGCGCCTCTGGTAGATAGGATGAGGAGGTACTGTTCCATGGCCACTCCAGATCTTGGATTTCTTCGTCCTAGGCTTCTACAAGATTCGTGTATACCAGAAGTGGATTCAATTGAAGAACTCACACAAACAATACAGGCACCCTTACACATGAGCTATAACAAGCCATGACGGCGAGACTCACCATAACAAGTGAGACGGAGATCCCGAGCGTGTGCAAGACAAAATGATCATCATTTTGAGTACCTTCTCAACTAAAAGACTGTTTGTTTGCAAGTTTATTATTAAAAAGAGTTTATTCTTCTTAACTTTAGAAACAATTAATTCGTTCTTGATAAAAAATGTTTTTCAATAAAAAATATTGTATCGCCGACTGTTTAAAAGCCATTTATATTCGAATATCCATAAAAAAATATACCTGTCACTGTTACAAAAGATAAATTTTGGTTTGATTTGTGCATTATGTTTTGTGCATGTAGTCTTTCCTGGAACGTGGTCGACAACATTTACTTTAGACGTTTTTTTTTTGCCAAATATGCATCCAATTTTCCATTGCCTACTAGTGATGCGTTGCGTAAAACATATTTACAGAAGACGGGAAGAAGAAGGCAAATATCAAAGAAGACATACTTAATAAATTTCTGTACCTGACAGTGGACGAAACAACAAATTTTCGCGGTAAATATAAGGTCGTTAATATTCTGATACGATAGGTGTTTCATATATTTCGCCCCCGATATTAATAGCTAGTAAACAGGTTTTGCAAACGACGACTAAAGGTATAGAAATAGTAGTAACACGTGCATTGTTCTCTGTAGATGTAAAAAAATAATATTGCCTGATGTTAGTGACAAAAAACAACTGTTAGTGATACACATAACTCTGTGAAATTCGTGAAAAAAAATTGGAGAAAATGTGCATCTTTAACTTCAGTAGATGTGGAACGATCATTTTCCCTCATTTTCCCAGGACAGTCAGTTTTTCTAAATGACACAAGCAATAGGTATGTACATGCATCTTTAACACATTTTTAATCCGATAGTTTTGATCTCTCATATGTCATCTTTCCTGTCCGACTCTGCGTTTTCAAAAAGCACACTGTTCAAACTTCTAACTATACTTTGTACTGTAGTTTTTACTACGCATTTAGAACATATTAAATAAGCAGACAGCATGTCTTCTACCTGCAAACAGCGCACAAGCACATGTATCACTTTATGTACATAACTGCTGATCAGTTGTCTCATCTACTAATTTTATCTCCAAACAAACTTTATTTGAAAGTAGTTCTTTAGTAGCAGCTACAAAAATCTACGTTATACAGTAAAAATCAACCAAAAATAATAACTTATTTATTAATTACACAGTCATCAAACCAGTATGTTACACATATGTATATAAAATTAAGCACGTTTTTCTCTATTTCGTAGAAAGCGTTACGTTTCTTCTTAACAATGATCGTGAGACGATCCGTGCTATGCGCCAAGATAAGTTTCTGGATTGCCCGCATTATTACTCATACTTATCACAAACTAAGGCATCTACTTACCTACTGAACATCTACGCGGTAATAAATCTTTTGAAATAAATCATCCACAGTCGATGGTTTCTCCCAGATTAGACGCGTTCTTATTGAATGGTTTTCGAATAATTTATGTCTCGGCGATTGGTAGAAATTTGATTGTTACCACTGATGTTATGTGGTCTTTTATTTGTGTCCGAGGAGAAATTTAAATAATGCTGTGGAATTTATTGTACATTTAACCGCTGAGATAGGACCGAGACTAATTATTTGCCTACTTTTCGGGTAATAATGTAAGTAATACCATTTCACGCCAATTTAACACAGACGTATGAATTAATTTTTCACGCCAACTCGTAATACATTAGCGGCTTCTGAATTAATAGTTTATCACAGGAGAAAACCGCAACTATCTTTCCCAAAAAAATATTAGATGCAAAAGGGTCTCTTTGATTTATCTCAAATAATGTACCTATGCAGGTGTTCCTCAAAGTCTTACACAAGAGTTCTGATATCCCAACATTTTCTATTTTGGAGATGGAATACTGACCTTGAAGTTCTGTAGTATCACAATTATATTCAATTTATATTAGGGTATCTAAGCGTTACCATCCTCGATCAGGATGGGTCAAAATTCCTATTGCTACATACTATTTGTACACATTTTTATTTAAATGCATTCAGCGATGTTTGAATCAGATAAAGAAGCAACGTACAACCACCAGTCTACATTTGGTTTTTATCTATGCATGTAGATATATCCACTAGCGCAGAGTATGCTATAAACATCAGTCTTTAGAAGTCCTTCTGAGCAAGGAACGTAGTTAACGGAGGAAAGGAGTTAATGAAAAAAATACGACCATGGCATAACCAGGAAGAAAATTTTACAAGCTATAAGACTATCTACACCGACCTATTTGCCTTTGTCAATAAAAATAAAACACTATTTGACCCACAGATGGCAACTTCAACCCTTTGTTCTGACGTTTGACTCTCCAGTTTAAACAGTATATTAACATTATTACAGAAGTTATAAAATGTTACACTTCTTTAAGGTTAAACTCATCTATTACGTTAATACAAGTAATGTAATTTACATATTACATTACATAAATATTAAATAACAAGTCTGGAATAAAAGCTACATAATACTTTGTAGACCTTCGTCACTATAGAGTGTGTTTACGGACATCAAAAAAAAATGTGGTAATTGCATTATATGAAAACTAATTGTTTTGGTAAAAGTGGCACCGGTTTTGAGAAATTAATTTTTGAAAATTTGATAGTAACTTAAGTAAAAATAACAACAGATCTAAACCCTGACCTGCCCTATTGCCAATTCGCGTGTGCCACTGGAAGTCAGTGACCAAAGCACAAACAACAGCGGTGCAGGTGTGTAATTTAGTTTATACTTGCATTGTTGTTTCTGCGGTCGTATAATTTGTATATGTCCTGCTTATTTTCGTTGTTGTAAAAGTAAATGATTGTGAATTTTGTATCAGTTAACCTATCATGGATAAACATGGATAAATTAATCAACCTAACATGGATAAACAATCAAAACATTCCAAATAGGAGGTACATATATATGTCTAATAACATGGAGTAATATGTCTAGTAACGCGGAATCGACAGGATGGATATATTTAAAAAAATGTAGTCTCAACGTGTGGAAAATCATGGAACGGAAGTCATTTTGAACCCTTGCTATTGTGATAAAACTGTTTTTCCCTCACAAGTTTGTGATAATTACTTGAAGGTATACTTTTAAATTTTATGTATTTTTATTTTTGTGTCGGTAAATAGGTACATATTACCAAAATATGAAGTCTATAACTATGTATGTAGTATATATAGAGGCATCCAAAAAAAAAAAACGTCATCAAAGTTGGCCGAGAAAAAAAAGAGGTATTTCTATTCTTAATCGAATTTATAACCTTATTTACTTGTCAAGACTGTCACATCATATGACAGCCATTGTCTATTTTCAAATTGTGACAGTCACTTGTCAAAAGTTTGACATAACCGAAAAGCTTAGACATGACCGCTATTTTCATCTCACTCGTTCATAGCCGAGTTGATAACGTTTTTTTTTTGGATGTCTCTATATTATGCTCACTCAGCAATAACTGCAATAATACCTGCATATTTCATCCCAACTACTAACGGAAGAAAACTATTATCATCTAATGAAAGAAATATTTGAATCACTACAAGTAGAAAGAGTTAGACACTTCAACAAAGACAATTTAGAGGAATAAATAGAGTTCCTAGATCTTAGAGTTCTACGGGAGACCTCAATACTCGATAGGAAATGTTTAAATGGGCAGACTTATTTATCTTCATTTGAACTATCATCTCACAAGACATTCCTACCAAATCTTCGATTTGATTCAAATCACTCCTTATTTAATTTTTCGTTTCTGATAGCATAAAATATGTATACAGGGTTGGCGAAGGCACATATTTTATGCTTGCCAAATCATTTAGATTTGGCAACTTTCTCCAAATCATTGGAGAAAGACGGCAAGGAACATTACTCACTAACAAATAAACATTGTGGCAAGCGAAGCCACTGCTGTAGCTTTTATTGGATTAATTTGGTCTGTAGCCATGTCTCGAACCAATCAATTTCCATTACAATTATATTATACGGTGTGTATCACTTTCCCACCAGTGTATGTAACGTACATATGTATATGCAAGCATTAGCTTCTTGATAATGATAAATAACTAGTATTACGCTCGCACAAAAATTCGCACTTCATGCATGCTTGCGACTGCATAAAATTATGCATGCTTGTTTTTCATACGCGTCCCGCTGACTGTTGAATATTTTAAAATGGGTCAGCGGACTGCCTGGACAAAGTTTACAAATACCTGTATGCATATGTTCGGTGGCTTGAACTCCAGCACGCACCGAACCTTTGGTTACGTTTATTTTATGATTTACAGCGTATTTGCAAATGCTACGCTTTTGTTTATCTCATTCGAATGGATAATTGATTGGCCTTTATAAGTATCGTCTAAGGCAGCCTGGAGTTTTTCGCTCCCAAGGTTGCTGTGTCTGATTTATAGGCGCAAGGCAATAATAATTAAACGGGCGTTCGTGATTTTCACGTTTTCTCATTTTTCTGCTGTCGTTTTTGATAAGTACGTGACTAATTGCACCCAAGGCGGTAATCGCTTAGGCATTTTTAAAAGTTGCGCGGCAGATCTCGGCGTATGATGGCTACGCTGAAACCAGGTCTGGAGAGAAGAACCGGACTAGACTGAAACGAAGATGTCTGATCGAGAGAATGGATGTGTTACCGGCAATGTACAAAATACGGCAATGTGCGAAATCTCTAGATATTCTGCAATCTGACCAATTCACCAGACATTTTGCAAAATCACTACTACTTTGGGTAATCTGCGAATTTACTACGCTGTCTTAGGCAATCTGCAAAATGCCTGATGCGATAGTCAATCCGAGGATTAAAGGAGTTTATTTCGCACATTGACTAGGTAGTATGCGCAATACCTGATTCTGTCGAACTGTTCGCTGTTCAGTCAGTGGTTCATAATGGCGAGCGGGAAGAAGGAAGTATTTTTAAAGAAATTGAATACATTATGCAGTAATAAGAACTATAACAATGTGTTCTTATCGTTTGACGAAAGAGAAAACATCATTAATATTCTGAAGGGAGTGCAAGTCGCGGATAACAGCAAGTATTACAGATTAAAAAAGCGGTATGTACAAATTTAGGTTAGGTTTATGTTGACGTTTGTATTAAGCCCGTTTTCCATTTGTGTATTTATGTGTATTTGTAATGTGTATTTCTACATGTGGTTATTATACTATGAAGAAACACATAAATGTAAAATGGAAATATTAGTCGTGTATTTGACCTTGAATTAAATGCGAATGACCTTGAATTAAATGACCTGCAAAAATAAATAACAAATGTTTCTTAATTAACTTAGTTTTTTTTAATGTTTTGTTGTACCATACTAATACTTGTATTTAGTAGCGAATGTATTTTTCATTTAATGTAGAAATAAAATCTTTTCTGGCGATGCAGCAAATGTTTTTTTCCAGCTTCAAATTTTCTAGTCAATGTGAGAAGTAAACATTTTTAATCCTCAGATTGACTATCGCATCAGGCATTTTGCAGATTGCCTAAGACAGCGTAGTAAATTCGCAGATTACCCAAAGTAGTAGTGATTTTGCATTATGTCTGGTGAATTGGTCAGTTTGCAGAATGTCTAGACATTTCGCACATTGCCGGATTTTGTACATTGCCGGTAACAGATGCACTTGGTTGATGGTGACTTGTGATATAAGTTACGACGAGGTACCTTTGTCAAAAAAGTTACGCAGCTGACAAAATCTAACATGGGAACACAGGCAAATGGAAAATTCGGATTTAAATAAAATTTTCGATACCCGGGATACCCAGTGTACAGGGTATCCCACCATGGTCGGCCTATGTATATCGATATAGCAAAAACTATGGAAATTAAAATTATAAAAAATATGGCAGCAAAGTAAAGTCGATATGTTCTATTTAACTAAAATATTTTCAGAGATCAGAGACTTCCACTTATGTCAGAAGTGGATGGAAACTATTTACAGTTTTCTATAAACAAAATATAAGTTGGAGGCCTTAAGAAAATTATGTTTTCATAAATGATGATGATGATTTTTTGTTTGAATGCTCGCAATAAAGTTTGGAAATGGAAGGGTGCTCCTGAATACTGAAGGGGTGTTCCTGAGCTATAAATGCTAAAGATCACCCTTCTCATTGGATGCAGTTTCTTTAGGAAGGATGCAGTTTCTTCATTTCACTTGCTTTAAATAGGGGACATGTAGAACTACATGTTTTAAAACATTTTCTAAATATATCAATTATTGTATCTTTGACAGTGAGGTCCAAAGACGGGCCCAAAATACTGTGAAAATGTCCATTGTGTTAATTATGCCCTCTGAATTCTCTAAACACGTGGCAAGCTGAAAAACGGCACGCAACACCAGTACGACCTTAGTCACACAGAAAAATCCGAAGAACAGTAATGCAGCGCATAAAACTCCCATAAACCATAACCCGTAAGTATGCAATAATCGACGGCGTTATTTCACACATTTTTGCGTCACACGCCGCTGAAATATTTCACGTATTCAGCCTTGCAATACCGAGTACTGTTATGCAATATAACGAGCTTTAGAGACAATCGCTTTACATCTCGCCCAGCGCACCGAATTTTTCGCAACCGCTCGTTACAGCGAAAATTTATCGCATGGGAGGATATTAAAGCTGTCACCTTTTTTCCTCCTCGCCGTCTCTCTCTCTCTCTCTCTCTCTCTCTCTCTCTCTACAAATTTTATGGTCGGCAACAGGTGCAGAGGATGCTCGAATAGGCAAGTGTCGGAAACCGATAAAATAAGATGATGGGCAATAAGTAATAGGCGTATGGATAGCCACTTCTATATTTCCACGTTCGTACGAGCGCAGGATCTTTCATAACTCGGGTTGCTGGTTATTTATTAGCGCTGGGATAATTATTGCCTTCCTCTATGCGATGCGTTGAAGTGACACTTCTTGGCGAGGATATGGCAATACCCACGCGCGTAAAGGTTAGATTTTTAAACGTATCGTTGAAATAAACTGTACACTAAGACTTCACAGCTATGTAATTTGATATAATCAATGATATTTGTTTATTGGTTACACCGACATATATGTACATACAAAAAAAGTGTCATTTACAGTAGATTACACCACCACAAGACCATATCAACATGTTTTTTGTGTCGCTGAAACCTAACTGCAAAAAATGGTCTAAGGTCATCTTCATCACTTTCGCCGTTTATGAGTTTGAATCGAGAATCGTGTTATCGAATGAAGAGAAAGACTGTTACTTTTTGTTATTATACAAGGTGGAGACTTTAACTGGAATATATTCGCTAGCGGGGCGGTGAATGATTTTTCAAAAAATTCCCGAGACACGTCAACTTTTAAATGTATTTACCTACATTTTGCAAGTAATATGAAAAATATAGCCCTTCAGGGGTGGCTGAAACCACCCTCGACATGATTTTTTCAAATGCAACCCTATGGCTTGTGACCCCTCATTGTAAAGCTGGTGGAAAAAGGAATACAACCGACTGATCAAATTTTAATTTTTAGTATGTTTGTAGGGTTGCATACAATTAAAACAATTTAAAAATTAAATTTATTTTCAACGTAACAATTGTTCAAAATGTGCACCATTCACTTGTTGGCAGCATCCCAGTCGGCGGTAGGTTTCGTCCCTTACATTATGCAACATTTGCGGTGTTATTTTTCCGATTTCCTCTCTTATCCTTTCCTGCAGATCTGCTATGTTGTTGGGTTTCTGAATGTAAACCCTACTTTTAAGATGTCCCCACAAAAAGAAATCCAGTGGTGTAAGATCTGGAGATCTTGCTGGCCACTCAATATTACCTCGCCTCCCAATCCACCTACCGGGAAAAATTCTGTCCAGATACTGCCGAACAATGGCAGCATAGTGTGGTGGGGCCCCATCTTGCTGAAACCATAACCTCTCGTCGGTCAAGTTAGGGTTTAAGGGGTTTGGAAATAAATGACATAGCACTGGCATTAGTTCGTGCTGGAGTAAACGCAAGTATCTTGCTCCATTAAGAGTGTCATCAAAGAAAAATGGTCCTACAATTCTATCTTGTATTATTCCGGCCCACACATTAGTTTTCTGTGGGCGCTGAGTATGAAGTTCCCTCATCCAATGGGGGTTCTCTTCAGCCCAGTAACTACAATTTTGGCGATTTACGTGCCCATTTAATGTAAAAGTAGCCTCGTCAGAGAAAACTATCCACTCTAAAGATAACTGGTTTTGATCAATACAAGTCATCAATAAATCGCAAAATTCCAACCGTCGATCTGGATCATCTTCAAGTAGCTCTTGAACAGCTTGCATTTTATATGGGCGTTTTTTCTCATATTCAAGTATTTTTAAAACTGTTTTGTGATTAAGATTACTATCACGGGCCAGTTGACGGGCTGGAGTGTTTTTTGGAGGAATTTTACTAATGGTACCTTGATTTAGTGGTGGCAAGTCAGGATGCGTTTCTCGAAACAAGCGAACAAATTCGCATTGAGTTCGCGCCCTATCACCATATCCAATCATCATCAAAATTTCGATTTTTAGTGATTCAGTTAAATAAGACATTTTCACCAATTTGAAATAACACTTCGTTTCAAACTCTGAATACAGCATACAAACTAAATTACTCTTTGCGGCCGTGTAAAAATACTAGCAAAAAATAACAAATATCAGTTGTGGCAAAAAATTGCTTGGAATTTTTTGTGGGGACATATGAAAAGTAAGGTTTACATTCCAAAACTACACAACACACATTTTGAGTACGAAATTGTTGCGTTAAAAATAAATGAAACTATAAAATTACGTTTTAATTGTATGCAACCCTCAAACATACCAAAAATTAAAATTTGATCAGTGCGTTGGATTCCTCTTTCCACCAGCTTTACAATGAGGGGTCACAAGCCATAGGGTTGCATTTGAAAAAATCATGTCGAGGATGGTTTCAGCCACCCCTGAAGGGCTATATTTTTTCATATTACTTGCAAAATGTAGGTATACTGTTGAGAATCTTGGGTTTTTGAAAAATCATTCACCACCCCGCTAGCGAATATATTCCAGTTGAAGTCTCCACCGTGTATATCATTTAGGGGTAAACAGAAACCTTGAGTGAATCCTACAACCTTATAACCCCGTACCCTTAAACCGAATAACCCAGTAGCCCAGGCGGTCTGTAAACCAAGTGTCATCTTAAAACATCCACATTGAATAACTCTGTAGAAAAGCCGCCAAACCAAAAATAACTTTAACAAAAAGTTGTGTGACTTGCAGGGGATCATCTGACCATGTGATCCAGCACCCTTATCCGGCATCCTGATGCGACCCTGAGGCACCCCATTTTTTTTAACGGGAACCCCCAATTTTCATTTCAGAATATGATTCTACGGGAAAAAATATGTCCAAAATAGGTAACATCAGGGCCCTTAATTCCTTTTCTCGAATATATCGAATTCAAGGTCATGGGAGCCACAAATATTTGAAAATAAATTTGAAAAAAAGAATGGATAAGCATTTGTAAGGAGCTCGGATGAGGTCCGGATGTCAGGAAAATTACTTCAAAAACCTATTTTGGACGTAGTTTTTCCCGTAGAATTGTATTCTGCAATGAAAATTGGGGGTTCCCATTCAAACAAATGGGTGCATCAGTGCCGTATCAGGATGCCGGATAAGGTGCTGGATCACATGGTCAGGTGGCCCCTTCCAAACCAAACAACTTTTTGTGTCTTCGTCAGTTGTCACGTCGGAAGCATTCTTATGAACCAATATGTGTTTTATTAAACTGGACTTCTGTATCGCTTTGTAGGAACATAAGAATGCTTCCGACGTGACAACTGACGAAGAGAATGCAAATTCTTTTACCAGCAGAGCGGCGTGTGTTAATGATGGGTGATGAACCTGAGAGAGAGAGAGAGAGACCTTCCTTGGGGGAGAGCACGACGCTATAGCGAGACTGGCGACTGCGAGCGTACCCTGGCGTCGCGCGTACCCTTTGGAGCCGGCGAGAATTTCACCCTTCAACCTTCTGACGAAGTCAACCACTGGACACTCGAATGTACTTGCGAATCCGGCTCGAAGGACCAACGGATGATGGGGAAAGAGTTGGTTTTCCTTCTGATAGTGGACTGTATGTTTTGCGGCTGGTCCTTCACTGGATTTTTACAAGGCACATTTGCAAGAAAACGACGCGTTCTAACACTTAAAACTTTATTTACAATATGTACACGCACTGTTATAAACAAAGATGTTCTATGCTGAACGAACCGTTTCCGGTGAGAGTACACTTCGTCGTGCTGCCTAAAACTTTGAATTTACTCTAATGAGAATGAGTACTTTTTGAAAGTGTAAAAAAAATCGCATCAAGGCACTCTACCCGAACCATGTGTCTTATTACTTGAGCTGTGTCGCACTGTCCTTTTTAGGGGCAGTAGTTTCGCCTACGCGAAATAAAGCAGGTAACTATTTAGGAGAGGGAAGGGCGACTGCATAACACATGTTATGCCTATGGTCCTTGCGCTACGCCCTTAAAGCTTAAAAATATGTTTAAAGCTTGTGTCCGAGAATATTTGAATATTTGGTTGTATACCTACAGGGTGATCTCAACATTTTGTTAAAGTCATTTTTGGATTGGCGGCTTTTCTACAAAGTCATTCATGTGGATGTTTTAAAATGGGACACCGGGTATATGAATCTAGAAACGTTAATAGCCCAAGACAATCTCAATCTCAAACCCAATACCCCCATAGCATAAAGATATATGAGCAAGAGTTCTCAAATCGAATGAACCTTAACCCCATTTCTTCAAACCTAATTAACTCCAACTAAAAAATTACATTCACCAACAAAAAATTACAAATCCGCTGAATCTACTTGTATAACCGCGTAGCTCTATGGATCAAATTTATTTTAATTTACAGCAGACTTTATAACCCCATAGTCGTTTGTGTATTATAACCGTTAATAATATACGTATAACACCATAGTCCGCGATAAATGGGTTTAAGGTTTGTGTCATTGATCCTGGTGAAATGCAACCCCGTAGTTCCACAAAAAATCTGATAACAATGAATAACTATTCTGCTAATAGACACTATTTAACATTTTTTCTTAACACAAAAAAAGTGTCATTTACAGCAGACTACATCATCGTACCCATATGTTTTTTTTGGATCGCTGAATCCGAATCCGCATTTGGTTTAAACCCATCACGTATTAGCTCATCTATAACCTCTAAAAAAATGTCGATTTAGCAATTTATACGGTTATAAGATACTATTTATGGGAAACCCAAAGGGTTAGGGTTTATTTGGTTTGAGAACCTTTGTTCAGAGATCCTCAGGCTAATAGGTTAATGGGTTTGAGGTTGTCTGCTAAAAAAAGGCTTTTGAGTTTAAAGGTATGGATTTATACAGGGTTTTCCAAAAGTGCCTTTAGGATTTTAAATGACTATAACTACACAGGGTTTATTTTATTTCAGGTGAAATTGTATGTGTGTTAAGTTGAGTCATATACAAATCTAACCAAGGCACCGCTTTCGACAGAACAGCGTATTGAAATAATGAAAACTTATTATGGAAATGGTCAGTCCATAAAAGAAACTCATCGCAGAATTCGTGGTTTTTCGGACCTTTCAATCATCCTTCTGAACAAGCAATTCGAAATTTAGTGAAGAAATTGGAAGCAACTGGGTTTTTTCACGACAGACCACATTCAGGAAGACCAAACAGTGCACGATCTGCTGAAAACATTGCCCTTATACGGGAAAGTATTGCAAATTATGCATCAACATCTATTCCACGGCGATCTGAAGAATTACACATTACGCAAACCAGTTTTTCAATTCATTACCAAACCATAATCTGGACTGATACCCCTCTCATATGTCAAGGATCTTCGTAATATCTAATAACACAGACCAACAAAATTTAACTTTTTTTTTGGAAGCAGAAACTTGAATATCATATATTCCAATGGATTTAGGTGCGCTGAATCCGAATCTGGCAGCATAATTGTTCTATCACGTCAAGTTTTTTAGATACCCCTAACCTGAAAGTGCAAAAAACACTGTTTTTCGTCATATTTGAGGTTATGTAATGTAGTAATGCCATCTATTCTTTTTCAAAAAACGAGTACATTGAATCAATGTACAAGACTTCCACCTTCGAATGCCGTTGAGTTTGCTCAAATATCTTTTTTTTTTAGTTGAGATATCACATGTTGAAAGGAGGGATACCGGGTTTCGATAAGACCCTTTACCGGCCCATCTGATTTTTTTTATTTTAATATTGTGTTTATAGGACTACACTTAAAATTTACAAATATATATAGCATCAGCCAATATTCGCTCTATTTATGTGTTTAAGGTATATGTTTAATTTACAGTTGATGAGAATGAAGTGACAAAATATACTAATTAATATTATAATTATCGTTTTTTTTTTGACAAAGCAAACTTATACAAGGTGCAAAAAAACGACACGGACAACTGACGCATGCGCAATAGCGGGGGACGGCACCTAAGCGCGCATTGGCGGAACAGTCCGCGCGTCGTTCTAAACCACAACCTCTGCTACCCAGCGCGCTTAAGTTAAGCGCGCCACGAGATCTTAGGCAGAGTTCTGCCAACGCACGCTTAGGTGCCGCCCCCCACTATTGCGCATGCGTCAGTTGTCCGTGCCGTCTAGGAACACTGGTCGCAACGTCTCGTCTATAAGTATACTAAAAGAAAATCAAAGGCTAAGTTGAAGTTTTGGAAAGAAAATATAGTAAAATCAGTCAATCAATACATTATCAAATATTATCCGAAATCCAATTCTTTCATTTTTTACCATGAGCGCAGTATATTACCACGTCAGTGTTTATGTATGTAATAGCTTATGTATTTGTGCACCATATACATATATGAAAATCGCTTTGTTACTTGGTTGCGCTCTATATGAAATAACTAGATAAAATTTGCAAAAACTACAAAAATGACGTATTGTTGTAAAACAATTCAAGATAAGTGGTTCTTTTCATAAAGATCATATTAAGTAACACAAAAAATATATGTGTTTTTGAAAACTTTATATTTTTCATATAAAAAAATAAGAATGATCTAGATAATAAACTTTAAAAAATATGATTTAGGGGGGCTGATAAAGGGCCTTATCGAAACCCCTCCTTTCTAAGTTTCTTGGGGCTTGAGGTTTGTAAGCTTGGAGTTTGTAGGTTCGGGTTTTGTGGGATTGGGGTTTGTGGGTTTGAGGTTTGTGGGTTTAGGGATTGTGGGTTTGAGGTTTGTGGATTTGGGATTTGTGCGTTTGTGGATTTGGGGTTTGTGAGTGAGTTCGTATGTATTGAAGGTTTCTGAGTATGAAGTTTCTGAACTGCCATCAACTGTTTGACGTCTAAGGGATCCTTAGTATATTTTCGCATATTAAGAAACTGATAGACTTGTTTGATAGTGTGATATCTCAACGAAAAAAAAAGAAGATATTTGAGCAAACTCAACGGCATTCGAAAGAGCAAGCCTTGTACTTTTAAACTATATGTTTTTTTTTAAGAATATATGGCATTACTACATAACCTCAAATATGAAAAAAAAAAACAGTTTTTTTTTTGCACTTTTAGATTAGGATATCTCAAAAACTTGACGTGATAGAGCAATTCTGCGGCCAGATTCGGATTCAGCGCACCAAAATCCTTCGGGAATGCATATTAGTGTGTCTGCTTCTTGCCCCTTGTTGACCTGTGTAATTGATCGTAATACCTAAATGATTGTAGGACAACGGAAGAAAAAAGAACACTAACCTCTTTAAGACCATCGAGTCTTCCCAAACTCCTCGCCTGTCTCAGCCCGGTCTCCAGTGCTCGCCTGCCCTTCTTCCTCCTCTCCAACAGCCTCGGCTTCCTGGGGGTGATGACCGGCTCGCCATCCTCCGGGTCGGAGTGCACCTCGGGACAGTGGTAGGTCAACCTCCTCTTCGAAGAGGGGCTGGTGATGCGCGTGAGCAGATTGTCGAACATCTTCACGAAAAAACGAAACGTCACTGCGTTCCACGTTCACCCGGTACGCTTCGGCACCATCGTTGCTTTCGGTGGCACGCGCGCCGTCGAGGTCTTAGGAACCGGGTCACCACCGCTGGAAGTGTTAATCGAATTAGAGGAACGAAAACGGCCGGAGCTGAGCTTCAGAGATGTGTCATCTTCGGGTGGTTGACTAAGCGCGCTAACAAAGGAACGCGCGCGCCGGCACTCTTGTTTAATTTACGCGGGCGCGGCTCAGTTTGGGTTGATATTGCAGGGCACGTGTCGAAAAACAAGGCGTGCGCCTGTTTGCTTAGGCGGCTGGGTGAGACGCCCGTATGACGTTAGGTGCGACACCAAATTGTGCCCCCCTGAAAAGAAAGTAAACAAAATTAAAAAATGACACGTTAATAGTGATGACACGTGAATAGTAAAATTATTGTTTCTATTCTAACAAGTAAAGTCTGTAAAATTTACCTTTGCATGAGTAGCAATTAAGGGGTTATATACCTTTTGACTACCTAAAAAATACCCATTTAAAAAAATGGAGAGGGCTTGTAAAAAATTAGAATGTTTTGGTGATTATACCGGTGTAATTACAAACTTTAAAAAACAGTTTCTTTCTTACAAAATATTTTTTCCTTTTTTTTTTTTTTTGTGGGAGATAAATTTCTTTAAGTAATTCTTGCAACTTGTGCAGAACTTGTGCATTGTCATAAAGTATAAACGTCACAAATGGAGCTGCACTTTCTGCTGATTGTTCCCCATGAGTACCTGCACAGAAATGATCATAACCAGAGAAAAAAAGAGCTTATTGTTTCATATATGTTGGTAAACAGGTAAGCAAGACAAAAATGACAAATATAAAAGTTCGTCTTGTGTGCGTGTGCGTGTGTGTGTGTGTTGTATATATGAAATACTTTCTTGGACAAATTTCTTTAAAAAAGAAATGGGTTCTGTAACAGTGTCTGGTAGCATTCTTCCTGATGAATGCGATGGTGTACTCTGTTTCAGATAAACGGAAAAGTGCAGGAAAGTCCAAAAAAATATATCCGAAAACTCACTTGTTCTATTTCTTCATTCATTTGCACATCATTCATTTGTAAAATACATCATTCATCTTCCACTTCCTCAGATTTTCCAGATTCTCTTGCAGATTCTCCACTGAAATATTTGTCTAAAGACAGAGTTGGTATTGAAATATTTTCTTCAAAATATGCTTTACTGAAGTACCAAAGAAGCATGGCTACGTGAGAGCAACAGCCTACCTTACACCCGCATGTATGACAAATAATAACATTTATACATTGTTTCGATTTATTCACAAGTAAACAAACTACTTCAGTAAAGCATAATTTGAAGAAAATATTTTTGGACAACTACTTTCCGTTCTGAATGAGAAGACGAATGATAAGAATGATAGAAATGGATTAAGCTTGGATTGCACACCATTTTTATGCGAAGTAGAGTACACCACCTCATTCAACGGGAAAAATGCTACCAGCAATCGCCTCGATCTCTTGTTACTCACGTTAGACCAAAATCAGCCACTTTTTTACATCCTTAAATTCCAAACCATAACTGTTATGTCAACTAACCACCTTTGGACTCTGAGATCTCAACGTTGGTAAACAACCTGTTATTATTTGATTACATTTGGTGTTTGATTACATTATTTCAGTAGTTACAGGGGGCTGGAGATAAATCAGCATTGTTCGACACTAAATGCCTGAAGGATTAATAACACTTTTGTTAAAATAACCTATCAACTCTTTTTCAACGTTTTCGGGGGACCAAGTTTTCAGCAACAAATTCGCCTCTAGTTCAGCAGCAGAAAGGTTTCTTGTGCAGCATAGAAAAAAAGCTTAAGTTTGGTAGTGTAACTGTCATATTTCATATGCGAAGTAGCAAGAAAATTTTAATCAAAATATAAAAATTAAAGTCAGAAGTAATATATTTACAGTATTTGTGAAGTAGTATGTATGGTTGTGGAAAATATGTTTGCCGTATATTCTGTCACAAATATTACATAATATAAGTTTACGTGTAGTTGATTATAAAAGCTATTAAGTTTATTTAAATTTCATCCTCTCATTTCATGATTTTAATGAAGTCCTCATCCAATTAGCTGACATCAAAAGTGCCGGAGGCAGCAAAAAAACCAAATACTTCAACTTTCGTCATATACGATTTTTAAAGCTGGGTAATTGTTTCCTAATAAAATTGTCGCAATACCCATTGCAATGGAGATGATCGAGGTTGACAACCTTTTGCTGAGGTTTTTGCAACAGTCGTTAATTCGTTCATTATTTACCATTGCATCAGTTTTAATTTCGAATGAAGATGACATTTCCGAGAAGTAAAAGATAAATGGGGTAATCTCCAACTATCAAACTATATTAGGAAATATCCTAATTTACTCACTTCAACGATTGGCACTAACGGTTTTCAGAACATTTGCTTACGACATTAGTCATACTGAAAAATATATATAAACGGCAAAGTCAATTGTTGGTTACGTATGATAAAACAGTAATATCCACTATTAACTGCCTAAAACAGAACACCCAAGAAAAAAAAAAAAAAAACCGGAGGGAAAGGGAAAATCCCCAAAAATTTATTTAAAAGGTTAAAATGGGGGAAAAAAAAAAACCACTAGAGGGTCTGGGGTTGGACCTTTTTTATACTATTATTTATAATTATTAAATATATTTACCCTTAGTTGAGATACATAAACAAATGAGTTAATTTCAAGGGATGTTTTTTTTGCACTACTTTTTCGTTTAAAAAAAATTAACTCTGTATCACTAGTACTTCTTTATTTAAGCAAATTGTTTATGAACCACACTATGAGAGACGTTGATGACATGTAAAATAACAACATGAAATAATGTCAAATTACTCATAATTTGTTTGAATCTTTAATTTGGGGAAACCCATGACAAGAGATTGCGTGTTGGCACTTCTTTTATGTTACTCCTATTATTTCGAATTATTAAATATCTATTTACTCTTTATTGGGGCCTAGAAACAACACAGTTAATTTGAAGGACTAGCTTCGTTAATGTAACAATTACACAGGCCCGCAAAAAAAGTATTTTGTGATCAGGCTAGACCATATTCCCATGTATTTTTGCGCGCTAAAGCCAAATCTGACATTTTAATAAAATCGTTTTGGTTGTATGGATGTATATAAAAAAATATGGATGTATTTCGAGATTAATAAGGTTCTACCTAGCTATATATTTGAACCCATAAAATTTCAATAAAAAGGATTTACAGGAAAATTTACAATTTGCTGAGTTTAGACCTTACTTATCTTACAAAATTATTTAAAAACATTTGATGCTTCGAATTAAAAAAAAATGTGGAATATCGACTTTAAACTTGATACATTGGTCTATAATGAAATTCTGAACATATTTCCCTGATGTCTCGAAATTTTCTAGAAATAGTGTTTTTTTATAAATTACCGCGATGGCTTGAACTACCTACTTCAATGTTTTTTTTTATTTTACAATAACCCTAAAGTTTTGCGGAAATTACCTTTTTTGCCAACCTTAAAGATATAAAAAAAAATCCATACAGTGCGTACTTTTTGGGAAACTGCAATACTGCACAAGAAAATGAACTTTTTTGAATATAATAGATATTATTGTAATTACCTTTTTGCCAACCTTAAAGATATAAAAAAAAAATCCATACAGTGCGTACTTTTTGGGAAACTGCAATACTGCACAAGAAAATGAACTTTTTTGAATATAATAGATATTATTGTGGGAAAAAAGTATATCTTTCTTTTGTATATATATTTTTTGAAATAAGGAATATTCTTTTAACACAGGAATATTTAGTGTAAACAAATGAACACTTTTCTCTGTATACGTCTGGCTTATTTTGATGGAGGTTTTAATAATACGAAATATGATGGAATGTGTATAAACAAAAATATTTGCGAAACTTTACCTCAATGTCAGTTCGAAGCAGTTGACGTTCACGTTCACACATCTAAAAAAATATTGTGAACAGAGTGTACATAATCTCCTCAACGGTTCTGGACATCATTTACCCGTTTTAAGGGAACAAAATCGCTTTTTGATGGAAAACACTAGACGCTTTAAGGGGTAACGCCACTCCAGAATTAAAAAAAAAAACGATTTGTTTTTTTTTGGCTTAAACAATACTTTAGGGTCTCAAAAAATGTTATTCACTTGGTCTTATAAAAATGAATACGAAACATCTTTTTTTAAATAGCTTAATTCTTGATTTTGCCGTAGAGCCTTGGAGCGTGCGTTGAGCACGATGGGACGTCCAGGCGGCAGGGACGGCGATATAAAAACTTTTAAAGGTGTCATAGATGCACATACTTATAAAGATTGTACTGTGAGTAAGGATGTATTGATCATGCCCAGAAGAGAACGGGTAAAATGAGAATTTCAAGGATTTAAGTGTTCGTAAAACTTTAAAAGCGTTTTTCTCGAAATCAATTTTTTTTCAAACTGGGAGAAACGATTACTCGAATTCTATTGCATGGATCTATTTGAAATTTTGACAGTAGCTTCTCAATTACATTCTCTATAGAAGTACGTAGTTTTTCGATTTGATGTACCTAAACTTTTTTTTTAGAAACTACTTAAGATATATCTATTTTTGGTCAAAAACCGAGTTTTTTTTTTTAAAAGTGCACCATATTTACAAAAATTGATTAAAAGAACTCCCTACGTACTTTTGTAGGCAATAGTATGTAAATTAAGAAAATTTTTGGTTTCTTGTTCCAGGTCTCAGAGGCCGCGAGAAATCCTTACTCCCGCCAAGAGCTTTTCAAAAAAACACGATTTCAAAAATTGGCTCTGTCGCCGCCGTTTTATAACAAAATGATAATCAAATTTTGTTTATTTACACTTCAACACAGGCTAAATAAACTGTCTAAAAAGAAATTCCATCCCGCTTCCCATACTCCCACAATAAATTATCAAAATTAGGCCTTTTTTTCAGTCGCTAGAGTGGCCGTTACCCCTTAAAAATAAGTTCCAAACTTAATGAAACTCGGAACAAAGCATTTCCTTCTAACTTTTCTTTTTAAAATACAACACAACGTATCAACCACACAATGTAGCACACAAAAAAAATCGCACTCTGCTTCATAAACACTGAGGGTCTTCGGCAAATCCGCGTGTCGATTTCGAATACTCAAGAGGTCAAAACGAATCCTACTTAACCGACGCCCGACCTTGACAGTGCCTGAACTCCACCTTACGAAATTACAATATTCAGACGGCCAACGTACGGCTCGCGATTCCGTTTTTTCGCCCGTCTCTCGAAATCACCGACGGCGCGGATAATAAAGTCAACAATTACACTCCTGACGAAGTTTTAATTCCCTACCGGATCCTTGAAACCGCAAATGAGCCCGACGCGGCCGATATAATCCGCGGCTTTTAATTGCCTAGTAATTTCGCTCGCAACGAATCCACTAAAACAGGTTGAGCGCGACCTTTCGAGTCGTCTTTTCTGTTTAGCGAGAATTCCATGCCATCTATGATTCTCGCGTTTTAGACGTGGCCGGTGTCAGGCATAGGCGGCGCACGGTGGCTCCGACGACCGATTTTCTTGGCCAAAACTCAAAAAAAAAAAAAAATGTTTCTAAATGGCAATATCGATGTTACATTTTGAATTATGAATGTTCATAGCACTTATATTCGTCTGTATTTGGGTATTTACACTTCTTTATACCTTGAAAATTAATGACAGAACAGCGAAAATTTTTAATAAAACGCGTCATCGCCCCCCCCCCCCCCTGGCTACACCCTTGACTAAAAATAATCAAATAACAAATACAATAATTGTACACAAATTTAAACAATTTTGTTTGCAATTTTTAAATTTTATTCGAGGACACTATTCTATTGATTATATACTCTTCTACAGTGTAGAAACTGCTTACGTAATAAATTCAGTAATTTTAAAACTGTAAATACCTATTTCACAAAAAACCCTGAAACAAATGTAATATAGGCACTAATGATTTTAGTGGCGCCTAATTACATTTATCTTACATGTGTGTAACGTGGCCAGTTCAATCTACTCTTTTTCTTCATCTGTTTTATATCAAACCATAATTATTATTATGAGTATCTACCGTTTTATTATGGAAACTGTCAGCTGAATATGAGACATAACGATCAAGTTACAAGTGTTCAATTAATTAAAAAACTAATTTGTTCGAAACTGATGAAGAGTACCTTTTATTTAGTAAAATGTCAAGGACTCCGACTTGTTTTAATTCAACATTTTGTCTCATAAATTTCAACTTTATTTTTTTTGTTATGGTTAATTATTTATTGGTTAAACTGTGTTATAATCTCTTTGATGCACTTAAACGGTCCAGTCACCATTATTAGGTATAATAATTAATATTGCTTCACAACGTTGAGGCATACATTTCACCAAATTGTTGGCATATCCTTGGAGACAATCGCCGCGCCGTATCGTACGTACTTGTCGTGATAGCTGGGTCAGTGATAATACACGTCTTACATGAAGCTGTTTATTAAGGTCCACACATTTTCTATTGAATTGGCATCTGGTGCCAACATGCCAGATTAATGGGTAGATGCCACGTTCAGTTGTCCACTGCGCGCAAGGTCTACTGCGATGTTTGGGATCCTTATAGGATTCTTATAGGATCCAGTCGTCATTGTTTCTGCCAAACCACTTCTTTGTTGATGTCAAAAGGTTGGTATAATCGCTGAACTCTTTCAGCGTTAAGATTTTCGGTAAATACACATAATGTTCCAAATCCTCTCGTATTCGTTAAACGCGAAAAATTTACCTCGATGTTTGAAAACGTAGACATTTTTACGCCTTTCTACAATGGCTGTACCCTGTTCACCAGTATATATTAGTGCCTCCAGAAGGACTTTAGTCCATATACACAATCAAAGTAATGCGTTTAAAGTAACACACGACGTATATATGGAAAAACATACCAATTTTTTAGAAATGATTTAAACAATTAGAGATATAATGATAAAATCGTCTGGGTCTCCCCTACAGTTCTTATTTATTAATGATGGTTTAAGGTTCTGACTAAGTGCCTAAAATTATCTGCAAATATTTGCAAATTTTAGAGGTATATGAATTTTAGTGAACGCCGGTAGCGCACTGAAACTGTTCGCGGAAGCACAAGTAATCAAATTATTGAAGTATGAAGTGAGCGAAGATATTGAGGAATTCGTTTAAACATTTTGTTTAAAACAACACCGAATCGAGGGTCAGTGTGACTTATACTCATAGATAAAAGTTTACAAATATAATTATTTTTTATGTTCGCTCACTAAATATGTCCTTTTTCTTACTAGTTATATTTCCTTTCCTTCCTTTCTTGTTCCTTTTAAATTTATAATACAAATAAGTGACACCGTATTTTATGTACAAAAAATATACTTAATAAGTATAAAACAAGGTGTTGTGATTCGCCGTAATTTTTATAACTCACAAAAGCATCCCAAATCTATAAACGGGACTTGCCTCTGCTGTCTACTCTTGCGTGTTCATCCTATATATGTTCCCATCTCTCCTTTGTTTATTTATCTGCACTGATAAGTCAGTTTATTGATACCTTATATGCTATTCTTTTTTTAGAATCCTAAGCTATGATTTTTTTCCTTCATATATTTACAAGTTGGCCCATTAAATTTCAATTTATACCTCTTAAGGGGCGTACAAACCTGCACACGCATGCGGTGAGAAGCTACGCATATGCGTGCGTACTCAATCCACTCGCGCTCAGAGCATTCGTTGAAACTTTTATCGCCGCATATGCGTGCGTGCTCAAATCGCTCCATCCATGCGTGGTAAAAATGTCTAAAGAGTTGGTTATGGTCAGTGCCGCATTTGTAGTCATTAGTAGTTTATTAAAAAAAGAAAAAAGGTAAGAAAAACAGACGATGGTGGATGACTGGATGGCATTTATTTAAAAGAAGAACTCGACATATGAGCTCCGATTTATTAGTAGATTTGGCTTTAGAACCAAATACCGGACAATTTCAAAACTTTGTACGTATGCCATTAGAAGACTTGAATACCTAATGTAATGAAAAAGATACAGTGTTAAGAAAGGTCATATCTGCTAAAGAGCGCCTAGCTATAACATTAAGTTTCCATTCTTAATTATTTTGAAATGTACCCTCTTTTTTTTCGTTTTTGAATAATTGAACTTATTTTTTCCTTTCCCATTATATGTTTTTTTTCTCTTGTGCTTAGAAAATTCAGTGAAAACTCTAGGACATCAGTGGATGGACTTTTGAAACTTACGTTAAGTAATTAGTTTTAAGAATTTAGATATAAACTAATGGTTAGTCTATAAGATTAATAAGTTTTAGTAATTTGCTTAAAGGAAAAAAATATATATAGACCTATTAATTCCAAACATTGTTCATTTGACCACTCCATTTTCCAGCGTCCAGCCACAAATACATATAAATATGTCAACAACTCCACACTAGTCTCGCTTTAAACTAGAACGGCACAAAAACCCGTCCAAACTGAGCGCGAACGCACACGTATGTTTCTTTGATGTGCGCCAAAAAACCGACACCAGTCTGGCTCACGGTATGCGCGCTCAAGTCATTCGCGAGAGGTAACGCATGCGGCAAGAGGCCACGCAAACGCCGTCCAGATTTGCATACGTATGTGTATGCGTAACTTCTCACCGCATGCTTGTGCAGGTTTGTACGCACCTTTAGACTAAGGTGTAGCCACTAACTGTCTGCATTTTCTACTGTGGCGACTGCCTTACGCTTCAAAATGGAAGCATCAGACAAGAAGTTGCAAACACAACTTACTTATGCTGTCTATTTTATACTTCGCTTCACCTTCTACTTCCTGTTTGTTTCCGATCTCTTGTTTAAGCTGCACTGAAGTGATGCCTGATGTAAGTTTAATTATGTACGTTATTTCAAAATTCTGACGCAGAAATTGTTCTCTCACTATGCTTATAAGTTGCCCCACTATTTATGTTTCAACTTTAAAAGAATGCATAAATCATCAAATCACATCCAATTAAAATATTTTCAGTATTAACTTACTCCACGGTAATTTAAACAGTCAGCCTATTTACTACGTGTGGATCACTACGGATCATCTATGCCTTCATGGGAAAGTCGTCCCACGCTTGTTTCATACATTAAGAATTTCTATGGAATAGAGCAGTTACTGAAAAAACATCCAAATGCTTACTCACGTATTACTGGTGACAACGATGCGTAATTTACTGGACTATATACTTGGCATGGTATTACACTATTCCAAAACAACATTTGGAATGTCTCGAACATATGGAATAAATGTGGGTTGTACATCAGCTACTGTAAAGTTATTTATCAACACTAAAGAGGACCTAGCTCTTAACAATTATGGTAATGGTTCCTACTTCATGACGGGAAATTTTGTCTTTTCTCCGGTAAATTTCAGGAAAGCTGTGACTATTGACATTTCAGTACGTCTACTCAAACAAATATACAAGCATCATGAAGCAGAGTTTCATTTTGTATCATGTCGTTTAGAATTGCATAATCATTAATCTTGTATTGCTTGGATATTAGCTCGAATATCATGAACTGACCAGATTTTTAAGCTTTGGTCCTATACAATAAGAAGCCTTAGATAACTGTCATTTTTAGAACTAAGATGATCTGAACGTCTTTAGTCGTTGACAGAGATCAGAACATATTACATATTGTAGTTTCTCAAAACAGTTTGAACCACAATTCCGTATATGTATTCGCATTTTTCCACAACCATTATAATAAGTTTTAGATTCTAAACAACATTCTCGCTTCACGTCGGTTATTATCTTTTTGCCAAAACATGTTTTTTAACAAAAATTATGCCAAAACGTGTTTTAGAAAATTCTGCATATTATTATTTACAAACAATAGCCGGAAATGCCCAACAATAATGAATTCTTTGTTGATGGAATCCGCGAAATTATTTTTCGTCTTTATTAAAATTCGACGAATGCCAGTTTTTAACCCCGTAGCAGAACTTGTCGCACGTCCATGTTGCCAGTGAGTCAGGTACATCTCTCCAAGCGTATTTACATACGAGAACAGAAACGTAGGAAATAGCGAGATTGTGTTCACCTCGTCCACTCTATCTGGAATTTTTTAACGGAAATCCAGTGAATAGTGAATAGGACACCACGTGAATCACATCTACCGTCGTACAGCACAAAGAATTCGTGAAATAGGTTTGTCCTCTTGTCAGTTTCGGTTGTGTAAACGACCTCTATTCTTTTGTACGGCCGGTACATACAATTATTCAGCGATATGGGCGAGGACCGAAAAAAAAACGCTAACGTAATTTGAGTTATTAATCTTCAATCTGCATTTTTTAGGCCGCTATTTGGGAGATTACAAAAGCACGAACTTTTGTTTAATGGGAGATTTTATCGTGGCGTAGTATAATAGTTTGTGGAACGATGTCGCGGGCTAAAGTTACACGCACACAAACATTTTTTCCATTCTTCTACACTGAGAGAAGTGTTGTTCGTATTAAAATGCTGTTCAATATGTTCAAATTTATTGTTGTAAACGCTGAATCAATATAAAAATTATTACAATTGTTCCATTAAAATAAGCGACTTAATAACAGAACACGTTTTCCACCCTGTATTTTGGGCACCTTGTACATGTTTTCTTACATCTGTGATAAAAAAAAATTAGCCGGGGAATTTAACCACAGCGAATGTTATTTTTTATGGGTTTACATTTACACAAAACGTTTAATAGGCCACTCACCGTGAAACATGACAAAAAATAATGGGGGGTATTCATTTATAAAACTCACCCTGTACATTTTTATTGTAGGTACTCAGTATTTATGCGGACTTATTTATTTAGTATTATACACGGTTATTTTTGATTCAGTGTTAGACTGTCCTTTCAAATCGCCATTATCATCATAATCATTATGATACGGAAAGGTATGCTGTCACGCAGAACCTATGCAACTCTATAATAATTAAAATATAAACCGTATTTTTTAAGCGCATATTTCTTGCCCCTCTATACCCACGCCACTGTCCGTGCGTAGAATGTTATCCCGCACGTAGGCTTCGCGGGAACCCAGAACTCTGTAATACACTTTCTCCGTTAAGACGGAGCGTTATTCCGATAGCAACCTGCCGGCACGGCGATGTAAACGGGTCGACCACCGTAAATTCGTGTACTGCATTTATATATTACTTGATTTTGTATGTATTTCTGCAATAATGGCACTGTCGTTATGATTTGTGAATATACTTAAAAAGATTATTGAAAATTACAGGATTATACAATAGATAGACGGATCACATATTTTATGTATTCCTTGCAATCGTCGATATATGTATGTACAATTGTGATTGCCGATACTGTAAAAGACATTTAGATTCGAATGTCCATCAAAAAAATTCACCTGGTACGGTTAGGAAATACCAATTTTGGTTCGATTTGTGCATGTTTTGCGAATGTAGCCTTGAGTGAAACGTGGTCGACAACATTTATTTTAGACGTTTTTTTGCCAAATATGTATCTGATTTCCATTGCCTAGTAGCCATACATTGCGTAAAAAATATTTACAGAAGACCTTTCAACGTGTCATAGGGAGTATCAGAGAAGACATACGTAAAAAAATTATGTGGCTGACACTGGACGAAACAACAGATTTTGCAATAATAAGGTCGTTAATATTCCCGATATTGATAGCTAATAAACGGGTTTTGCAAACACGTGTATTACTTCTGTAGAAAATAATAATGTAACTACTGATATTAGTGACAACAAAAAACTGCTGACTCTGAACTGAAATTCGTGAAAATAATGTAGGTGTTGTGTCGTCCTCTGTCCACATGAACTATTTTGAATCTATGCAGCTTTAACTTCAATAGATGTGGAACGATCATTTTTGTTCTACAACCAAATATACAGGCCAAATCGCTCACGTTTAAGGGGTAACACCACTCTAGCGGTCGAAAAAAAGGCCCAATTTTGATCATTTATTGTGGGAGAATGAAAAGAGGAATATGAGTTCTTGTTGAGGGGTGCATTAGACATGTATTGAACTATAAAACTTTAAATTGAATAAAACCCATCAATTTATTACATTACACAATTTATATGATATAAAAACTGGTCACGAGATTTCCTTGTGTAGATGTACAGGTATTTACCTATTTTATAAAATACATCCTTTTTTTTCTTAGATTTTCTTATGTCAAGATCAAGTTACATAATTATTACATTCCTGTTTATCTACACAAGTAAATCTCGTGACAAGCTTTTATACCATATAAATTGTGTAATGTAATAAATTGATGGGTTTGATTCAATTTAAAGTTTATTTTCTTCTTTTTAGAGCATTATTAATGTATTCTTTATTTTTTAGTTATCGTCGTGTTTTTGTATCTAAATGTTTCTCAACCTGTTCATACTATCCCTAACCTATACCAAGTTATCTCTTTAAAATTGGTATGGTGGCCATCTTGTTTTTTGCCATTTTGAATTTTTGTCACCACCGCTAGAATTTGCCTAGGGTATAGGTTGATATTAGTTAAGACACGACTCCGCTAAGTCTTACTGTTTAGCCGGGCAGTAGTACACTATCTCCTCGAAGGGTTGAACGCAGAAGTCAGTTTATTCGTATTCTTCTTAGCAAACCCTTTCATTTGATACCCACATTATGAGACTGCTTAAAAATAACTAGTCCGCCATCTTGGGCGGTCCGCCATATTAGATTTAGAGTGGTCATTTTATTTTTCGTATTCTTCTCAGCAAACCCTTTCATTTGATACCCATATCATGGGAGTACACAAAAAATAACTAGTCCGCCATCTTGGACGGTTCGCCATATTGGATTTAGAGTTAAGTCATTTTATTATTTTTGTCGTATTCTTCTCAGCAAACCCTTTCATTTGATACCCATTTCATGGGAGTGCACAAAGAATAACTAGTCCGCCATCTTGGGCGGTCCGCCATATTGGATTTAGAGTAAGTTCATTTTATTTTCTTATTTCTTCTCAGCAAACCCTTTCATTTGATACCCATATCATGGGAGTGCGCAAAAAATAACTAGTCCGTCATCTTGGGCGGTCCGCCATATTGGATTTACAGTAAATTCATTTTAGTTTCTTATTTCTTCTCAACAAACCCGTTCATTTGATACCCATATCATGGGAGTGGGCAAAAAATAACTATTCCGCCATCTTAGACCGTCCGCCATTTTGAATTTAGAATGATATAACTTAGCTAACCATGCATTGTCATCCAAACTAAACGTGTATGCAAAATTTCATCTCAATCGGTTGAGGATAACTACTTTAAAATTCAGTTGTAAGATTTGAGCCGAACATACATACATTACAAGTTAAATAGAAGCTTGTAAAAAAATTATGTTGCTAACATTTAAAATCAATCGATGGAGCGGTGCTCTGAGTAATGTGTCCGCCCAGTTCGAAAAAAGACATTTTTAGATAATGATGTTTAAAGTTTAAAATAATTTACACATACATGTGTATTGCGGTATTTGCGCACCCTGGTGGACCTCTGAGGAACCCGAAAGACCTTTTACTCTGTTGGTAATAGGGCCAATTATTATTTTGAAATGTTAAAGTAATATAAAAGCAACAAATCCGACAAACACAGTCGCATCGTGCTCGACGCGCGCTCAGTGGTGCTGCGGCACAATCGAGAACCAAACCTTTTAATTTTTTTGTTATAAGACCAATTGCATATGATTTTTATGATCCTAAAGTACATTTTAAGCCAAAAAAAATAAACGATTTTTCGAAAATCATAGAGTGGTGTAACCCCTTACCGAGAATAAATGCAGAAAGACTACTGGTCGTGGCAACGTCAAGGACCGTCGGTGTTTCTGAATGACACAAGCTACAAGTATATAAAAAAAAAAAAAATTTTTTTTCAGCCTTTTTTTTTCTCTTTTTGTATTTTCCGTCAATGAAATGACGGATCACCAGTCCAGCCCTGCTTTTAGCATACGTTCGGTACCCTAATAAACATCATCGAAAACGTAAGAAAGTAAGACACCTGTTTTTGTTTTTGTTTTATTACCTCTTATCACTAATTAGTGTCGAATATATTAGCACCTCACGATTCTGCGCTAATAACCCCGATAGAGATTAATGAGGATATATTTAGCACTGACAGATAGTCGCATATATTATTAGAATGGTAAACGACAGGGCTTCCAAATTGTTAATGAGAATATATTGATTCGTTATGGATTTTAACCTTATGAGCCACTTCTCTGCAGGTATTCGTTATTAATAAGAACTACTATTATAATACACTACATAGTGTTTTTTTTATTTCTTTCCCGACCATTAATAGCATATTAATATACATTTAATTCAGTTCTCAACTTCAGTAAGTAATGCAGGACACTGCACCCGATGTTTACATAGTCTATGTTATAATTCACCTTCATATTGCATAACGAGATAGCAAAATATGTCAAGTACCTATGTAGTAGATATATTAAACGTTAAAAAAACGTTAAAACTTTGATTAGGAGATTAAGACTGTATAGTTATTTAGTTCCTGGTTTTTTCGCGTTAGTTATAAAGTTGTGCTTAAAGACAACATTTGTTTAACTATTTAATTGTGCCAATTAGCAGTTTTCAAAAGTCAGGCAAATCGAATCTCCTTTGAAAAAACAGAACTACAAGCACAACAACCGAATTTTTTAATCGGACAGTAAATCACATTTTAGTAGAATTGTACATATTCTCCAGGATATTTAATTGGCATTTGACACTATGTTTAAAACAATTATAATAAATGTCTAAATGCCCGAAAATAAAGCTTATTGCTGTCTATTTTTATTTTCATTTGGCCTTCATTGCATTAACCAATTATAAATTAATTATAAATTATAAATTAGAGGTACCAACCACATCATGTAAGTGGTATAAACACTTGTGAAAAATATTTTACACTAAATATTAACATTTATACCGACATTATAATTTTATAATTTCTCTGAACTTTAAACGCTCACAGTATTTTGGATGAAGGGATTAAGTTTAAAATTTAGAGGAGGGAATTGGAAATAAATTCAAACTTGAACACTTTCCCACTTAATACCGAAACTCTATTTTAAACTCAATGCGCGTTTCGCCAACCATGGTGGTATCATCGGGAGATGAATAAAACCAGCAAAGCTATCTATCTTCTATCAGCAGCAAAGATTGTAAAAGTGTTTCGGTATCAAGCGGAAATGTGTTCACGTGTGAATTTAAAATTTAAACAAATAATCATGAACCAAAATTGTTGTGAAGAACCAAAATTGTTGTGAAGAACCAAAATGATTCTGTGAGTATAAACATTTAAATCTGAAATTTATACCGATATTTTTTATCAGTTTAAAAATATCTCATTTTTGATAAATTATAAATGCATTTTCACAAAGTCCGAAAATAAAAAAGGAAAATAAAAACTTTACTCTGCTACTTCTGGTCAATTTTTGTAAACCTAGCCACCCTGGTCACCTTAATAACTCCCTTTCCCAATTTTTCTTTTACCACGAGTTTTTTTTTCAACATAATTACCTATTCCACGAAACACCGTCAACGTGCAACAGCAGGAAGCCTTGAGGCCACAGGAAATAAGTATTTTCAATAATGCGTATGCTGCAATAACAATAATTATTATTTAAGAAAACAGTAATTTTTATAATAAACGACAAATGACTAATACAGAAGCTCGAATAACAGACTTGTGTACTTTAATAGTGATGTTGCATTGTTCGAAAATAATAGTTTCGAGACTTATTAATTATTATCTATACGTTTTATATGACCTATGAACATTCCCACATAAAATGCGAATTCAAATGGTTTTGTGGGTATATGAAATGTAATATTTGTCGTGATTACTTCAATTCAGTATCGTAAGAAAATGCCGACGAAAAGTGAAATAAAGACAGTTAAAATTTTAGAGTTCATTAAAATGAAAAACAAAGAACACAGATTGTAAGTAGAAAAAGAATAGTAGTTCGGTGTTTCGTGGAAAACGTCCAGTGTTTTTTTTTTGTTACCAATAAAGCTGATTTTTCATATTATTTCTTTGAACCTTTTTTTTGTGAATAGTTTAGATAGCTTTAATAACTAATGTATTGCTTCAATTTGTTTTCGATAATCGTATCAAAAGAAATTAAATACCGTTTTCAATCGTTGTGAAAAATATTAAATTGCTGATAATTTCCAAATACTATTGCTATAACAAATTTGAATCGGATTCTAAGTAAAGATTTTAGAAAGGTTGGATATACCTTAAGTAAGAAACCCTGTATACCTAATTGCAAAAATATTGGTCAGACCCCATGGGGCGATCAACAACCTAATATGTACCAGCGGAAATTACTCTGAAAATGACAAAAACGACGCTAATCTGGGTGAGCAAGTATCTTCAATACGGCCTTGTTTAAAACTGCAAGTGTCCCTAGCGATATTCCTGCGACATCTACTTGTATGTCGGCTGGTTGAAATTCACTTAAAACACACCAAATTCAGTTGAAACGCACTAAAAATTGTACAGTAAATACAAGGAGCAATTTGTGTAATTTTGCTTAACAAATATGGTAATCAAACGTCTCCAAAAAGCTAATTAAAAAGTTAGTACTAAGCTAAAATAGTAACATTGGTCTGCCAGTTTGTTTATTTTAACGGCCTTTCCATTTCTTATTGAAATGTTTTTTTTGGCAATTCAGTTTCTTTTATGCTCAACATATAAACAATAATAATCGGAGATCCGATAAGGGTGGCTTGGAGAGGTGCTTGGGTTGTCAAAGGGTGAAAGTGAGTTGTGGCGCCCCACACCAATTTATTAGGTCAAACCACGCAAAACCCTGCGTAAATGCAAAGGGGTGGCTTGGGGGGGGGTCTGGAAATGGGTTGAAGAGATGGGACAGCGACCAAATACACAGAATTAATTGAGGAGATCTTAACCTTTTAAGGACGGGGAGTTTTCCGTTGAAATTGGACTTTTTTTACACGATATTAGTACATAAAATCGAAGAATCTGTCACGTCAAGTGCCCGACAAATTTGGTGGTCGAAATTTCGACCAGTCCCGTCTGGGACGGAAAGTCCCATGTTAAAAATTTTATTTGTGGAATTAACAGTGCATTCCTAAGTAATTGGATGCGCTGAATACGAAAAAAGATAATAAAAAATGTCCAGAAGACATCTCTGACATTGAAAATTGCATTTCAAGGTTAAATCCGTTGTTTTCTGTCCGAAATGATATCTGTACGTTTTTTTATGCGTTGAATGCAGAAAAATAGTAACGTTTATTATGAAAGTCATTTGCAAGAAATATTTCAGTTTTTGCTCTCAGCATGACCCATGATCAACAGGGTGGATGTGGCGAAAAATTGATCCCTTTATTGGGGGGGCCCCCGAGCCCCCCACTTTGGGGTGCTTGATTACCCTGAGGTCCCCTTGCCTCTCACCTCAAAATATTTGACTTTATGATAATGTTTCTAATGTGTGGTATTGTTCAAAACATGGTGCTGCGCATAGAGGAATGTCGCAATTAGGGCACATGTAGTTAGTTCGACGGGTAATTTTACGTAAAGCACACATGTGACACCTTCGACTTGTAGTATGACTCGGGAAATGACGATCAACTAATCGAATGGGAGGGCTAACAAGACGAGAGATGCTATCGTCAGTATCATCCAATTTCAATAATGATCTAGCGATCGCTAATCGGAATTTAGGAAAGGGCATTGGTCCTTCATTTCTCATTTTATATAGAGCATGAGCATTAGATACATTTAGATCAATAAGGTGAAAAAATACCTTGCGATACCACTTCATTGTTTTTCTAACTGTTTCGGTTATAGACAATTGTATATCTACGTTATCGACACCACCCATATTTTGATTGTATTCATGGACACACTGTGGTTTTACAATATCTTCATTTGTTCGATAGTGTTTCTTGCCACTTTTTCAGAACTCAAGTTCGTGTAAGTTATAAGCATGCGAACACTACGCTTATCCTCCAACCTCATTGCCATCCACACATTATTATGAGCAACTTGAACTTCACCTCGCACTAATTTATTTTCTAATTTTGGCATTCCTTTCCTATTGGATTTTACCGTGCCACACACAGTTATCTATATATACAACACGACCTTTATGAAAATAAGGCTGTAAAAAATGAGCAACGATATCACCAGTAACGCCCAAATCAAACTTTTGATAATCAGTATCAGCACCAGTTTAGACAATACAGCCCAAAATGAATCCAGTCTCACAGTCTACTAATTCAAAAAGTTTGATGCCAAACCGATTCCTTTTCAAGGGAATATACTGCTTGAATAGGAGCCTACCTTTCCACAATACTAGGCTTTCATCTATACACAGATTTTTTCCTGGAATAAGAGCTACTGAGAATTTACTTTTTAGATAGTCGAATATTGGTTTTATTTTCACTAAAGGATGTTGGGCGATTTCTGAAGTATCTTCGTTATCATGAAAATGTAAATAACGTAAGTTTGCTAGATATCTATCACGAGACATTGTTTGACCAAAAACTGGAGTATGTAACAATGGATCTTTAGACCAATAATCTTTCAAGTCGCCTTTCCGAACATGGCCCATTAGAATTGAAAGGCCAAGAAATCTTTCAAATCAATCAAATCTTTCTGCTTACAGTATACCATTTTTCTGATTTCAAGGTCAAATATGCTTTCTAAAATTGTTATTTTGTTAAGCAAACTATTGTTTATGTTTCGTTCAGCGATCAAAATACGTGGGTATACCAATTTACATGTCGAAATACCGAATAAAAAATTCGACCTTGAAATCACTATTTCAAGGTCAAATATGCTACCTAAAATTGTTACACTATATTTTCTATATTTCAAAATCACTCAAAAATATTATAATACTTGAGTGGTCGAAATATCGACCAGTCCCGTCCTTAAAAGGTTTATGTGTGCCAGGATGGAGTTTTTACCCGACAGCGTCCTTCTTAGTCCATCCTGTACGTCTCTGAAATTGCCGTCAATATTTTGCGAATTCAAATTTCGACATGGTGTTGCTTATTGTGGCGTGGGCGGCGAACCGTTTAGGTCACAACGTAGCGACTTCGTGGCATTCAAACCAACCCAATAGGCTACCGAAAATTAAAAACCGCAAGTATTTAAGTCGAATAGAACGCAAATGGCGCTAATCTAAAGAGTGTTACGCTAATTTTGACGAGTAGTTTATGTAAAAAAAAAAAAACGATTTTTATTACAAAATCCCTTACAAATACCAGTTTTAAGACTTTTCCAGGTTTTCAAGTTTTTCCAGGACGCTGGATTCCTTGTTTATTTACCACAGTCGATCCATCATGAAATTGGTGTCACCTTATGTGCAGCGCTATACGTTATAAAATTTTTAATCACGATGTGCGTTCCTCTACGTTTTATTTCTCTTTAAATATTTGATTACACAACGAGAAGCTTTTTAACATCGTTTTACGACAAATTCCTACTACCATACCTAGGACTCTCGTTCAAACAATATCGACGTGTCGAAACGTTATATCACACTGAGAGTTATGCATGGATTAACTTGCGTAACATGTCTTTGATGTACATATCTTAGATGTCGATACTTTAACCAATCGATAGACTACAGAAAAAAAGAAATTTTAAATTCAAAGCAAAATCACGACTATACGGTATTTTTAATTCATTCTTCTTGCACCCAATGGATTTATTAAAGCGTTTAACCCGTGCGTATATCTGATTCTTACACGTACGAGAGTAATATTTCTTTTAAATTTATGGCTTTATACGTGGATAGTTATATCTCCAATACAAATTGAGGTATAAAGTCGAAACAAAAATTAAAATCAAAGCAATCGATAGATATTTTCCGATGGGGAACCAATTGTGTTGTTTTTCTGGTTGATTTATCTTCGTGTTTTACGAAGATCATATACAGGGTGTACCAAAAAGTTAAGTCGAAAGGGGGTTGTAGACCAGGTTCTGACTAGGCATGTGACAAAAAATGTTATTGATAAATGTGTCTTGGTTCTCGAGATATAGTCACTTTTGTATGAAGATGGTAAAAAATCGCTTCCATAAGTCAATATCTTAGTGGCACGACTGTGACACGAAAGATACATATTAACCGCAACTTAATCATGACATATCCACATTTTATGACGGATCTCCAATAAGCTGAAGGTCAATAATATTGTGACTGTGAACAATACTGACTGTGAACGACTACGGGTTGTGCTCTATTTTTTGAACTACATATAACTTTTAAACGCAATTTAGCTTTATTCTGTGAACATTGTGTAAAAGGACAGTCGCTTCTATTTAAATAATGTTATGGATGTTTATCCTGTAGCATGTACGCATTCTGTAGCAGCTATGCCTTTGGAAATATCAAAATATGTCACAATTTTACTCCAACCAAAGCAAACTACGTTTGTTGCGTTTCTTAGTAGCTGCATTCTCTTTCAAACTATCCCTCACAGACATCTGTAAAGGATTATCCAAAATGATGCGATGTGAAAACAATGGTTTTCCAATTATAAAATCTTAATACTATTTTAGAAGAGAATTGGAACGTTAGATGTAGAAACTAAAACTAAAACACTTTCCCATTTAACACCAAACATTTTTTTGCACTCAACGCGCACATTTCGTCAACCATGTTGAGATCATCAGCAGATTATTAAAACTGATAATCTGACAATTCGATGGGCAGCGATTGTTATCTAAACCTGTACACGTGAGATTTGTGTGAAAAAAAAACAAATCAATGTTTTAACAGGATGCAATTCCATGACATAAATAGAACAACACCAGAACAACAACAGAAATAACACCTTTTACACAAACTGCGCAGAATTAAGATAGACTAACTATTAAAAGTTATAGCATGTTTTTGCATAACCTGTCTTCCGTTTGTTCACAGCAACGACATCATGTGACATTTTACCTCCTGAGTTCCGTTATAAAATTTGGATATGCTAATCAGCATTACATTGCGGTCGTTATATATGTTTTGGATGTTGGAACAGCATCGGGCTGTACCTACCCAAAACCTCAACGCGAATACCGGCACCATACAGAGGCAGCCGACGTTACATTCTTCATTTCGTCAACCAAACCCGTTTTTGCTCTTTCATGCTAACCTACAGGGACTCGTAAAGACAGACACCCATTGCGGAATATTTTACAGCGAACTACGATCAAAGTATATTGGGCAAACAAAAAGATCTATTTTGACTGGATTTAAAGAACACATGGCTCATTTGAAATATGGCAGAACGGGAAAATCTTGTGTTGCCCAACAGGTTTTTGACAACAACCATAGGATAGACATAAATAACTAAAAATTATTTAGAAATGTAACAAAAAGTAGACAGTTGGATGCTTTTGAATGTTTATAAATATTAAGTGTAACAGTAGTACGAATAAGGACAATTGTCCGATACCCACCAGTCCACTGTTTACTCTGATAAACAAAGACAGATGTTACGGTTCAGTGAACCGTGACGGTAGTTAAGTATAAATAGAGTGTGTAGGTTAGAATTTAGTTTTAATCTTCTCCTGAAGATGCCAACTTAGTTGGCTAAACACGCGTCGAGAAAATTATAGTAGTGCGGTGTTTCGTGGAAAACGTCGTTTTGTATCTTTATTCATTACAAAAATGAGCCCTTTTCTCGGATTTTGGTAGCGGTGAAATGCGATTCCAATGAAGGGTGACTTCGAAACCGGAGGTGATGGGGACATTGGACTCATGATCGATCACATAGTCTACTACAATGGTGCAAAATACTGTAACATTCCATACAGGGCAGGAAACGACCCTTAGTGACATTCGGTATTTTATCCTTACAACTAATATGGCTGAAGGAAGATCAAAATATAAACTATTATCCACTTTAGGAAAGACAAAATGTGGAATTAGTGAGTTGAGTTCTTCACGTGTGGCTTCTAGATAGCAGTCAAATAAACTTTCTGTAAAAATGGTAAGCTAATCCAAACTAGTCATTTTGGACAGAACAGATTTTGGTTTACGTCAAAACATTTTTGTCGTAAAAAATTAAAGGTCTAGGAATATAATATATCTTGATGTTGTGTATTCCCTTATGTAACCGAGCAACTGTGGGAAAGCCGATCATTTTAATTGCTGGGAATTATGCGCGATCCGTATCACTTTTCCTTTTTTTCTGTGAACGTACGTACGTGTACGCACACCGAGACTTCCTTCCTGCAAAACGATGTACCCGAGCTACCTGTTTCTCCTTATAGAAAGCAAGTTCATATGATAAGGTGTAATTTATTTATATTATAATTAATTCGTGCTGCCGACGACTACCTGTTCCCTGTATAAATAAAGTTAAACGGCCGATCGTACGCGATTTCTACAAAAAAGTCCAACTTCGCCTCGCCTCCTAGATGTTGGATTCTAAGCACAGGGAGCGAAATGTATCGGACCAGGTATTTATTTATGAATATGTAAACGCACGGAGTTTATACGTTCATGTAAATATGTTCGAGTAGTTAGCACTAAGGTCGTTCTGGCACGAAACAGCATCATGGCTCGCGTTTAAGAGAAATACGAGCAATTTGGGCTTGACAGAATAAGACGAAGCTGTTTACAATACTTAGGAGCCTGAAGAAACCTTAAAACTAACAATTTAGTCGGAGTAAGAACGGCAGAAGACTGCTAAAGAACGAAGACCATCACGTACAGAAGATCCACTCCCCTACTGAGGTATAATTGGAGATACTTTTGGAAACACGTGATACAAAAATTAGAAAGCAAACACACACATTGAGAAAGAAACTAAAGTGAATATGTCAGCATCAGCAAAAAGCCTGTTGCGACTCATCTTGAAAGAGCTGTGCTTTCTCATAACTAAAACTATGCATTCATTATTATTTCTCCTCATCACAGAAGCAGGATTGCCACCAACGACATTCGAACTTGTACGCCTATTATAGCTCTCCGAGTAAGCATCATCTTTCACATAATGCTTTAGCTACTGGACTGTCACATCAGCTTTGAGCTATAAATTTATAAACACAAAATTGGTAGCATCATTCTATAACTCAAAAACTAACATGCATCACGCCTTTTCATTCAGAAACTGATTATATAAAATATAAACACATCTTCTTTTGTTGGTCATCATGAGATACTAACGAAATCATGATAAAAGGTGATGATGATATGTATGAAAATATGAAAAAGGCTCTCCAAATTAAGAAGTAAATCAACCAATTTTTGGGATTATGTGTGATATTAATCCAGATTTGAATTGTATTAGGAAATTGTATTATGTATTGAGAAAATTCGATGTCTGAGAAACTAAACCAACTGCTGTCTTGACTAACATAATCTATTCTGGAAGCTGTACCTGTACCCTGCTGTATGACTTAATATTCTTTCGTGAATGTACTGCACGAGCCTTCATAGTACTCTTTTTAGAAAACCAGAGCTGTAAAGTAATTAACAAATCTCATTACAGGGAAGCATACAAACTTAAAAAGTTAAATTATTCATACGTTTCGTAGACGACTATAAAATATACATTAATTTTATATAAATGTTTATGTAAATTACTCAAGGTGTCCGCAGATTGGAGGCTAAAAATAGAATTCTGCACCTCCGTGTCATAGACCTATGGAAGAACTCGAATTTTACATAGTAAACGGCCGAATCAAAATATTTACTTTCCCACTTAACAGAGCCGCCTCGTACTTAGTAATTTCGCGCTCCACAAATCTCGACGTTTTACATTCTCACTGCCGATATTTGCTTTTTACGTTATACCTGGTCGTAGTACGCTTTTTACTTTGTTCTTTAGCGTTTCGAAAGCGATTCTCGTCTCGAAAAAGGAAGTATATTACCATATAGTACCATATGATTATAACTTGGTATGGGTTCAATTTCTGCGACCAGTAGCGCAGCTACAGAATAAGGTCAACGATGGGAGAAACTCAAACCAATAAGGTCCGATTGGATACGAGCCGTACCACCACCAGCTATCATACTTATTATTGATATTGGACGGGACGTGACGAAATGACAAACTAAAGTAACTGATTTTTTACTTTTGCCAGTAGGTTTTTAGACGCTTAATATCGATTTTGATACACAACCAGTGGCGGCTGGTGATAAAGGGCACAGGGGCACGTGCCCAGCCCAAATTTCAATATAAAATATTTCTTTTGTGTTAATTTACTATAAATTACTGTTACAATAAGATCAATTAATTGTATACGACAAACTATTCATATTCTAATTAGTATTCCTTTTATACCACAAATAATGATTTTTATCACATATATATGACAGACTATCGATCGAAAGCCGAGCCACCGTAGTCTGAATTCGCATCGAGCCACCGTAGTCGCATTTCGCGCACGTGGGCGAGGGCACACAGTATCCCAGCCCTCGTTTTTAATCGGTCTTTTTCGGTGACTGGTAATGCTTGGAGACAATTGCAGACAATTGCAGCAGACACTGCAGACAGACGTCGTTAAATCGTTCGAAAATCAGCTGAACGGGTCACACTTGTTGAGTGACCTTTTTAGTGATTGTTTATTTTCTTCGCTAAGAAGTGTGTTTTTACTGTATTTGATTGTGAAACGTTTCAAAATGAATTCCGTGGAGTTTTTATTGACTAATAAAGATATTACATACGAGATCCGAACGGAAATTAAACGGTTAGGAAGGCCGATACCCGATTTGATTATTTCCAAAACAGACGTAGAACAATCGCGAAATTATGCACGAAATTTTAATAGTAGTGTCTACGACAGATTTAAGTGGTTATGTGTCCTAAAACAAACAAACTGTTTTGTTTTATTTGTTTAGTGATAGGTGGCAACCGAAGTGCATGGACTCAAGAAGGGGTGAGTGATTTAAAACATTTAAATGAACGAGCTAAGAAAGATGCTAGCTACAATGAAAAACATTTACATAACATCTTAGATTTTAGTGTGTTGGGAAAGGTAGACATAAGGCAACAGCTTGATAGTGCTTATCGTGAAAATATAAGACGTCACAATGAAAATGTGGATAAAAACAGACATATTTTAAACCAAATAATTAATTGTATTAAATTTTGTGAAACAAATCCGGGATTTTAATGAAAAGGCGATTAACATTTTTGTGAACAATAAGGACAGGCGAGCTGATTTCCTCTACAAATAACGGTAAGATACCTATATCAAATTTTTTTTCACATGTTGCCACCCATTATTTTAATATATTTAAGCCCTCAATATTCGTGCCTAATAATTATTTAAAAAAGCTACCAAATCCCAAAAATTATTCTTGTGAAAGTCTATATTTTTGTATAAAAGAATTTTTCATTGAAATTCTGAAGTGTCAGTAAAACGCATGACCTGCGGCGCCATTGGTAGCTAATAAGTAATCCTACTAACACACCCTGTGCCCACCCATGTAACACATCCACGAGCCGCCACTGTACTCAACGTCACAGGCGGGTTGCTATTTTGTTTTGCTGTGGTAAGGACTTGTCACTGTTATTGTTAAGTTAATTTTAACCAATTATTGACATAACTCTTAACGCATCTAAAACAACCCCACGCCATTGTTGATGAAGATGTGGGTCAAGTTTCGTAGGCCTTCCACATAATCCTCGATGAACTTACACTTACACACTTGTACCCCAACCAAACGAGACCCGACCTTGTTAACATTGTTTCAATGGATGGCTTAGATGCCACATCATATTACCACCAACTAGATGCCACTGTCCGGTGTACTTTAACAGAGTAGATCTTGGAAACTCGAAACGAATTTACTAAAGTCGGCCCAGTAACAACAATAATCCTCGATTTTGGTTATTGTTTCCAAACTGATGTCTGTGTGAATACTAATTTTTAAATGAAAATCAAATCTTAAATCTGGTTAATCCTTTATATGAATTGTAATTCGAGAAAAGCAGAAATATTAAATAAGGACAAAGGATAGAATTAAATTAATGCTATTGAACTACTGCTACTAAAAATACTACTGATTTTTACATTATGTATATAAATATACATGAGAGCAATTAATGAGTTATATGTAAATTGGTTGAACACTAAGTGCGTAGTCAGAGTCAAAGTGTAAAAGAATTAATGTTCCGCCCCTATAGCTGCGCCACTGTCACGCAAAGCAAAATCCCCAACTGAATTATAATACATGAACAAGGGAAATATAGGAGGTGTCTAGAGCCATAGAATTTCAATTTGTTTCGACCAAAGGCATTGCATTTCGATGACTTAAGCAACTTTTACATGAATTAAATGTGAAAAAATGTCACGTTCGTTCGACGCTCATTTTAAATTCACGTCCCGCAAGGTTACGGTGTCAACTCCTCTCTTTAATTCCACAACAATGTAGCGTTCCTTCTGTGAAAAGTCGAGGATATATTAAACGATCGTTATTCCGACGTCTGATTACATAAAGTACGACAACCATCGTCAGTAAACCTTGCTGCCAACTTTTAGCCTATGACATATTCACAAATATCTTGTGTAAAAATAGTCCACTAGATTTCACTTACATACATACTATGTACTTAACTGTATGTACTTAACTGTACCAAATGTATTGCAAAGACTCGAAACAACGTATGCCGCTGTACTACTACGTAAACTGCTGAAATTGATAGCACAAAAGAAACTGTGGATGAAACTGGCAATATTGAAGACAAAAAAAAAACAGTTACTATTCAGTGTCAGTTTAAATATGTCTTTATCTAAGCCTGTAATTTATTGAAGTAAAAAATCGTATAAATCAGTAAAATCATCACACAGATTCCAAAGTAATGTAATCATCTGAATAATGTTCACGTTTCTTATCGTTTTGACTGCAATCCGTAAACCGTATGAACCCACTGGCGATTTGTTATCTCGACGATTATTTCCACAAAAAAAAAAAAAAAAAAACACGAGATCTAACGTAACTTAAGATAAGCACGTATTCCGGCTACGTCTGGAACAAATCTAAAAATTTTTGCACGACTCCGACAAATGACCCATTTTCAACCGAGTGCTTTTTTGTGCAACGAATTTTATGCAAATTCCGCACGGCTCGTATAATAGTCACTTCGAATGCATAAGCAGGATGTGTTGAATTTAAAATTGTAGCAGAACAGTTCTTAGAAAATTCCATGTTTCAGTATGTAAATAATGGAGGTAATGGTTGAAACGTGGATCTCGCATAACCGTTAAGAGATTGCACCGATTTGTCAAAGATTTTTGCAGATATTTATCGAACACTTACATATATCGTTTATACTCCAAAGGTAAGAAAAAGTTTCATTATCGTAAACCATCGACCTGTTCATATAATACAGTCAGATCATAAACAATACACCCAAATGTCTCTGCTGACATAGTTCAACTGTTTAAATCACCTCCAATGATCAGGCAAATAAGTCCAACGAACCAAATACTTCCACATATACGTAGTGCAGCAGAAGTCTATTTTCTAGTTAGTTTGTGTGTTATATAACTGCCTTCTGCATTCTGTGCAGTATAGAAAATGAATACTTTTCATAATTCTTAACATTTATCCATCAGAGAATAACAATATACGGTGGAGACTTTAACTGGAATATATTCGCTAGCGGGGTGGTGAATGATTTTTCAAAAAATTCCCGAGTCACGTCAACTTTTAAATGTATTTACCTACATTTTCCAAGTAATATGAAAAATATAGCCCATCAGGGGTGGCTGAAACCACCCTCGACATGATTTTTTTCAAATGCAACCCTATGGCTTGTGACCCCTCATTGTAAAGATGGTGGAAAGAGGAATCCAACTCACTGATCAAATTTTAATTTTTAGTATGTTTGTAGGGTTGCATACAATTTAAAAATTAAATTTATTTTCAACGTAACAATTGTTCAAAATGTGCACCATTCACTTGTTGGCAGCATCCCAGTCTGTGGTAGGTTTCGTCCCTTACATTATGCAACATTTGCGGTGTTATTTTTCCAATTTCCTCTCTTATCCTTTCCTGCAGATCTGCTATGTTGTTGGGTTTCTGAATGTAAACCCTACTTTTAAGATGTCCCCACAAAAAGAAATCCAGTGGTGTAAGATCTGGAGATCTTGCTGGCCACTCAATATTACCTCGCCTCCCAATCCACCTACCGGGAAAAATTCTGTCCAGATACTGACGAACAATGGCAGCATAGTGTGGTGGGGCCCCATCTTGCTGAAACCATAACCTCTCGTCGGTCAAGTTAGGGTTTAAGGGGTTTGGAAATAAATGACATAGCACTGGCATTAGTTCGTGCTGGAGTAAACGCAAGTATCTTGCTCCATTAAGAGTGTCATCAAAGAAAAATGGTCCTACAATTCTATCTTGTATTATTCCGGCCCACACATTAGTTTTCTGTGGGCGCTGAGTACGAAGTTCCCTCATCCAGTGGGGGTTCTCTTCAGCCCAGTAACGACAATTTTGGCGATTTACGTGCCCATTTAATGTAAAAGTAGCCTCGTCAGAGAAAACTATCCACTCTAAAGATAACTGGTTTTGATCAATACAAGTCATCAATAAATCGCAAAATTCCAACCGTCGATCTGGATCATCTTCAAGTAGCTCTTGAACAGCTTGCATTTTATATGGGCGTTTTTTCTCATATTTAAGTATTTTTAAAACTGTTTTGTGATTAAGATTACTATCACGGGCCAGTTGACGGGCTGGAGTGATTGGATTTTCTTCTAGAGCAAGCAACAAATTCAACTTCGTGTCGTCATCAACAACAGCCTGCCTCTTACTCGGTACTTTCCTGACATGACCCATCTCTCGATATTGTGCCTCAATTTAACTAATGGTACCTTGATTTAGTGGTGGCAAGTCAGGATGCGTTTCTCGAAACAAGCGAACAACTTCGCATCGAGTTCGCGCCCTATCACCATATCTAATCATCATCAAAATTTCGATTTTTAGTGATTCAGTTAAATAAGACATTTTCACCAATTTGAAATAACACTTCGTTTCACACTCTGAATACAACATACAAACTAAATTACTCTTTGCGGCCGTGTAAAAACACTAGCAAAAAATAACAAATATCAGTTGTGGCAAAAAATTGCTTGGAATTTTTTGTAGGGACATATGAAAAGTAAGGTTTACATTCCAAAACTAAACAACACACATTTTGAGTACGAAATTTTTGCGTTAAAAATAAATTAAACTATAAAATTACGTTTTAATTGTATGCAACCCTACAAACATGCTAAAAATTAAAATTTAATCAGTGCGTTGGATTCCTCTTTCCACCAGCTTTATAATGAGGGGTCACAAGCCATAGGGTTGCGTTTGAAAAAATCATGTCGAGGGTGGTTTCAGCCACCCCTGAAGGGCTATATTTTTCATATTACTTGCAAAATGTAGGTAAATACATTTAAAAGTTGACGTGTCTCGGGAATTTTTTGAAAAATCATTCACCACCACGCTAGCGAATATATTCCAGTTAAAGTCTCCACCGTGTATAATAAACGGAAGAAAATATGAATTTCAGAGAAAAAGAGAAAACACAGGTCAATGCCTATACTCTTTCCTTAGAATTACCAACACCCCATTTATGTCAATGTTTGATAACTCAGTACGAAATATGAGTACATATACTCATATATTCCAAGAGAGAGCTTCTTGGCAAATCTGATCAGGCTTCAAAGTTCGTTTATTTGAATTTTGCCCATTGGTAATGCAGATCACACGTTCATTGATTTTTGTAAATGACCGACTGAAAATGCTTGTCAAATTATGTCACGTTTAATATCACAAACCCCACAAATAAGGGGTAAGGAGGTTCTAAGATATCAGAACGAAAACTGTTTTTATTTATTATAGGTATTTGTGTTCCATGGAATCTCAAGCTAATGGACTTTTTTAAACAGCGTTTAGAATAGTCCCACCGTATAGTTTAGACACCCGCTTCATCATTATTTTGGCAATATCTTCGTTCAATTACTTACAAGATTTTTTATTTCAATCTTTCGACCAGGAAGGCCATTCTGAGGTAGGCATTTGAGGAGTCAGTACAAGATATTCTTTGTATCTATCTCTATTTTAGAATGCAGATTTTGAAAAAATATATTTTCCGGCAACCCACCTACATTCGTTGTCTTCCTTACACAGTGGCCTATCCCTTTATTGTTTTATTTAAAAGTTTGAGTGCGGGCAAAAAATAGCTTCACAATTTCTTACATCGTTTTACTTTAACAACCCTTTGCTTTTATAAAATGATATGATTTCGCTGCTATAGGTGCATGTCTTTTAGACATTAGGAATACCCATAGAAAAAAATCAGGTACAGTCAGGTCGGCGATCTTCATTTGGATATGGATCGCCAAACCTACAAAGCAGGCGATTCGGGATCAAGCGCTGTAAAACTGTGTGTAAAAAGGAAAATTTGTATAATTTTTGGAAATATTTCCAATATTTCGACGTATCGAAACGAATTGACTAAAACGATGTGGTCATTTTCTTCAGAAGAGTATGGTCCGATCACTTAAAATGTGGAAACCACGCAACAACGTTACTTTTTAGTAATGATTTAGTAGGTTTTCGTGTATTTTCCTTTCTGGGTTGTTTTCTATCCAGTATCAAAATATCTGCGCATTAATGTACCCCAGTGGATGGAAGTGAGCTTCGTTAGAGACAATTAGTTCAACAAGAGTGTCTGTACTGGTATTCAATATTTCCAAAAATTGTCTGCAGAAATCTAACAGATTTTTCCGAGCCGAGATTTTTTTAAATGCTAAAATATGGAAATCGTTTGTGACCGGGTAGGTGTAAATCCTGTTCAACGTAAATGTAAGGAAGGCTAGCGAGCGTTAGAACCGGGGTCTGCTGGGTCACCTTATAAAATGTGGTAAGCACAGTGAAAAATCACGAGCTGGTGACATTGGTTTTACAGCCCTCTGTTTACAATCATCAAATTCAAAAGAAAAACAATACGAAATTACCGAAGAACTGACAAAAAATGAAAATGTTTTAAATTGTGTGTGTTAGTGTAAAGCTGGCCTCGGGGCAAAATCAGATGTCGATGTCAAAGCAAAACTGCAGATGACAAGAGTATTTTAATGTTAGTGGTGCGAGATTTCGCCCAATGTCATATCTCAATTGCCAGACTTGTACTAATCCAGAAGGCAAGCAACTTAGTAACTAAATGTAAAAGACAAAACTTGTACCAAAAATGGACCTAATTCTAGCAAAATTTCTAAACAGACGCTTTGTAAGAAAGACGACGATATGTTCCACCTTTGGGTCAGCAAGTCCAACGCCACCTATTCCAAGCAACCGCTCAATATATCATCCACTCGCTGAGTAATGCATTTCATACGGCACTTTTACTAGTTCCACGGCCACAAGGACAACGCGAGAACTAAATTTATTCATTAGTTCGCGTCTCACCGAGGTTTTTTTTTTCAAAATAAATTTCATCGTCTGAAAACCATCATGAATGCAAATTTATGGCATAAACCGCGCATTCCTCACGTATGCGGTCGCGTTCAAGGCCCCCGGTGGAAAAAAGGAGAATCCATTTCATGGACGGCACACAAACAATATTTATATAACAATTGTACCTACCGGCGCGACAACAACGATCGGAAAGGATACTAGAATGCAGAATGGAGGAATAAAGCTACCTATATCGAGTTATTTATGTATGAACACACGTTTCCAGAGAGAAAATTCTGCGAGGAACTAATTTGGATGTCAAGCAGTGACTGTGTCTTGTAACACTGTGATGCTTGGGTACAAGTTCGAACTACCCAATTTAAGCTTACTTATGAACGCAAAGGATAACTAGTAACTGCAAGTAACTACTACTAAACGGGTAACTAGTAAGTACAGTAACAGGTCATCAAGGTTAAGAAATATTTACAGGGATCCTAACTTAATCCACATCAAAAACATATTTCCAAACTATATTTTTAAGAGATTCATCGGAGTTATTATGGGAAGCGCCTATAGTAAAAACAGGAATCCTTGATATTAGCAAAAATGTATAAAGTATAACTGAGGTCACTCGAGAGGTTGAGTGACTAATTAATAAATTCGATATATGTTAATTCGATAAATATGAAACAAAATGTTCCGATTGATTGACTCATCAACGTCCACTCCAAATTACTGAACCATACGAGAATAAACACGTTGTCCAGGAATATATTTAGTCTTTGATCCGTAAGCTTGAAGAGGTGGACAAAGGGTAAACGTGTTTTCATGTGGAGTATTCCCCAACAATTCTTGGGCCCAATGGAATTTGATTTGTTGCTCTTCAACGATTACACATACTTACATATAACTGTCAACTTACTGAAAAGTAAGAAATGTTACAGGGGTGAATCATGGAACTCCTTGTGTCATTTTTTTTTATTTTTTTTTTTTTTTTAGTAAGAACATTTCTTTTTGGCACGGTAACACCGTCTCTTTTTTTGTTTCAAACTTGACTAGGTAGAAAGGGGAGTAAATTTATTATGGTTGAAATTATTTTTCCCGAAGGGGAAACCGCGTAGGAAGTCTGGTGTACACGGTCTAAGAAGTCCGAAGAAATTTCAGGGGACGTCTTGGGAAATTCAGAGGAAATCTTAGAGGAATTCAAGGGGAAATTTCAAGGGATTTAATTAAAATAAGTATCTAGGAAATCTCGTCATCTCGTGATGTATAAAATTTTTCCCTCGATTTTTCCACAACTATACTAAAATCTTTTCTGAAACTCTAAAAATCATTTATCAGTATAAATTATATAATTTATACTGATGAAGAGGTCTTGAAGAAATCATTAATTCAAAACCAATCGGAAACAATTTTAGATTTTTCACAAAGAACATACAATTTTCCAAGTTCAATGCAACACATTTAGCCTTCTACTTTGGAGAAGAAACTCTAACAATACTGTTCTGTACTTTTTATGAACATAGTTTAAGACAGCCTTGAGACCATGAAATTCTTTGAAATATCATGAAAATTAGTAGATACATAGAAAAGAAATTAAATCGCACACGTAGTGCGCAGGCATAGCTAATTTTCTACATGAGAAAGATTATTCATACCGCCTACTGAAAAACATAGATACTTATTCATAAAGAATCGAAATAATGGTAAGATTCGTACAATTTCATAATGGTTTTAAAGATCTGTTAATCTGTTACGAAAGCTTTTCAATCAAACCGTAAAAAATACTTAACTCAAATAAATATGAGTAAACAATTATAAATAAATCTTTCACTTAAAAAAAATTAAACGTTTACATTTTTAAACCCTCTCTCTCTCTCCATGACCTTTTCGTCCTTCCTCGCGTCACAAGAGTGACGTGAGCACGAGAGACTTTTTCGTCGTAATCTGATTGCGAAAAAAAGCCCATGAATGGAACAAGGGAATCGCTAATGGTCTCATGAATTACAATTCCCCATTGTTACATTACTTATTCATATTTGTAATCGCATAGATTTACGTCACACGTGGGCGGCTAGCACTACGGCGACGGTACGGCACAAATCATCTCGCAAGTATTATTGCGCACGTACCGGCAATTTGTTAGTAATGAATCCCCGTCTTGAGATGCAGCACGGGAGATGGCCTCGAAAATAAGGGTTCGCAAAAACTATTTATGTTTAATAAGAACAAAAGATGCAATGGTTGTAGGAATTTAACACCAAAATCTAGATACCTAGAACGTAAACGAAACGGGCGCTAAGTTTTTATTTCTACGTTGAATATTCCAGTCCAACTTCAGAAACACCAGAAACAAAGGAAAAACTCAAATTACTACACCAGACTAACCCTAAGACATTTTGGATCATTGTCAGAAAGATCTTGAAAGGGTCATTATTTGACATTATCCTAAATTAACGTCGGCAATCTTTTAACAACAATAGCACGGTTGAGAGACTGGTTCTAGATAGGTTGATTCCACAGAGGAGGAAGTACGAAGGACCTAATGGGGCGTGCGTAGATGGTGCGGTCTTTAAGACTACTAATGTGTTTAAGTTCCAGGATAGTGCGAGGAAATTGGTGGGGCACTATTATACACATTGGTAATGGAACTTATCAATATTGCGTAATTTTCGTATTATCCCACATGAACTAATTCCCATGAGCTCTAGTTTCCACAAGACATTACCCAATCCACCCTGTGCATCCGTTCAGCTTTCCAAACGAATCAGTATCTCTATACTAATATTAAAATTCCTCCACAATTCTCACTAAACCTAAATATTCGACTTCCCACAGGGTCTAAAACCCACAAGTTCTAATCGCTCTGAGGTGTAAATCATGACAAATAAAATAATCCACAGATCCTGCGAATCCAAATCACAGTTAGTTGGCTGTTATTTAACTCCCACTACATCTAATTCCCACAACATCTAAAGTATGAATATAAGATAGGTACTTTGAATGTTGTGAGAATTAGATGTCCCGGGAATTAACCCCGTGAAATGTATGTAACAACCGACTAAATGCTTCCTAGTTTACATAGTAGCTACGTTGGTATTTTGCTATGTTATGATGTAGATCTCATGAGAATTTGGTGTGGTGGGAACTATATCTCGTGGGAAAATTAATATTTAGATTGCGTGAGATTTAAATATAAGGGAGAATTCGGGCTTACGATTAGATAGACAATGCGATACTTTAGATCTCGTGGTAGAAACGAAATGAAAAAAGAGTAACCCCAAAAAACGAGCTTTTTTAGCCTGTTTTTCAAACACCTATAACTTTACCTGAAATTGATGAAATTCAACTTATAAATACTCAAAATTTTCGTCTCATCATAAGCTAGTGCGAAAAAGAAGATTTATTGTTCCAGACCCTGTGCATCCCCTTAAATTAAGGGTTAACTAACCCTCCATTTTTCCATTACGCACGTGCGAGAAAAAGCATAATTACTACCGCCCAATAAAAAAATGCTGTTTTACTACATACAATATATGGTTTCTGAAGTATTTTTACCTCCTGAACACGAATCCGTGGTCAGGTTAGCCACATAACATCTCAGTCTTCAGCAAATCGTCAAAAATCTTCAGAAAAATGAAGATTTTCGAGAAGTGACCGGATATGCAGTGTGACACATGGCTTCCAATGTTTTTTTGCTTCCTGAACTCGAATTCGTGGTCAGGTTAAACCCATTTTGGAAGATTTTGGAAAAATGGAGGGTTAGTTAACCCTTCATTTAAGGGGATGCACAGGGTCTGGAGCAATAAATCTTCTTTTTCGCACTAGGTTATGAGGAGACGAAAATTTTGAGCATGTATAAGTTGAATTTCATCAATTCCAGGTAAAGTTACAAGTGTTCGAAAAACAGCCTAATTTTGGGGTCACTCTTTAGATCTTCTGGGAATTAGACGTCGCGTCGTGAGAATTAGATCTCATGATTTTTAGGAACGTGCAACCTCCAGTAAAACCGCCACTGGATGTTTGCGGGCAGAACGTCGCAGTCAGGCATTATGAATACATTTTATGAGTACACACACATACACAGCACACATGCCTCTCGCGGCGAGTTGCCCAGCCGCCGGCGGAGCTGCCTCTGATTCAGTCGCCCGACCGACAACTGCCGGTTCGATTCCGACGCCGCAGATATGACACGCAAGTCCTCACCGCTGCATTCCATTATAACAGCCACTTAGTCCTTCAACTCGGTATCGGCATCGAGTTATCTATCTCGCTTCATCTCGCTCCGGGTCCGACCCTCGTCGTCCAGGGAACGGATTGCACTCATTTTTTTTTATTCGGTAAAGTAGATAGGGTTTTGGGTTTTTCTTTGTTTGCCCTTTGAATTACCTCGCGCGCTGTGGAACAAAAACAAATCAATCGAATATGTAAAATGACTCCTAAATAGCCACCTATATTGGCATCGTCATGAATTTATTAAAGGTAAACTATCTACCGCATTCACTAATCTAGTCGAGAAGTTGATTTCCTGCGAAAAATAGTTGCCAGTCTCGTAAAAATATGAGCGATAGCTAATTCGATCGCATGGCATCTAGAAAAAGACGTTTTTTGGATTTTTTTTTCCAAATGAAAATTGCAATTATTAACAAATACATATATATAAAAAAGAGGGGGTTTAGTTTTTTGACAATAACTCAAAAACTATAAGCGATAGCGGAAATTAAAAAAAAGATCCAAAAAGGACAGCAAAAAAAATTTTTTTCATTAATTTAATTGTTTGAAAATACGATCACATCTCGCACACGTTTGGCATGGCTCAATGGTTGAACATGTACAATAGATATCAATTACAATTCACCATCTTCACTCATCGAATAGTAACCTTGACCTCACCTAATTACCTTAGTAAAAGACTGGTAAAACGTTCAAATTTACACAATAGGAATATTAGGAATTTATGTTTGTATAACATTGCTTATCACACCACTGCTAAGTTTCAAAAAAGTTTTTCTTATAGAGCAGCAATAATTCTGAATGAGCTACTCACAGAATTTCACTATTTTTCTGATAAAAAACTAAAAAAAGAAAATTAAGTTACAACTTTTAAGTGAGCAATAAAGTTGTTGCATATAATGTATTCATAATATTTTTAGTCTGACAATTATCTAGTTTATTTTATATATCGATTTTTATTTATTTTTATTTTCTTTTTTTACTATAGAACATAAATTTTATTATTACTGCTACCGTTGAATTTTTATATCAATTTATTTAGTTTTGTAATTTTTTTGCGATAATTTATTTCTTTATTACTAACTACATTTAAATATCTTTTGGGTTAAGTGTAAGAGTAGTATTTCTGTACTAAACTTCGCCCGTAAATAAAGACGTTTATTATTATTATTATTATTATTATTATTATTATTATTATTAACTACAATTTGCTATAAACGAATTCTGGTTTTTGGTAATTTTTTTTTTAAAGTAAAAAAAATAAAAACAACCATGTGCATCAAAATAGTACAAAGGTTTAAATAATTTTTTTTTATTGAATTTCAATTAAAAATCGAAAACATTTTTTTTACTATTTAAATGCACATGGTTGTTTTTGTTATTTCTTTTACTTTAAAAAAATATATACCAAAAAATCAGAATTTGTTTATAACAAATTGTAAACTTAATAAACAATTAAATTGTTAATGAAAAAAAATTTTGCTGTCCTATTCAGAAATGGCAATTATCATTTTTAAAGAAAAAATAATTCCTTAACTAATTGTTTAAATAATTAAAATATAAAAAAACTATTATCAACAATAAGAATATTTTTAAGAAAAACATTTTTTTTTAAATCATTATTTTTTTTACAACCCTATGGGAAAAAAATCCAGATATTTAATTAATCTATTTGTTTATAAAAAATTTATAAACAAATGACACGAAAAAAATTTAAACAAAAAACCTTTAATGCCTTAGCTAGAGATAAAATCAGCAATAGCGTTACATATGCAAAAAAAAATTTTAACAACAAAATTTTGATTTCTCTTTTTTTATTAACTTTAAAAATTCATAATTAACAAAATAAAAACATTTTAAAGACTTTTATGATGTGATCTTGTTCAGTATGTTTATAAAAAAGGGCTCCAAGAAGAAAAAAATGTATAGGTCAATTATTTAAACTTTTATGTCGCCATTTGTGAAAATGGAGACCCGCAAAAATATAGTTAGTTAACAATTCCATAACTTTTTGACTAATTGATATAACGAATTTTTTTCCAACGGGATCATTTTCTTTGACGCGTCTAGATGACACCTAAATTTTTTTCAATTTTTTTAATTGATATTTCATACTATAAAAAATTATTACATACGCTGTACTCTCTATAGAGGCGCCCACAGTAGGCGAAAACGGCAAAATTTTTCTCAAAATAAGATAACTCCCCACAGAAAACTCCAATCATTGTGTTTTTTTTTATTTTACAGGTTTTGGACAGTAGATTAAAGGAAAATCGGTCTGACACACGTTTGAGGTTTAAAGAGGGGGGGGGGGGGGGCCCATGTCTCAGTAACTTTACAATTAAAGCTTTTAAGCTCCAATAACCGCATACCTCAAACGTTTACACCCCCCTGACCTTATAACATAAGCCTTCAAAATCCCATGACCCCATAAATTGAAATTTTAAACCCCCCTAAGCCCATAACCTTAACTTTTAGATCCCCATCTACACTAAAATCAATTTTTCGAACCCGACAACCCTAAAACTAAAGCTCTTATGTCCCAATATTTCTATTGATGATATTAGAGAGATATTATAGAGAGTTGGGGTAATGGGGTTATGGGGATGTGAAAGTTCAAGTTATGGGGTCATGGGGATAACTCGTTAAGGAATATTCTTCCTTAACGAGTTTCCTCATAAATTTTTCTATTATTATGTTTGGGTAACCGTTACTTAAGATAATATCTTTAATTGATTTCAAATCATGTTCAAACCTCTCATTACTTAAAGAAAAGCTTAAAATGGTACATTAGAAAATGAGAGGGCTATTTTTTATTATCAATCATTAGGGATATATCCATCAAATTCTAAATGACTTTCACTATATACATTGATAAACTGATACATCCCAAAATGGTAGTTTTACATATATACATGTACATCTTTAAAATCAGTTGTAGAACATACCATTTAAAAGTTTTAACACACTTATGGGCCACCCTGTATAAACAGTTGGGAAACGATGATTTCATCTAGCAATAAAATAATATAAATTAGTTTTGTTTTTTTTTAACTACCAACCTAAAAACAAACTTGACACCCGTAAATATTTTTGCGTTATAAACACATTGGAGTTATTTTATATAATTCTGCTATATGTTGGAACAACTTTCAAGCCAAAAAAAATATTCTAACTTGAAAAAGTTATAATTACGATTTTTCTACTCTGAGAATTTTGCTAATTTGTAGGATGGATGCACAAATAGAAATTGCCCGCCATATTTGAAACGCCGAGATTTGAAACGCCATAATATTTAAGTTTTTTCATTCACAGTTAATTACCTATTCCATATTCATTCGAGATGCAGCGATAACAAAAACATAGCCTACTTTACCACAGTTTATGAAGCAGTACCAATTATAGAGTATACACAGTTAAATGCCACCGATTACACACATAAAATGATACTTTCTAGATGCTGACGATAACGGGAGAGATGCAACGATAATAAAACCAAAAGTTTATCTTCGGCAGATGAAGAAATAAATATTTTAACATTTTTACTGCTTAGTTAAGAGAACTAATTAAGACATCAATTACAACAAATGCTCTTAGATACTATTTTAAGTGGGTAGCGCTTACTTTCTTAAGATTATTATGAGAATGAATGCGACAGCGGTGGATGGAGCGATTATCAGACCAAAATAGAAGCGGAGAAAGGAGGCTCACTCTGTTTGATTCACCGGCAGTTAGTATACACACAACCTCCTTTACAGTAAGCGGCAGCCTAATGCGTACACAGGTGGATAGATATGATGTATAAATGATAAATATTAAATGATACATTTTTATGTCATAGTTAGGCGAATTTACTTGGGCCGGCGGGGCTTTGTTTAGTGGGGATTTTTAGCGGAAATCTAAAGAGCAACGTTGCGGCGAATCGTTGCTCAGGTCAGAGTCGGGCTCAGGTCACTATGAGCGCAAAGCGATACACAGAAAATACATCAGAATACATTAGTGAATATTCGAATAAACGTACTATGAAGCGTACTATTACACGACGGTATTTAGGTGTGGTAATGTCAGTGGTCACGAAAAATGAAACTTTAAAGGACTTACCAATTAAAACTCATAAATTGTTTGATACAAAGAGTAACATTACTTTTTAACCAGCGTATAATATTTTGCAGGGCACATTTTTAACTTTTTCGTCTTTTGTTAAACAGTTTCAATTCTATTACAGCTGATTTTGTGTTACTTAATTAATTTTACCTTTAATCTGACGAAATATTAGATTCTTCCTTGTCTCAAAACAGGTATTATGGGAGCAGGAATTTGGAACAGGTATACCCTGGAAAAACGAGTCTTCCTTCAAGGGCAGACCTGTTCCAAATATCCGTTTGGTAGGTATACAAATTTGGCAAGTAAGACTCGAATATTTTGTCGGTTTAAAGGTAAAATTGATGAAGTAAAGTCTAATCAATTGTAAGGAAACCGCAATTGTCTAACAAGAGACGAAGAAAGCAATAGTGTACATTTTAGGTCGAAATTTTATGAGCTTCGTGGGTAAGTTATTTTTGTGCCATGTTTCGGGACCACTAACATTACCACACCTAAATACGGCTCCATTTTGTAATAGTTAGCCCCTTAGTACGTTTTAATTTTCTGTGAACTATTGGTTTGTAATAATAATGACCCGAGTCCGCCTCTGTTGAGATTCGCCGAAATCTGACGTAATTATCATGTTCATGTTAGTAGCATCTGCGCATGTCAAATTCAAAGTACGCCATCGCTAGGAGACTAGAGGCCGTATTACTTTCAACCCCCTTAACCCCCAGGGCACCTACCCCTAAAATTTTAAATGGCAACCCCTATTTCTTTTGCCATTTTTGAGTTTCTTGTACAATTCTAGATAAATTCCATTATTTTTGTTTCAAAATTGAAGTGTGAAATGTATTTATTTTCTAAATTGACATAATGCAACTTTAAAAGGGGTTACATTCACTGACCCGTCATGTCAGTCACATCCATTCATTTAAAAATATTTGTTGAAAAACTAGGTACCAAATTCTTTCGTTTATTTACATTTCACCGCTACAAAACACGAAATAATTTAAATTTTTTGGCCGTCTTCGAACCTCATTGTGAACTAAATAGTGAAATTTATGCCGAAATGTTAGACAGAGCTATAGAGCCTCTTATAATTCATGAAGTGGAAAATGAAAGAGACGCCAATGGAAATCTTGCTCTAGATGAACATTTGCATCCGATACCTATACTATCGATTTATTTCGTTAGCTGTCAATAAATCAATAAGATAAGTGAGGTCTGTGGTTCACGAACCTTTTTTTTTCGTGAAGAACTTTGGTACAGTACCAAAATATGATTTTAAAGAAAATAAAAATTAGAAAAAAATTTATAATTGAGTCCTGATGACTTCCCTATAGGATAATAGGTGCATGGATTAATTTGGTGCCGTACCAACGAATGATTCGAAAGTAACAGTAATACCAGCGATTTCAGTACCTCTAAAGCAGCCTTCCTCCTTTCATCGGCCGCTCTAGCGATGGCTTATTATCTCACTGGGAGAATCCAATTTATTTCGCGTAACGTGAGCGTTTTTGCCACCGGTTCTCATCATATTCCTCCGACTTGTCTCCGTTATCCTTCGGTTATCTCCTACACAGAACGACCGCCGCGTACCGGTGATTAAAAGTAAACACAGTAATCAAGTAATCGATGATTTATTATCGCCGCTCCATTGAGAAGTATAACGGCTCCAACGAGCAAAAACTCTCCGATCACCTCGTGTACGGTACGGCTTTATTACCCGAGTCGCCTTTCGAAGAGCGGCAACTCTAATTTTTAACTGCCGCAACGCCAGGGATCGGACTCACCGACCGTATCTTTCTAAGAAGGTTAAATCCGAACAGAAAAAAACGTTAATAACTACCAAACAACGGCCGGTCCGGAGATGCGACATAAAGACCTGTGCGTCCGCCATATGCAGAGGCGTAGGTACGTATGGAGCTCTCTGATGGCATGGACGTAAGAAAAGGACTGACAACTTGAAGTATGGGTGTAAGAAACATTGTTTCTCCAAAAATATCATGCACACTCCTAGTGAATAACAATATGTTTCAGATGCAAGTAAATTACCACAATCACTGCTCTTGTCGCCAAAACTGTAATAACTCCAAGGCCAGACCACAAGGCTGAGATACATATATGTATATCCACTACGTCCTGTCGACTAGCGACTGTTTTCTTTACCCTATGTCTCACTTTCAAATGGTGATGGCAAATAACCACATCAAAAACTGTTAATGACTATAGGAATTGATCAATCATAGTCGTCTCTATTAAGTATTTCTTGTTCCCGTCATATTTGTTGTTTCTTCCATCGTCTTGTTCTACACTGATAAGGAGCAATATCTCGAAACAACAATGCTTCGTTATTCAACCCATTTCTGGATCCTACGCCACGATTTTTCCTCCCAGTACGTTTACAATTTTACCCACTCATTCAGTTTCGAGTATGCCAATTTCGTAGTAGACGACTGTAGCTGCCGAATGCTTTACAGCAACTTAAAACACGAATCAATGCACAGTAAAAGGCAAATATATGCATATGATGTCGTTCCTTTTGTTGCATGTTCACTTCGTATTTTCACTTCCCTTTTTATTCCATCGTCTTGTTTACACAACACTGATAAGGGAGCAATATCCCGAAACAACGTGTTTTCATGCATATTTTCAAATCTAATTTTGCAAAAAGTTTCGTTCGTTCATCATCAAATATAATTGATTACACTGTGCAGTCTCTCATATTTTTATGAGAAAGTAATATGATTACTGTAAACATCTTTATGAGTCCCAGGAAGATGATGCAAATGGCCAATTTCGATTTTAGAATATGAAAAATTCTGTCGCTATATTCTGTGTACCAATATTCAAGGTCAGAATGTTGATAGAATAAAAAGGAATGCCAGACCAGAGAGAGACAGACATCTGACCTTCTCGCTAATAGTATACATATGAGTATATCAATAGTCTATTTCTTGTTGAGAAATTACTGCCTCGAGTTTTATGAATTATTTTATTATGCTATTCTCACACTTTCCCAGAGTCTAAAAAGTTGATATTTGACCTGCTCGCCCCCGGAATTTTTTCATAGAAATTCAAATTTTTTTTTTTTTGAAATCGTACGCAAATTTCACATGCAATAGGCATATAGAACGGTAACATTTTCTCGGCCGGACGAAAACGCCCCATCCCGGGGCCGATCAGGTTAAAAGTAAGTTTAGGTCCATCCGGTCAACAAATTAGGAAGACCCTGGACCAACTTACCACCTAATACTAATAATGGTTTCCTAACACACCGTAAATGTTTGTAGCCTTTTTGCTACATTAGTTGGTACATGCCTTTAGGATACAAATTATTAGTGGGTGAATGCCTTTAGTATATATAGCTTAATTAAGGAACTTTTTTTAAATGTTATAGCCCTAGTTTTAAGTTTAAGTACTTCCTCTCGATCGCGATTGTTCGCATTTAAATGAATTGGTCGAATCTTTAGTTTGGTACAGTATTAGAGCTCTTTAAAAGTGACCATTAATATTTTTCTGTAAGCCGTCTCGTCGGTGTCGGCCTCGAAAGCCCAATTTCCACGAAAATTGTCATATTTTTTTTGTTATCAGCGTAACGGCTAAAGTTGCAATAAAATAGTTAAAGTTTGTAGGAAATTAAATTTCCTGCAAAAAAATATCTCATTACATATGTTGCTAAAGTGCGTGGTTCACAAGATATATTCAGTGTTTGATATACTAAAAATTAAAAAATTCATTAAATTCCAACTTTTATTGTATTATTTCTCAAATTTAGCTTATTATCGGATAAGTTAAGGCTTATTTTCGATAAAATTCTTAATTCCGACTAGCCGCTCACAATATTCTATCAAAAAATTTTCACTTTCAGTCATTTTTTTCTTGCTCATTTATCATAAGTGAATTTTCAACAGTTTGTGGTTCATTATTGGTCTCATCTATTAACGGTACACATCGATGGCCTCCTTTTTTGTTCTTTAACTATTTTATTGTAACTTCAGCCGTTACGCTGATAACAAAGAAAATATGACAATTTTCGTGGAAATTGGGCTTTCGAGGCCGACACCGACGAGACCGTTCAGTTACAGAAAAATATTAAAGGTCACTTTTAAAGAATCTTAATACAATACAGATTGTGACCAATCGCAATGAAAAATCATAAAACCGAACTGAGTTATAACAATTAAAAAAAAAATACCAATGATTTACATGTTATTTAAATGGGGAAAAAATCATCGATTGAGAGGAAGTACTTCAAATTAAAATTAAGGGCTCAAATTTTGAGGAATTTTTTTTTTCGATGTGAGGAACCAAATTTTCATATGTCAGTGAAAAGAAAAAATGTTCGTTTCAAATGAAGCACCCTAATGACCCTGGTGGGTACATGGCTTTAGATGGCATTTTGTACACCAAAAGAGAAGCCAGCGCATAGTTTTTCAAGGCTAAAAAGAAACAGCGGACACGCCTTTGGCCGCGTTCATAATAACCGACCGATAAATAATCACCTTAAAATTAGGGCTCTTCACATACATTACATTTTCGTGGTGTCTTTTTTATAACCGGCTACCGAAATTTTCGTCGGCGCAGCGCCTAAGCGGATTATTAGTCTCGCCCCGGCCCCGAATATAATTCATGTTTATGGGGCATTAGATTACTGTGAAAAAAAAGTCCAAAAAGTAGGTGAGGAATGCGGAGCGTAAAAAGATTATTTTTTACTTTTGGTGGTCGGTGTTTTTTTGTCAGCCACCGACGAAATGGGATTTCTATTGTTCAAGATAACTATATATACTTCAGGAGATTAATTAATATTGGAATGGTTTTTTTTCTCGGAATTATTTTAATAAGTGTTACGGTAACTTTGTATGAGGTAACAAAACAACAAGTGGAGTGCGCGGTGGGGGCATATTCCTATTTTGATTATGCGTCATTGTGCAACAACACGATCGTAGGCCTATCTGAGCGCCTAAAAACTAAGTGGAACTGACTAAAGTAGCCAATGCAATTATTAAGCGTTCACCCATATATTTGGAAAAGCAAAATTAATTTTTTTTTCAGTTGGTAAGAGTATTCCGAACAGTGTTCTAATTAATAAACTCAATCCCAAAAAACACCCTTTGAAAAAAACGCTGTTACAGACCTCACTGCCATTTTGAATATTCGAGTTTTTGTTGTATTTTAAGTACCTGTTACCTTCTTCTTCTATTGTAAATACCTTCTATTGTCGAGTGCCTTCTACAAATTATTGTGTTTATTTTATGAAATTGCTCTCTTATTAAGAATACGGATCTAGCAACACTGCGGAGACGGAACTTGGAAGGCCGGTAGGCTAACATGTAATGCACCTGATCGAGGACGAGTTATATTTGAATCACACTGTTCATCAAAAATCTGCGCAAAAATGGTTCCAAAAAACCTTTTGCAGGAACAACAGGGCATCAGGAGAGAAAGATGTCTTGGCTTTTTGGAATTGGTTGAAAATGATCCCTATTTTATGGAACGTGTTATTACTGGTGATGAGACTTGAGTGTTTGAGTACGACCCGTAAACTAAGCGCTAAAGCATGGAATAGGACACTTCAAGCTCTCCAAGATTCAAAAAAGCAAGGACGAGCAGGTCAGCAGCACGAGAAAGAGAACAGATCAAATGCATGCTGATTTGCATTTTTGATAGCCAGGGAATTGTCCATAAAGAGCTTGTGCCTCCAGGCCAAACAGTAAATCGACACTTTTACAGAAAGGTTCTTGAAAAACTTCGAAAAAGGGTCATGTGTATGAACCAAACATTAAGAACAATTGGATGTTGCATCACGACAATGCGCCTTGTCACACAGTCACTTCAGTAAACGAGTTTTTAGCCAGTAAAAAACATTCCTATGGCTCCTCAGCTTCCTTATTCGCCTGACTTCGGTCCTTGCGACTTTTTTCTCTTCCAGAGATTGAAAAAATCACCTCAAGGGACGTTATTTTGGGACCACAGAAAACATTTAAACGGCTGTAACCAACCAGCTGAAGGCTATTCCAGTATATGAGTTCCAGCACTGTTATGAGGAATGGAAAAACCGTCTTCAGCGCCGTGTGTATTTTGAAGGACAATAACAAGGAAGTTATTTTGGAAAAACAAGGAAGTTATTTTGAAGGAGACAATACTGAAATGTATTCTATTCGAATAAAAAAAAATCGGCCTCATTACCACGTCCCGTTCATCCCATTTTCAAGTACAGTCAACGTCAAAAAAAAAACAAAATGATAGAAGTGATTGAAAAGTGATGTATCGATAACAACTTTTTTCAATTTGTTGAAAGAATATTTACAATAGTTAACCATTTTTATTTATTTCTGGTAGGATTAATTAAACTAAAACCAAATGAACTTGGACAAGAATGCGTTTTTTCTAATAAGTTTTCCTTTAAAGGATAAAGAATCATCTCTCTTTAGATGTCTTCAGTAATCGCCTAACATATCCAAAGATCTTGAAATCGCTTCTCAAGCCTCTTCACGTCCTGGTGGAACCGCTTTTCCGCATTTTTGGCTCCGTGGTTCGCTAATCAGCCATTCATAACAGTTTTTAGTGAAAGCGATTTTCAACTCTTTGCTACTTTCGGTCGAAATTTTGATCTTTCAACATTTGACATAGTTTGTTGTCTGATAAATATCCTTTATTTTGCTTCACTTAATGTTCAATTCAAATTTTCGTTGTTCTCAATGGTGAATACCGACCGGTATTCTGCTCCAATATTTTGATTTTCTATGGTCATTCTTTGAACAGACTTGTTTTTCTTATTTAATTATATAATGAGTACAGCTCGTTAGATAGTTTTTATTTGGATTTATTGAATTAGCCCTTTCGGCCAAACAAAGCATAAGAAATGCAGGTACTCATCGAATATAATGAATCCCATTTTGAGGCGCTCTTTCAGCCCATTGAAAATAAGGAACGGGTATTTAGGACATAATGAACGAGGCGATTCATTCTAATCTTTTGTTTTGAATTTCGTGACAATAATTGGGTACCCCACAATCATGTGATTTGGTACCTCTCTCCTGTAATGTTTCGTATTACAGCGTGATTCTTGTAAAGTTTGCTGATGTGTCAATACCACAGTCTGATAAATAGTTAATTTAATTAAAAACGATTTTTAATTTAACGTTAATTTAAACAAAAACGTTAATTTAATTAAAAATTAAAGATATTAAAACTTAGGTACCAAAAATTTGCGGATTCGCAGAACTGTGACTGCATATTGTTTTCAGTTGCTACGTCTCTCAGAGACCAGCTGCATTAAAACTATGATAAGATCTGTTTGATGCAATATTAATAGTTTTTTTAGATAAAACATTATAGAAACTGCAGTTATTAATGCGTATAATTTTTTATTCCCTTCCTCTTTTAAAATCCTTGCTACAAAATAAAAGACATACGTACATGCTCCGCAACTAATGTTAAATCATTGCAGCTGTCAATTCATCAAAGTCGAATTGAATAAAGAATTTTCGTGTCCACAGATATTAAGAATAGGTACATTTCGCAATGCATACACCTATACCAAATGATAAAGAAAAAAACTTAAAATTGTTCATATTTATTTCAGTCAATTAGGAACAAGCAGACCTACCCTTTTCAATAGTAAGACCAAACAGGGTGATAAGATAATCCAAATCCAAAATTCCTAATTACGATATGAATTTTTAAAAAGGTTTGGACGTAAAAACAATTTATGTATGTCCATTTCAGAGCCAAACAATGTTGACATAAACCTTAACTTTTTAGAAAATAAGATACCTTTTTAGAAAAAAAGATTATCGGAAACTATCTTTAAAATCAGTGTTAGTTCAAGTCTGTTCTCAGAATTTGTTATTCGAAGAAACTACTTAACAAGAGGGTTCATTAACAGAAGATAAAATAGGTTAAGTCTTATACATCCTAGTGCAGGTATTGAGAGAATAAGTCTTCATTTATCGGAAACCATCTTCAGAATCAGTTTCAGTTGCAGTCTGTTCTCAGAATTTGACATGCGAAGAAACTACTTAACAAGAGGGTTCATTAACAGAAGATAAAATAGGTTAAGTCTTATACATCCTAGTGCAGGTATTGAGAGAATAAGTCTTCATTTATCGGAAACCATCTTCAGAATCAGTTTCAGTTCAAGTATGTTCTCAGAATTTGATATTCGAAGAAACTACTTAACAAATGGAAAAATTAACAGACGATAAAATGGCATAAGTCTTATACACCCTAATGCAGTTAGTAAGATAATAAAACTTCATTTCCATCCTTTCATTCTACAATAAGTCAATGATTCAAAATTTCCTATATATGTATGTTCTGCTAGACAGAAATGAGAAAATAGCGTTACTAGTAGAGAATACAATCGCATTGCGGACTTTTCACTCGCATTTACGACTCTGTCGTTTCTGAGCAATCAAGATCCTGACTTTCAATTGAATTTTCATGGTGAAAGAATGTAACGTGATTAAATCTAAAGTCGCAAGAGGAAGCTGTCGGGTATATTCAGTCCAATCTGGCTAGTAAAGATAGATGTACACTACGGACCATGTTTCAGTTATGGAAGAATTATATTTAAATTTCTCATAAATATTGTAATGTATATTATAATTGTAAATTTAAAATTACTTTGCACCTGGACTATGACTCATGCAGTGATAACTTCAGATGTATTATAAAAAATAAATAGAATGATTTCTTTGTGTTTATTTTATTGATCTATAAAAATGAAGAACAATACAAAACCAAAAGTTAATTTATTTTGCGATATAAAGAGAGAGCACTGAAGAGTGGTATAAAGATGTATATGGTAAAAATAGTAGCTTAAACAGAACTAAAGCAAACACCTTTAAAACAGTATCCTTGCATAAATGTCTTATATGCTTAAGATATACCAGATATTTCTGATATAATGATACTTAATGATAATTATCTTTATTCACACAAGAAGATATATACAAGGTGAAATTTAAGTAGCTCTATTTTTTACAAACGGTTTTCAGGATAAGGGACAACAGGACATTTGATAACAAAAACGCTTGATATATTTTGTTTAAATAGGATGTGTCATTATTTCATAATGTATGACATTATTACCGTACTTAAACAGTGCACAAGATTTAATATTTAATACGTTTCAATATTAACTCGAAAAATCGAACAAGTTTCTTTAGTGGATCATGATGTCAGTATAATAATAATCTGATGTTATGAAAAAAAAATGGAAACCGAGTTTGAGGGTATACCTAACGGTGAAGACTGTTACCAATATTATGTTCAAATCAAAAATTGAGTAATGTTTTTAATTCTCACTTCTCCAGGTCTGAATCTTTAACGACTCCAGACACCCGTGTAGGTGTGGTTACGCAGATATCAATTTATTATTGTCAGCGCTAGATTTGGTAATGTCCTAATTTAAATTTCTTCTCAATGTAAAGCTAATCCGATAGAAAAAAAATGCCAAATGGTTCTCACGCACCATAAATATAATATATTATTTACATAGACAATACATATTTTATTCATCAATATTTCTGAACCACCGTAACAAGCCTTACAGTCATTATAATAGTCAAGATAACTTAGAACTCTCCTCTTTCCTAACCCTAAAGTAGGTACATCTAAGGTCTTGTTCGTATGTAAAAAAAATAAGTAACAGTAACATTATACATTCATAGAACATAAAAACCAATACGCATTATCAAACACATGTTTTAGACCACAGTGATACCAGATCGTTATACAATTATTCAGTATTTAGAAATAATATTTACTAGCATATGTATGGATTCTTTGTGTTTATTTATTGCTGAATAGTTTCTTTTCTACTCGTACATTAAAAGAGAAGTAATTTAAAAAATAGATATAATTTAAAAGACATTCGTTGGTGCTTAAATATGCAAGTACAAAAACGAGCAGGAAAATTTTATAGTAAAAGTTAGTAAAGAAGAGAAGGAAAAATTGTCAGAAAAGGGCACAGGAATGTTTTGAAATTATTAAAATTTACATAAACAAAATAAACTTTCTCATAAACACCGTTCGGTTACAAATATTGCAGTGTAGGGTTTTATACATAAATATCAATTAGTATAAATGTTACGAATAGCAATAGTACTTGTATTCAATGCTACAGTATTTGTAACCATCTTAGCAGAATTACGCTTAATACGTGATTTTAAAAGTTCATTTTTTTGCTTTTTGTGAAATATAATTAACCCTACAAACATTCAAGTTTAGGGCTAACACGCGATAAACTTAGGGCTGAAACAGTATATTGGACTGTAGTTTTAATTATCATTTTAATTTTATATTTAAATTACCTTTAGCAGTAGACAAAAAACCTATCTCATATACAGAGTGTCTACTTTTATTTATGTAAAAATCCATAAAACCTTACGCTTTTAATATCCCCATGGCCTGCGCCGATTTATACACCCGAAATTCAATATAACCATTTAACAATTTTTTTATTTAAAATCTGAATCCATAATGCTCATTAGGGCTCCTCAAAACCCCCCATATACGAAACTTGAACAAAATATATACAAAGTGTTTCTTTCTATACTATGTCAAGGTTGAGCCAAATATCGAGTTTGAGAGCAGGTAGACGAGTCAAGCGTGCCGTGGAATTATGTCGAGACAGCTGAATGTTATCTAGAATCACTTCAACTTAATTTTGTCCTAACTGCCGTAGACAAAAAAAAATGTTTTTGAACTACAATATGTAGTATAATGAAAAATAAAAACTGTAATAGAAAAAAATGTTTCGTCTACTACAGTTAGGTTGAATGATAATTTGATATAATAACAACAAATGAAAACACAGGCCATCAAGATCTGATTTCACAGCCCCACAAAAAAAAATGGTCAAACCCAGTAGGTAGACCCCTCTACCCCCCTGTATTTTGATGCACTGAAACCGATTATGACATTAAAAATTGATTTTAACTACTGAATTTTCTGCTAGCACCCCCTTACAGGTTGAAATTGAAGTTTTTATAAAAATTTCAAATTTATGTGTCTTCTTGTGTATTTTGGCGTTCTAAAACCAAATATGATAATAAAAAATGACTTTAGTTGCACCCTTTTTCCATTACCAGCCCTTTACGACCCTCCTGAGGGGTTAAAATTGAAGTTTCATAAAAATTTCAAATTTATGTGTATTCCTAGGTATTCTGGTGCACTAAAACTGATCAAGACACTAAAAAATGATTTCAACCACTCAATTACCACCCTGTACCCCCCCCCCCCCAGGGCGTCAAAATTTCACTTATAATTTTTTTTTAAAAAGAGCATTAGAGGATATGTACATTTTAAATTTGTATTAAAAGCGCATTTGTTCCCTACGGCGGGCGCAAGGTGGTGCTACAGGGAATTTTGGTAGTTGAAATTATTTTTTATTGACATTTCCTGGTTTAGTAGACCAAAATACCTCATAACACATATAAGTTTTAAATTTTTATAAAAAGTTCCATTTCGAACCCCTACAGAGGGGTTCTTAAGGGGGTGCTAGGAGAAAATAGTACAATAAAAATCATTTTAATGTCATATTCGGTTTTAGAACGCTAAAATACATAAGACACACATACATTTTTAATTTTTATAAAAACTTCAATTTCAACCTCTCAGGAGGATAGTAAAGGGGTGCTAATGGAAAATGGTGCAACTAAAATCATTTTTTTAGTGTCATATTTGGATTTAGAATGCGAAAATACATTAGAATACACATAAATTTTGAAATTTTTATCAAAACTTCAATTTTAACCCGTAAGGGGGTCTAAATCATAGTTAAAATCAATTTTTAATGTCATAATTGGTTTCAGCACATCAAGATACATGGGGGTAGAGGGGTCTACCTTCTGGGTTTGACCAATTTTTTTTGTGGGTCTGTGTTTTCGGAAGCAGAAACTCTAGTACACTTGTCTGAAGGTTTTCGATGGGCCAAATCCGAATCTGGCCTCAAAATTGCTCCATAACGTTTTTTTAGATATCGTGACCTAAATATGCAAAAAACACTGTTTTTTTGATATATTTATTTGAAGTTATGTAACATCATGATGTATTTTGATTTCACAAAACTAGTAATGCCATCTAAAAATATAATTCTTTCTCTTATATTCTCTAAATAAATTTTGAATCGTCCGTATATCTTTTTTTTCACTGAAAATGTCAATTTGAATTTCATGTCTCATCCATCTACGCTAATGCAAGTCAAAAGCAGAATACAAGGTACGCTCTTTGAGCGTATTTTTCTAAATACTGTTACATAAATTGCTGTATAAGCATTTTAAAGGTCGTTGATTACATAGCCACTATCACATTCTAAAAATTCAAAATGTCGGATCCAATATGGCAGACAAAAATTTCATTTACTTCATTTCAAAGTTTTTAATTAAAAATTTGACTGATTTTTGGAAGTGGAAACTTTAATACACTATTCTGAAGGTTTTCAGTGCGCTGAATCCGAATCATAATTGTCATATCAAACTTCAAATTGTCATATCTCGGTGAAAAAAATATATCTGAATGATTCAACATTGATTTTAAATAAATCATACTTTTAGATGTTATCACAAGTTCTGTGAAAACAATAACACTTATGATGTTACATAGCTTCAAATATGTCAAAAAACAGTGTTTTTGCACTTTTGTTAGGATATCTCAAAAACCTGACGGAGCAATTCTTTTCTGGATGAAAATCTTTTTCTTCACTTAGACCTTAGAGGCAAGAGCAGCTGTGCTGTCTTAAATTCCCTAATCTAACCCCAAACATAACTAGGGAATATGCCCCTGCCAATCTCTGTATAAATTAATGTATTAATTATATATGTAATTCAATCGGGAATCCAAACTATACATTATAAGCTTCTTGAGCCTGTACATCGTCAATTTTATCTTAGCACAGCAACGGTTATGATGGCAGCCCCATTGTCTGTACAGCACCTGGACTAACGACACGAGAAGAACTACTAGGATGCTGTGAGATGTAGAAAGCCGATCTAGCGGAAACGTTATGTAATCCAGGTAAAATATCTTTTGCCTCTTCTACAATTATCATGGGCGCCCCGGGGAAGAACACCCACGGGCTGCATCTTCACCGAGTATGTTGTTTTTTTTTTATATGCGGTCCTCTTTGTCCTATTATACCAATAAATATTGCTGGTGATTTTTTAAATGATCGGTTCGTATCGATATTTCTGTTCAAGATGATGATTAAAAATTAATAGGTATTACAAAAAAAAAATAAAAACAATATTTTATTTAAATGCTCTAAAAAGAAGAAAATAAACTTCACAGGAATTAAACCCATCAATTTATTACATTACACAATTTATATGATATAAAAGCTTGTCACGAGATTTACTTGTGTAGATGTATTTACCTATTTTATAAAATATATACTTTTTTTCTGTCAAGATCAAGTTACATAATTATTACAGTCTTGTACAATTTTTTTAAGAATGTAAATTATACATATATGTTTAACCCACTTGCAGGGTTTCCTTTGTGGGTCTCTATATGTTTATTTTACAATGCTACAATAGTGACAATTTACAAAATTTTATTTTAGTATGTATTTTTCCATTTTATGTGCAAATTTTCCTATTATGTGTAAATAAACATTATTTATTATTATTATTATTATATTGTTTATCTACACAAGTAAATCTCATGACAAACTTTTATATCATATAAATTGTGTAGTTTTACATTGATGGGTTTGATGCAATTTAAAGTTTATTTTGTTCTTTTTTAGAGCATTTAAATAAAAGCTTGTTTTTAATTTATTTTTATATTAATTTATTTTTTTATTTTTTAGTTATCGTCGTGTTTTTGTATCTAAATGTTTCTCAACCTGTTCATACTATCCCTAACCTATACCAAATTATAACTCATTAAAATTGGTATGGTGGCCATCTTGTTTTTCGCCATTTTGAATTTTTTTCACCGCCGCTAGAATTTGCCTAGAGTATAGGTTGATATTAGTTGAGACACGACCCCGCTAAGTCTTACTGTTTAGCCGGACAGTAGTACACCATCTCCTCGAAGGGTTGAACGCAGACGTCAGTTTATTCGTATTCTTCTTAGCAAACCCTTTCATTTGATACCCACTTTATGGGAGTACTTAAAAATAACTAGTCCGCCATCTTGGGTGGTCCGCCATATTGGATTTAGAGTGGTCATTTTATTTTTCGTATTCTTCTCAGCAAACCCTTTCATTTGTTACCTATATCATGGGAGTACACAAAAAATAACTAGTCCGCCATATTGGATTTAGAGTAGTCATTTTATTATTTTTTTTCGTATTCTCAGCAAACCCTTTCATTTGATACCCATATCATGGGAGTGCACAAAAAATAACTAGTCCGCCATCTTGAGCAGTCCGCCATATTGGATTTAGAATAAATTCATTTTATTTTCTTATTTCTTCTCAGCCAACCCTTTCATTTGATTCCTATATCATGGTAGTGCGCAAAAAATAACTAGTCCGCCGTCTTAGACCATCCGCCATTTTGATTTTAGGAATGACATAACTTAGCTAACCATGCATTGTCATCCAAACTAAACGTGTATGCAAAATTTCATCTCAATGGGATGAGGATAACTACTTTAAAATACAGTTGTAAGATTTGACCCGAACATACATACAAACAAACAAACAAACATACATTGCAAGTTAAATAAAAGCTTGTAAAAAAAGAACAAAGCCGTGTCTTACTGTTCAGCTAGTACTTGTCTGAAAATATCGGTTGTTCATTGTCATATTAGTCCTAGATCGTTACACGCTATTAATGAAAATTAACTAGAATATGATAAACAATCCTCTATTTTTTATACGTATATTGATGTGCAAATTTTTAAAAAGGCAAGAAATACACGCGTATATAATGTACAAGGCGCTTAAAAAATATGGTTTATACTTTCATTATCATAGCACACATTTCCGGACCCTACTTATAACATGTTCATCGCATTGTAATGGCTGTCGTTTAATACCAGAAACCCCATGTTTCTGATATGTTGTCTCCACCTTCTCTGATGATAGGCTCCTACTGACATTTCACCCGAAAAAACTCGTCGGGCTAAGTATTTACTTTTCAAAATTTCGATAGTCATGATAACATTTTGACAACTACAACGTGTGTTTTATAACTTGCTGCTTACTAATTCTAAGTTTCCAAAAGCGAAGTTATTATATGGTTATTTGATAATTTATTACAAAATATAATACCAAGTATACGAGAAATTAGAAATTGTTTATAAAAAAAATGTTATTAAAAATTGGTATAAAAATATCATTGAAAAAGTTGTAACTGTTAGTCTAATGAAATTATTAACGATTCGATTAAAGAAATTTGTCGAAAGCTAAATGACAGGTAATAATTATTGTGTAATAGTCGTTAATTATAAGTCGATTAGGTATATGAATGAATAACGCTTTGTCATGATTGACTTATCAATTATCCGACGAAGTATAAAAAAAGGAAATTAAACTAATTAAATGGAATGACAGATACATATCGAGTATATCATGGTCACATTACTGTTTGTTCCATTACTGCAATAATTTCTTAGAACTTCAAACAATGGTAAATTTGTCACAAAAGAGAAGACATGCAAATAAAATCACTTTTTTTCATAAAAAATGCTGCTAGTGTTTTATTATATTTATTTAACTAATGTGAGTTCAAACTGAGCTTTCACTTAACTGGTTAAGATCTTGAATCTGATGGCCTAGACTCAAATCCTATCAGCCTCACCTTTTTTTGCCTTTATTAATTATATTGGACGGCGAAATAAGATAAAAATAGATATTTAGTTAAAAAACATTTTATTACAAAAATAGTTTTGATACCTTTTTTCAAAAAATTTGACAAATTTTCGAATAGAACCGAAAGCATTTTCTAGATGAGTAAATGTGAAATAAATAAGTAAGACAAACACTCATTATAAATAAATAAGACAAAAAACATAAATAAGTAAGACAAAAACAATCATTTATTTATTCCAAAATTCTTTATTTTTACGTTACCATTTGTGAATAGACTTAAAAAGATGGTATTTTTTATTGGATTATTAAGAAAATACAAGGATTTTACAATAGACTGATCACATATTTATATGACATAGGTAATAAGGTAATTCCCCGATATTGATAGCTAATAAACGGGTTTTGCAAACAGCGGCTAAAGGTATAGAAATAGTAGTTACACGTGCAATGTCCTTTGTAGATGTAAAAAATAATAATGTACTGATGTCAATGACAACAAAAAACTGTTAGTGATACAAACAACTGTGCGAAATTCGTGAAAATCATGTGCGGTTGTGTCGTCCTCTGTCCATATGAACTATTTTGAATTTGCACTTTAAATTCAGTAGATGCGGAACGATCATTTTCCCTCTACAACCATATACAATACGGCCAAATCGCTCCCGTTTAACGAGAATAAATGCAGAAAAACTACTGGTAGTGGCAATATACGCTGAAGCAATGAGGACAGTCGGTGTTTCTGAATGACACAAGAAATAGGTATGTACAAACGTTGTCCTCGTGGTCGTGGCTGGGCAGCATCCCTTAACATATGAATAAGCTTCTATCTGTAGGAAATGACGAAAATATTGTACTACCGTTTACAGTTACAGAAGAACCCAACGACGCGTTTGACGTCGTTTTTTGTCGCCAGTGGCGCTTTCGCGTCTAACGACCGGACAAAAAAGCGAATCGTTTTCGTCGTGTCGCCCGCTAGACGGAACCGCCGCGTTTCGCGGTTTTTACAAAGACGACCGCCGATCGAACGAGAGTAAGTTTACTTAATAGTGCTGTTCACCTCGACCGAAACGACGAAGAGAGAGATAACAAAAAAAAAAGAAATTAAAGCACAGAAATGAAAAACATTTTTTAGAGGGCCGGTTCCGAAATCGAGAGTATACACTGTCCATCACAGAAAATGCAAAACGAATAGATGGAAACCACAGGATTGGAGAGATAATAAAGTTGTCATTATATGTCCATCTGTATGTTGTAACGAAATTGTAACTGATTTCATTACATTACTCTTGTAACAGGTATCTAAAGAGATATCCAAAAAAAGCGTCATCAACTCTGGCTATGAACGAGAGAGATGGAAATAGCGGTCATGTTTAAGTTTTTCGGTTATGCCAAACTTTTGACAAGTGACTGTCACAATTTGTAAAATAAACAATGGCTCTCATATGATGTTACAGTCTTGACAAGTAAATAAGGAAATACGTTTTTTTTTATGCCAACTTTGATGACTTTTTTTGGTGTCTCATTATAAATAAGTAATACAGGTAATCATTAGTTAAGGTCACTTATTTCATTACAGCTTACTCTCTTCTTATGTTTTTCAATTACCAAGTCCGCTCAACTCATTAGTACTGTGTAAACTTAGCTAAACGACGTTTGTAAACCGACCCTAGTATTTTACGGTTTGCACATGAATAAAAAGGAATAGAGGAAGGGAGATGACAAATCCATCACGATAGAGATGTCTTTGGCGAACGGTCGTATCGAAAGGTCAAGGTTACTGGTCGATCACAAGATTTAACGATCCACTTTGATTAATTAAAATTGTTAATATTTCTTTATTTTATTAATCCTTTAGGATACAATTATTTTTGTTGATTGACGGACTATAAATGAACTATAAATTATAGTTCATAGTTCATTAAATATAAATAGAAATATAAATAGGTGAACTATAAATTCTAGCAGGTGGTACTAATATTTTCTTTCTTTTGGTTAACATAGGAGACCTTTATTCGGTAATATGTATATGTTTATTTTTTCATATGTAGTAGGAACATATGTATGTATGTGTTGGGTTCTGCATTTTTTAGGTGCTTGAAATATCCGAATCCGAAATATACCAGTTGGACGAATGAGGTAGACCTAACCGATACATGGAATAGAGGTGTCGTTGCCCTATTTGATCTCTTAACTTGGGAAAATATAAGGATATACACACCTTCCAGGATTTTGAAATAACAGCTCCGGTTTATTTTTTTTTTTTTGGTATTAACCATTAATTCATTTGAATTTGTTAAAAAGCCTTCCCTGGGATTTACTTAAAATCTCATTTCAGTGGGTCTATCTTGTTTCATGTTTTTTTTGCCAACAGACTTTATCTTTTCTTGTTTTTCTTGTTGATTTACTAAGTTAGATTTTATATTTTTTTTTGTAAATCACTGAACAAAAGTTGAAGTTTATTATTTTATTATAGTATGATTTGCTACATCAGCTACTGACCAAAACTGTACTCTTGTCCTAAATAGAAGCATAATTTAGAACTCGAGAACTTCGCCACATTTTCTTCTTTTTTTTCATTATTTTCCAAAATTAAAATTCCTTATGTAATTTTCAATTCTTGTAACTTCATTTAATTTTGCGAAAAGTTGAGACATAGGTTTCATACACCTGCTGTCCTATTGTTAATGTTTTTAGAAAACAGGTTGTATTGTTGGAAAACAATATATTCCAATTGTCCTACTGATTTTTTTATTAATTAAAAAATTAGAATTAATTTTTAAGATTTTGCTATATAGACCTTTTGTAAAATAGATATAACCTCCTACTGGTTATTTTAATCGTTTTTTTCTTCTAAATTTGACAAGTCTTGATAACTTGTGATTTGAATAAAGTTTAGGATTATTTAGTTAGGATTTTAGGATTCAGTATTTAGTAATTTTTAAATTTAAATTTTAACATTTTCTCAAGTATCAACTTAGTTGTTTGCAATATTTCTTTTAATATATCTTCTTCTATTCTTTGATATAATATTGCTTTTGATATATTTTACATTAATTTCGTTGTAAAATCGTTTGAGGTTGTTGGATAGTTAGCGTAGTTTCTCAAACTGTCAGGGATGTGTAAAGAATGCAGTGTGGAAAAAATTTATATATCGTTAGAAATTTATACTTTTCAGGTGCCTGATCTGCCATTTTGAATCGGGCCTTTTGAATTTCCAAATTCCGACCCCGGTTATGATATCAACCACCCCAAAACCCTTTGCGATGTAGGAAATTGACGGTGCATCGTTGGCTGAATGTATTGCTAACAAGTAATTATTAATCTTACCAAGTCTGTTTCAGGGTTAGAATCAAATGGTACTGTGTGCAACTATGATATGGCTTTGGTCTTTATTTTGCCAGATGACCTCAGTAAATACGTATGAGAAGTCAATTATGTTACATACAGTGCCCGTATTCTTGAAATAGCTCACGAGTCTCTAATCACGTTTCGAGAAGATATCCACGTACTCCCAATCCCAGAGGAATATTCTAGGGGATTATCTGGTGATATAGTTAAGTTGCACAAAGAACGAGTTGATTAACTGAACCAGAGAATTAACCCTAATCTGCTTATTGGTGTTAATGATACATCTGATACAAATCAATAAGTAAGAGAAGCAACAATTCACACTGTTTGCCATTTTATACCAAATTGATGACAATTTTTACGATTTCAATACCAGATTAGAGTTTCGTGCATTAAAATACATGTAAATACACTATTTTTGTTGAGAGAAGACTTTTTTCTGTATTTCTCGTTTCCTGTATATCGTTATTTCAGCATATGATGGTCATTTTGAGGTCCACCATCTTGGACTGATGAAAAAGGTAACATCTCAGTAATAACTAGACACGAATAGTTACTAAAATAGGTCAGACCGAAAATTTTTTTGGTTGTTCCAATTTTTGGAAGGATAGGTAGCCGATTTGACAAAGAATGCTCCTATTAAAACTTTGAAAAAAATTATGTACAAGTGTTATATGTTTCAGTTCCAATTGTTTGTTGTTATTATTTGCCGACAGTTCACTGCCGTACCTCTTTACCTTTTTATTATTGTGTATAAAACTCCGTATTTGATGCCGGATCTTTAATAACGGCGATTATCTTTTTAAGGTGACTCACTCCACAAACTATTTGCCGTAATTATCTATATGCGCAGTGACTACCTACATTTTAACCGCAATAATCACGTCAACAAGGTATTTATTTATAAATATACTTATAGACACACTATACTGCACATTCGTTTTTATAGGAACGGATTTAGGTTATAGCCTAACGTCGGCCTTTACGTAAACTTATTAAGGAATGTTTTCATTTAAAAAAAAAACATTGAATTTACATACATATACATACATATGTATACATAAAGTAAGTCCATTTCTCCAGGAATCACCTTATTACTTTCTGTCATGAGAGATATTATAAATATCGACGAATAAGTTATGGGTATAGTTCTATTTTAGAGGTTATAAATTTCGAATTTAATTTGTCTGACGTGCGATGTTTCTCAACAATTAGCATAATAACTAATCAAATAATAATTCAAAATATACTTAACGAGGAATTCCTCCCAAATATTTCAAAATTAATTTAATTAGAAATGCCTTTTGGACGTAGTTTACGATGATTTTTTGGCCTTTAAGATTATCACGGAATTTATAGTATAAGAGGCAAAAACGTAATTTCGTAAACAATGTTTAAAAATACCAAGCATCATGTAAAACCTTCTTTGCTCAGATATTTAGAACATGTTTTATGATTTGTTACGAATTTTCAAAATAAAACTAAACTGCTCGTCAAAATTAGCGTAACACTTTTGACTAGCGCCAGTCTTCTATTCCAGTTAGAGACTTGAGGTTTTTAAATTTCGATAGCCTAGGGTTAGTTTCAGTAGCCCCAAGTCGCTATATTGTGCATATTGGTGCAGGTGCGGCCTGGAGGGGTGCTTGAATTGTCAAAGGGTGAAAGCGAGTTGTGGCACCCCACACCAATTCATTTGGCAGCATTAGGATCAATTGATTCGCCCAACAGAGGTCACACCATGCAAAACCCAGGGTAAATGCAAAGGGGTGGCTTACGCGGTCTAGAAATGGGTTGAAGAAATGAGACAGCGACCAAATGCACAGAACCTATTGAGGAGGTCCTAATGTGTTCCGGGATATAGTTTTTACTCGACATCGACAGCGTCCTTTTTAGTCCATCCCATAAGTCTCTAAATTGCCATCAAAATCTTGCGAATTCATATTTCGACATGGGGTTGGTTTTTAGGGTGTGGACGGCGAACCGTTTAGCCACAACATAGCGTCTTCCGGATCATTAAAACCAACCTTAGAAGCTACATAAATTTAAAAGAATCTAACTCGAATAGAACGTAAATTGCGCTGATTTAAAAAGTGTTACCTAATTTTGACGAGCAGTTTATTTTAGTTAATAAAAAGTTAAATATTTACAAATAAGTATAGGTACATGTTGTATACATGTACCAAATGTTTTTCAATTGTACATGTCTGTACCAATACAGACTCATAAAATTGTACTTGACAAAATCTGATTTAATGTCAGCAAAATTATATAAAAAAAAATTTTTAATAAAATTTCTCTCTAGATTTAATAAAATTCTTTATTAAATCAATTAAATATAGATTTTTCAATTACTTCACAAAAGTTAACTAGTATTAAGCATAAATAATAGTATATGTAACCCAAGCAGATAAGGTAAACGTTTCTAAAGATAAGTAGGATTTTCGTTAAACAAAGCATTTTTTTCTTGACATTTTGGCGAAGAAACTAAAAATCTGATTTATGTAAAATTAACGCCCGAACAAGTTTAGTACCATTGAAATATTTTTAAATATTTTAAAAAACATAAAGTACTCGCGGTATTCTCATTTGAAAAAAAAACGAGGTACCTTGAAATAAAATGATTATTTTACAAAATGATGAGTTTAATGAAATGATCTTGAAAATAAACATTGTTTCTAATTTTAAAGATTTAATGAAAATCGAATTTTAATATATTTTTGACAGAAATATAATGCTTTGATTATTTTACCCCATTCGCAGCACTCTAGATTCAAAAATAAAACCAGAAGTTTCCTTGGAATTTTCAAAGAAAAATTAAGTATTCTGGTTCTGTGATCAAATGTGCCGTTAAAAAAAAATAAAAAAAAAAAAAAAAAAAAGGGAGTACCTTAAATTTCAGGGGGGGGGGGGGGGGGGGAGAGGGGGGAAGGAGAGGAAAAAAAAAAAGAAAAGGAGAAAAAAAAAAAAAAAAAAAAAAAAAAAAAAAAAAAAAAAAACAAAAAAATAACAAAAAAAAAAAAAAAAGGAGGAAGAAGAGGAAGAGAGACAAAAAAAAGGAAAAAAAAAAAAAAACAACACAAAAAAAAAGAAAAAAAAAAAAAGAAAAAAAGGGAAAAAAAAAAAAAAAAAAAAAGGAAAAAAAAAAAAAAAAAAAAAAATAAAAAAAAAAAAAAAAAAAAAAAGCAGCAGGGGGGAAAGAGGAAAAAAAAAAAAAAAAAAAAAAAAAAAAAAAAAAAAAAAAAAAAAAAAAAAGAAGGGGAAGAGGAGGGGGGCACGAGCCAGGCAGACGCCGGGGAAACGCCACCCCCCCCCGACCCCGCGCCGCGGCGGGGGAGCCGGGAAAGGAGAAAAAAAGAAGGGGGAACAAGCGGGGGGCCGAGCGGGGGGGGGGGGGCCGGGGGGCGGCGCCCCGCCCGGGGCCGCCCCCCCCCGGCGGGGCGCCCCCGGAGGGGGACGGAACCGGAGCCCGCCCCGGGCCGGAGAACGCGAAGCGAGGAAAAGGAAGAAAAAAAAAAAAAAAAGGAACAAAAAAAAGAAAGGAAAAAAAAAAAAAAAAAAAAAAAACAAAAAAAAAAAAAAAAAAAAAAGAAAAAGGGGAGAGGACCGGGGCCCCCCCCCCGCCCCCGGGGGGGGGCGGGGGGGGGGGGGGGGGGGGAAAGGAGTGGGAAACAAGGGGAGGGGGGAACGAAGACAAGGGGGGACAAAAAAACTTTCCAACAAAAGCCCCAGTTGGGGGGGGGGGAGGGGGAGGGGAAGAGGGGAGGGAGAAACACAACAAAAAACCAAAACAAACACCAACCGGGCGGCGGGGGGAAGCGGGCGAACCGGGGACAGGGGGAAGAGGGAACGGGGGGAGGGAGACGGGGGGGGCGGAAGGGGGGACCCCGAGGGCGAACACCCAAAAAAAAACGGGAGGGGGAGGAGACCGACCGGCCCCCCCCCCCCCCCCCCCACAACAACCCCAAACAACACAAAAAAACCACCGCAAGACCCCCCAAACCCCCAACCAACAAGGAACAACAAAACGCCAAGAACCCGGGGACCGCCCGGGGGCCGGGAAGGAGACAGGAACCCCCGGCGCCGCCGGGCAAGGGGGAGGAAGGGGAGGGGGGGGAGCCGGGCCCCCCCGCCCCCCCCCCCCCACCCCCCCACAGGAAGAAAGGGAAAGAAAAAAAAAAAAAAAAAAAAAAAAAAAAAAAAAAAAAAAAAAAAAAAACAAAAAAACCCCCCCCACCCACAACCCCCAAACCCACAACGGAAAAGGGAAACGAGCCCGGAAACCAAAAAGAAAACCGAAAACAGCGAAAAAAAAAACCACCCCCACAACAACAAACAAATTCCAAAAAAAACAAACAAAACAAAAACAAAAACCAAAAACAACAACACCACCACCCCCCAAAAAACCACCCCCACCAAAACAAAAAAACCCAACACCCCCCCCCCCCCCCCCCCCCACCCCCCAACCCCCGCCCCCCCCCCCCCCCCCCCCCCCCCCCCCCCCAAAACAAAAAAAAAAAAAAAAAAAAAAAAAAAAAAAAAAACCACCCAACCAACAACAAAAACCAAAAAACAGAAAAAAAAAAAAAAAACACAAACGGAGCAGAAAAACAACCAAAAGGGGGCAAAGCACCACCCCACCCCCCCACCACACAGGGAACAACCCCCCCCCCCCCGCCGCCGGAGGGGGAGAAAAGAAGAGAAGAAAGAAGGGAAAAAAAAAAAAAAAAAGAAAAAAAAACAACCCAACCCGCCCACCCCGCCGAGTCCCCCCCCCCCCCCCCCCCCCCCCCCACCCCAAACCAAGGAGAAGAAGTAAACCACCAACAAACCAAAAAACCAAAAAAAAAAGGGGGGAAAAGACACCCCCCCCCCCCCCCCCCCCCGCAACCCCCCCATAAAAAGAATTTTTTTTTAAAAAAAAAAAAAATTTTTAAAAAAACAAAAAAAAAAAAAAAAAAAAAAAAACCCCCTTGGGGAAAAAAGAGGAGAAAAAAAAAAAAAAACACAAAAAAAAAAAAAAAAAAAAAGGAAAATTTAAAAAAAAAACCCCCAAAAAAAAAAAAAAAAAAAAAAAAATTAAAATTAAGAAACGCAATTTT